>JANAVB010013395.1:7831015-7963519 GCA_029216955.1 Iris pallida | reverse complement strand
TAGGATCTTCGATAGTACTTGGAAAATCTCTAACCTCCTCCCATATCGCGCTCCGCACCACCTTGGCGTGATCACCCTTCTCTACAACGCTGGCACGGAATGCATTCCTGTTCCTTCTGAACATGATCTTTTGGCAGAAATTGTCGATACATCAAGAAGCACGTTTTCCTCCGGTTTTGTTCAGCGAAAGCCTTAGTACAGTCCATGCAAATCGACATGAGAGACGTCCATATGCTCCATCCAGATAACATTCCATATGCCGGAAGTCGTTGATGGTCCACATAAGGGTTGCCTTCATCTGAAAATTCTGCTTCCTGGAAATCGTACGTATTACGCCTACTTCCCAGAACTATTCAACTCATCTATCAAGGCTGTAAGTACACATCCAATGTTCCTCTTGGATTGTTCGGACCAGAATTATAACGGTTAGAAACATGTACTTCTCGGTCTTCATGCACATCCAAGCGGTAGGTTATACGAGTGACAATCACATGGCCATCACGAATACTGGATCCCGAAAGACCAAAAGGAGTAAAACCGTCAGAACATAGCCCCAACCTGACATTACTTGATCTGAAGCAAATCAGGATACACTCGATCAAGTGCTTCCACGCTTCTCCATCGGATGGGTGATCCACACTCCTTCAATCTGTTCTCCGCATGTGCCAACTCATATTTTCGGCCGTCTCTTTCACCATAAATATCTTTGCAACCGCGGCGTTAAAGGCAGTAGTGCATTGAATCGGTCGGTCTTCTTGCGCACCCGGTAGACCTTCCTGTACTAGTTGGCTTATAGCGATCAGCACCACAAAATTGCACACATCTGCGTCCTTGTCGTCTTTGTAGTACAGCATGCACCCATTGCGATAAGAATCGATTTTCTCGTATCCCATCCAGAGCGATCTCACCATCCTCTTAGACCGTAGAAGTCTTAGGTACTTAGCACCCGCCGGCAAGATCTCTATAATCAACTCCAGCACTCGTTGTAGCATTCTTGCGACATTTAAAATCTGACTTAATGCTCAAAGTCTTGTAACCACCTCCAACGTTGAATATCCTCACAACCAGGATACATGGATCCTTGCATTCTCCAGCAACTCCATAAACTTTGCAGCGTCGACATTCGGTTCCTCCTCAGCTGCATCAGGAACAAAATTGGGCCCAGCAGCGTCGAAAACCATGTTCACGCACCTGTCGTCGTATGCATTATTATCTGAAACAATTAGTCCCGTATGCATAACGCCAACATAAGGCTCCGGCTCTGATGCTAACGACACAATTCTCCTGTGCGGTCCACTGATAGTAATTAGGCGTGAAACCCCTCGAGTACAAATGATATGTCACTCCACTTCTGGATAATATTTTACGTTATGACATTTCACACCCGACACTTAATTTTGGTGCCGTCCATGTACTGAGGGAACGCCTTAGCAAACTGTAGGAACTGCTCTACTACCCTATGTATTCATCCCGCACCCCACACATATCTTCAGGACGACGATTGTACATCCATGAACGATTCCGCAAGTAGTAATTCAGCTCCATTTGGAAATAATTCTGCAAAGATGAACACACCAATTAACAATGTTTTGCTAACGTCTAAGTGTTTGCTAAGTGTTCCTATTTTCCCGGTAACGATTTCACGGGAGGAGTACGAGATGTTTCCTATTTTTCCGATAATTCATGGCTTCTGTGAAATAACCACATCTTGGCTATTTGTTAAATAGATCGATCCTGAGCTCCCATGTTCAGTCGTGCCTTCAACATCATGTTCAAATGAAGGTGACAAGCAGCTGACTATAGAAAAATATGTCGTATTGAGCTTCATAAAGAAATGCAAGATTACTACATAGGAGCTTGTAATCTTGCATTTCTTTATGAAGCTCAAGACGGCATATTTTTTCATAGTCAGCTGCTTGTCACCTTCATTTGAACATGATGTTGAAGGCACGACTAACATGGGAGCTCAGGGTCGATCTATTTAACAAATAGCCAAGATGTGGTTATTTCAAACGATAGGAGTCGCTATATTCCTTAGAATAGACTTGGAATATTCTCTAGAATATTCTTGGAATATGCCTTGTAGCCAAGTGCTAATTAGATCTAGATCTAATTACTCCTATAATTATCTCTCCTGCCCCCATTAGTGTTAATCACTACAAGTGGGGGGCCATGGGGGTGCTACTGCTGATGTAAACTGCTGCTACAATAGCTGTTCTTGCTGCTGCTGTTGCTGGAATGGGGGCAGCAGCTCCCCTTCTACTCCCCATCTATCTATCCACCTATCCATCCAACTATCTATCTAATATATATCTACACATACCAATAGCTAACTAGTATCCTATTTCTAACCCCAACTTGGTATCCCAAACCAAGGCTCTAACACTCTAGGATACTAACAACTACATATCTAACTAGGATATGGCCTAAGATGCTAACCTATATCTAACACATTTAACCTCACACTCATCCACACAACTCACTTACACACTCACTCACATATATCACCCATGATACCACACTCATAAGCTCTCACCTAGGCTTACATATAGGCTAACACACACACACACATATAGGCATATATAGGACACATATAAATAGGATTATAGGTCCACTAATCCTTCCTATCATCCTTACATCCATTCCATTTATCAATTCCCACACTATCACCACACTACAATATAACCACAACACTACAACATGAATATTATACCAAGAGACACACACATATATATCTATATATAACCACATATATATAACATGTAGGTATATATACATAGGTGACATGTGTGTGTGTCTGTGTGTGTGTGTCTGTGTGTGTGTGTCCGTGTGTGTGTGTCCAACTAAAGGCTAATAAGTAGGCTAACTAATGGCTAAAAGATAGGCTAAAAGGATGGGCTAATAAGTAGGCTAACTAATGTCAAGTGGGGGGCACACTGCTGCAAATTTCAGCAGCATATAGCTGCTGTCCCCCCCCCCCCCCTAAAACTGCTGAAAACAGCAGCCCAGGCTGCTGGTTGCTGTCCAAAACCCCCTCCCCATAAGCACACTTCTATCCTCCTTCAATCTCCATCATTTCCTCATCCTTTCATTGATTTCCATCCTACTTCCCACACAACAACAACAACAACAACAAGAACAACAACTACACAACAATCAAAACCTCTCAACATTCCCACAACCATAACCCCAAATAAATATACAACCACACACAAATATATATATAAATATATATATACATGTAAAGAGATACAACATATAAATAACACATGAATAATAATATGAAAAAGAGCACAAGAAGAATATGATAAAATCTGTGTCAGTGTGTGTGTGTCTGTGTGTGTGTGTGTGTCCGTGTGTGTGTGTCTGTCCGTGTGTGTGTGTCCGTGTGTGTGTGTGAGAGGAGGAGGAGGAGGAGGAGGAGGAGGAGGAGGAGGGAGAGGAGTTAGGGTTAGGGTTAGGGTTTACCTTAGGAAGAGGGAGGAGGAGGAGGAGCTAGGGAGAGGAGGAGGATCTCGGATTGGAGGAGGAGCTCGTCGGAGCGGGAGGGAGTCGCCGGGGGCGGGGGGAGCGAGTCGCCGGGGGCGGGGAGAGAGAGTCGCCGGGGGGGAGAGTCGCGGGGGGGGGGGGGGGAGAGAGTCGCCGGGGGGGGGGGGAGAGTCGCGGGGGGGGGAGGGATTCTGAAAATTTTGGAAATTTTCGAGTGAGGGGGAAAAGGAAACAGCGTGCCCTAAGTAAAACATTTAGCGACGTCAACTAAAGACGTCGCTAAACGTCGCAAAATTTTATTATATGGCGACATAAATTAATACTCTGCCGCTGAACGTCGCTGTTCTGCGACGTAATTTATGTAATGTCGCTGAACGTCGCTAGTTAGCGACGATTTGCGACGTCACATGACGGGAGTCGCTATATTACATATAGCGACGTTATTTTCTTACGTCGCTAAAACACGTCGCTAATATAGCATATTTTAGTAGTGAATCTCCATAAACCCAATTAAATTCCAATAATATTTATTCCTAGGGTAGGGCCTACCTATATGAATTTGAACACATATTTTTATAAAATTTATTTGGCAAATATAATATTACCAATAATAACAATAATATTATATAATAACCCCAATAAAATAATAATAATAATAATAATAATAATAATAACGGAATTCAATAACCCAACAATGATGTATACACCACTCTGCACAGTCTAAAAATCCCAAAATTGCACAAGGACCTATTTTATACAAATAATGATATTTATAATATTTAATTAACGATTATTTAGATAATATTCAATACAACACACTCATACCAAATTACGTCAACATGTATGTCATTGGACGTGCCGCATGACTATAAAGGCTTAGGTTGGGTCCTGGTCAAGTCCAGACTGGTTTGGTACAACCGGGTCTTCCACAAGTCAATAAACCATAATAATAAATAATTAAATTATTTATAGGAGTCCAGTCGCAACTTGGCCTGGTTTTCCTAGTTAAGACATCACTATGGCTCGATCTTCCCTACTAGGGCTAATACACTAGTCAAAGCACGTCATTGCACTATCCGTGTCACGATTTTTAGTCATCTTGTACTCCAGATCTCCGTCATGGCTAAAGTCATCTACCGTCATAATTAACTAAATAATTATTTATAAAATTCTAAAAATCACCATTTAAATAAAATAAAAAAATATTTCAAAAATTTTCGGAAAGGGAGCTACATCATAGCTGCTCGTAAAATAGCAACAAAGGTCTGATGCTCAAACTGCTCCACTACCAGAATGATCTCTAGGTGGAGCCCCTGCTGGAACTGATGGGCTCGGTCCAATTCGGTCGCTAACAAGGTAGGAGCAAACCGACTAAGCCTTAAAACTCGGCCACATATCCATCGACCGTCCTTCCCATCTGTTTGAGATTGCTAAATCTTGTCTGCAAATCATACCGAGCTACTGCATCGAAGTACTTCGTTTGGAAATTATCACTGAATACCGACTACAAGACAAACGTCGCCAATCCAACTGTTTGCATCGCCCACAGCTGTGGGCTAAGTCGAATAACTATAGGCGCACTACGACCACCTTCTCATCCTCTGGAATTCTAGCGGCCTCCAGGATAACCTCTATATCCTGATGCCAAGCAGCAACAGCAATCGCATCTTCACTGCCGTCAAAGAAATGAGGGTTCAAGCGCTTGAAACTGTTAGTTGTATTGTTCCCTTGATAACCAACTCTACCCATAGCATCTTGTACTGTCTGGTGCAAGACATTACCCTGACGATCTTGTGATGGAAGCAATTCCCTGAAGAGTCCCACCAGGGCTCCATGGTCAAGCTCTGTAGGCTGGACTGGCTGAACCGGTGGCTCTTGACCCCAGGAAGGCATGACTCTGGAGGCTACCCCGGAGTGCTGGGCTTGATCCCCAGGTTGTTGTTGGTTCATTGGAGGCGCTCCGCCGGGCTGATTGGCAGGACCATGAACAATGCCACTGGAGAAATGACATGAGAAACAATAAAGAATGACCAAGATAGATCGAGGATATAAGCATGTGATCACGTCAAGATTCAGGAAGATTAGAAGGCACGAATAGAGATCAAGGATGAGTGTTGATTGAGACAACTATTCGGTAAAACCCCGACACATCTTGATTTGTAAGACCTGTATCGGCCACCACTTAAACTATTTTACGCTCCAGAACCAGAATACTGGAGAGCGGTGGACAAACACAGCCAGCTACGTATATTGAAGTGCAACCCACCTCACAATATGGTCACGGCTGTTACTACAAGAAAAAACTCCCCTTACAACGTTCCATCTACAACATTTCTTGAAAACATTATAAACATGGAGGGTCTTTTACAACCTTTATTTTAAAAACGTTGTGAAATACAGGTGCAAACAACGTTTTATTTTCAAACATTAAGACTTCTACAATGGTCATTCACAGAAGTTATGAATTACTGTCTTCAACAATATTTTATTAACATTGTAACATTTATTAATTTTGACAAATTTATTTAATGTTGTCCAAGTTATTAATTTTGATAATATAATTAAAATATTGTAAAAAAATTATGTACAACAACGTTTATCAACTGTTGTAACTTTTTTTATCTGTTACGATATTTGTTCGATGTTGTAAAAATAATTTTATTTTACCACTTATATAAACGTTGTGTATGTAATGTCATTTTACAATGTTTAAGAAACATTACAAAAATGTTATATTGAACAACTTTTATAAAATGTTGTAAAAGATGTGTATTTTATAATGTTTGGACAATGTTGCAAATTTATATTTAAAATATTGATAAGATGATAATATTTGAAATGTTGGTCTTATTAGTTTGACATATCACTTAGTAGTAGCGCTTGATTAAATGGATATGTCACATGCTGAAATCCATCCCTTCCACGGCTTCGAAAGACAAGCCTAATGTATTAGTTTCCTTGCACAAATTCCTTCCACGATTTCTTGCTCATCCTAATCTTTATTCTTGTAAAATCATTACTCTTACACCTCTATTTTACTCCTACACCTCTATTTCTACTGTAAATCTTGTTGGATCTCGATCCTGATATCCTCAGGTTGATTGAAAAATTATGTTATGGTATTGACAGACATAAAAGTTTTTATACAAATATCTTATTGCCCATAAAGTGTATAAATGATTATAAATTTTAGTCATAAGAGTTTGTTCAATTACCTTTTTGAGTTCTCTTTAAGATCTTATAAGTGAATCAACTGAATTATATCTTTAATTTATTTAAAAATAACTCAGAAATTTATTTTAAAACAACTTTGAAATTTTAGCAGACATGATATTTTTTTGTTTTTGTAATAGATTGATTGTTCTATTCCTAGCCAATCCAACATAATACAATATATTGTTTACTACACAAGGTGGTAGTTATTAGGGGTGAGATTTCGGTTTATTCCCTCTCAACCGACCCGAAATAGTCAAAGCCGAATAAACTAAAATTCTAAAAATATAAAATCGAAACCAAAAATGAATACAAAGTAGCCAAAACCGAAACCGAACCGGATCGAACCAAATAATCAATTCGGTTTATTCGATATGTCCGGTTGAAATTTCTATTATTTAATGGATTGGATCCAATATTGGAATCATGGTTAAATTATATTAAAAATTATAATTTCTATACACATTTATTGTATTTTAAAGTTGCGTTCAAAGTTAGACTAGTTGTTAAATTATCAAAGTTGGACGTCAAAACATATAAATATAATTGTTGTTTTCAAAATATACATAATTTTAATCACAAATTATTCATTAAATTGAGAGAATTTACATAATTGTATAATTCTTATTCGGTTTTGGACCAAAATCGAATAAGGAATTTTAGTATTTCTAAAACTGAGCATTTTTTATATAAAATATTGTAAAAGATGTGTATTTTACCAATAGATGAATTATTATAAGCGTACTTAAATGTAAAAACAAATATCATACATTATTCCTCTATTTTCTATGTTGGTAGTAATATAATATAGGTTGTGAATTGTTGATTATGGGTTATATTTAATTTTGTTAGTGGGTTCTAAGTCATAACCATACTTGACAAAAATTGTGATGTAGAATATATGGTTGAATAGATTGAAGAAAGGACATTGACAAAATTTGCAGATTTGTTGTTTATAAAACCTCTTGGCTATTCTATCAATTTCTCTGGTGGATTACAGTGTTGTTCTTTTAGGGTTGCGCTTCATCAAATTGTGTAACTAAATGATTAATATTTTGTGAGACTTATTCAATGGTACGAAGAAATTAACCGAACTTTTTTAGGGGTTACTACTAGAAATACATGTATATGGTGTAACTCCTTACACTATAATAATAATAATCACTAAAAGAACAAACAAGTAGTTTTAAAATTTTATATAGAGACTAAAATTAATTAATTTTTATTTATCATTAAAATTATTTATTAATCATTGAAATCGATTAATACACCCTTATAAGTAATTAATTTTTTTATGCATATAATATATTTTTATCAAAAATTCGATATCTAATTTTCCATCGTCATTCAACTTATAAATTTGGTAATGGACCAATATGACTCTTAACTGTTTTTATTTTCTTTAGCTATCAAAGTTTGTGTCTTGGATCAATCTGAAATCGATATTGTTAGAGCAACATTAGTAAGGCTCATCCCATTTTCTACATTCTAGATTTAGAATGTTGGATTTCATTTTGTAGAATAGTAAGTTCCATCCATAGTTTCAATTTCTACAATTTAGGTTCCATTTCATCCATGGGTGCTAAGAGTTGGGCCTCCCAATTTCTAGATTTTTAGATTGTAGAAACTCATTTTATAGAATAGTAAATTCCAACTTGGAGCCCATTTTTTTAGATTATAAACTTTACATATTATTTTTTTTCACATAATTTTTTTATCATACAATCTTTGGGATCCGAGCTCACTTTATCATTTTCTACTATTCTTATACAAATCCAACAAATTCTACATTAAACTTTTTTTTTGAAATTTGGACCCCAAATTGTATTTGAGAGCCTTGTTAGCAATTCGGCGAACGGAAAAAATTCGGAACGGCAAAATACGAGTATAAATCGGCACAATATAAGTAAAATAGGTAAAAAATTCGGTTAAAAATTCGTCTAATCGGATCAGATTTAATTCATGTTTAGTACATTTCAAATAAACCAATTCGGCACTAAAAATTCGGCATATATATATAGGGCCCACCCACCTCTACTCCTTCATAAACAAGGATTCAGTGTGAGAATAAGAAGAGGTTGGATGATGGATAACCGAAAAAAAATTGATTGTTGCAAGCAACATGTGCAAAGACTCTTTAGTTTCTTTTTTTGGTTACTGTGAGACTTTTTCTTCTTTTCTTTTGATAATTTTTTAGAATTGTGCCGGTTTTAATATCTAATATGAGCAAGAGTCAAGAAAGTCAAGACTGTTGGGTTTTTTGGTCACATTTTTGGGCCAAATTTTTAAAAATTTGTACGGTACGCGTTTAAAATGCCACAGGCTTAAAATTTGAGTACAATTTTGAATTTTTTTAAAAGTACGTAAGTATTATACGTTTATGTAAGATACGAAAAAATTTGCGTATAATACGCATTTTATTCGGGTGATTTCTAACAAGGTTGAGAGTCCCGAATACTAATAATGCTCTTAGTCATACACAAATTGAATCTTTATAAAATAATAATAATAATAATAATAATTGATTACGGGCTAATAGGGAATGGTGCAGTGGTTGGGGTTAGTGAGGTCTTCCTTTCAAATCCAAGCCTAAAACCCGACAACCCTCAAAATTTTTCATTTCACTGTTCTCTTATCTCCTCTGGAGAAAGCCGCCCAAAATTTTCTAATCTCAATATTTCCCTCCTTTTTTCACCAGCTCCTCCTCCTCAAGCCACCACCTACACCTCACAGCTCCTCCACCATCTACTCCGCGCTCGACGCTGAGGCCCACTTTCTAGCCGACGGTATTCGACACCTGGTATTCGACTCCAAAGTATAGAGGCCACCGGTAGATCCTCCAAGCAACCTGCGACATGCTCTCCAACCCTAGTTCAGGGGGACTACAACTAATGAAGGTGATAGGTTCAATTTCTCTCCAATTTTGTCATCCCTTCTATTTTTTGACTTTTGTGTGTATGTGTTTTTAGTATTATTTCTTGATGTTAGCACCTCTCCAGCGGCAACCTCCTCGCCTTGTCCTGCCTCGCCGTCAAGAAGTCCTCCACCGAAATTACCTGGTAACAAAAATTGATAAATAAAAAAAATTTGAATCTTTGAACACCTGGTGTTCGACAAAAATCCCCTGCCATGTGCTCGAATCAGAGCCTCTCATTCAGCTTATTCGAATCGAAGACTCTCATTCAAGACTTTGGAGAATGCTAATTGAGTCCTATGCCAATCATGTGAGTTTTTTTCTTCATTTTTTTCAAACTTGAAATGCATCTCATCTTCGAACTTATCTTTTGCAAAATTTACTGTCATATGAAACAAATCTTGATGCTTACCTGCATATCATATTTCTTGTATGCACTATGTACCTATTTTTTTGCATGACTTAGTACAATTCCTAATTTTTAGTGCACTTGTTTTGCTTCGATGTGTTGCACAACAAGCAGGCCTAGCAAGGAATTTTGGGTAGCAAGGGGGCTTTGAGAGGTAGACTTTGTTTTAAGAAAATATGTTAGGTTATTACTTACTCTTTAATTCATATCAGATCTATACACTGATCTAGTTTAACTGAAATATGCCATTTTGTATGTTTGAATGCTTATGTAGAAGTAGAGGCCATAATTGACAACAACAATGGGATTATTTCACTACACCAAAATAGACAATTGCCAACGGTTATTACCGTGAAAAAAATTTATTGTAACGGTAATTACCGTGACAAATCAGGCGTTACAAATTTTTGTAACACTTTTTTGCTACAGTAATAACAGTGACAAAAATAAAATTTTGTCACGATTTTTGTCACGGTAATATTCATTAGAAAATTAAAATTTTATCACGATAATAACCGTTACGAATCCTAAATTTTTAACATTTTAAATCGTGACGACCGAAATATTTATGACAGTAATAGTCGTGACGATACCAATTTTTGTCACAATTTAAATCATGACGGTTGAAAACTGTCACAGATGTAACCTCTCAAATTGTCAATTTTACCAATTTGTAACAGTTATTTTCAAGTTATGTCACATAAATAATTGTCACAAATGATGTTTAAAAAAATGTTGATACTTATAAACCATAAATAACCTCTCGATATATAAACATAAAAATAGTAAAATAATGCACCAAACTCAATTTGTTACTCGAGCAAATGCAGTAAAAAATCTATTGTTACAGAAATTCTCTATACAAAGTGGGAAAGAAAAGGAGAAATTCTCTATACAAAAATTCTTCATAAAAAATCTATTGTTACAAAAATTCTCTATACAGAAATTCTTGTTATCCAACTTTTTTTCCTCTCTTTTGATTGCAGAGGAAATAGCCTTTTTTGCCTCATATTCCAAAGAGCTACTTGAGTATCAAATACTTTCTTGCATCCCTTTTTCTTGTTTTGAACTTTTCTTGTATATATGTTTATCTTATATATATATATATATATATATATATATATATATATATATATATAAGCATCCACATGAGTACCTGCATATATATATAAGATATATAAGATAAACATATATATATATATATAAATATATATATATATATATATATATATATATATATATATATATATATATATATATATAAGCATCCACATGAGTACCTGCATATATATATAAGATATATAAGATAACATATATATATATATATATATATATATATATATATATATATATATATATATATATATATAAGCATCCACATGAGTACCTGCATATATATATAAGATATATAAGATAAACATATATATATATATATAATATATATATATATATATATATATATATATATATATATATATATATATATATATATATATATATATATATTTTTTTTTATTTATATATATATATATATATATATATATATATATATATATATATATATAGAGAGAGAGAGAGAGAGAGAGAGAGCGGATCAAAAGCCCCCCTTAGAAAACCTCCTAAAAACCCCCTCACTCTCAGTCGTCCATTTAATGTTAATATTAATGTTAATGTTAATGTTAATATAAATGTTAATATTAATGTTAATACTAATGTTAATGTTAATATTAATTTTTATTTTTGTATTAATGTTAATGTTAATGTTAATATTAATTTTAATGTTAAGTTTAATGATAATATTAACATTAACATTAATATTAACATTAATATTAACATTAATATTAGCATTAACATTAATATTAACATTAATATTAACATTAAATGGACGGCTAAAAGTGAGGGGGTTTTTAGGGGATTTTCTAAGGGGGGCTTTTGATCCACTTCCATATATATATATATATATATATATATATATATATATATATATATATATATATATATATAAAGTGAGGGGGTTTTTAGGGGGTTTTCTAAGGGGGACTTTTGATCCACTTCCATATATATATATATATATATATATATATATATATATATATATATATATTAGGCCTAGAACAGTCACAATACATCTATATTATCATATATCGAAAAATATAAAAAGATTAAACGCAAAAAATGAAAACAATCGATCATCATCTTGGTTTCCTGAGTCCTTAAATTCTAATATAGGGTTTACAGGTTGTTCCTTTTTTGGAGAAAAGGATCGATGCTATAAACAAAAATCACAAACCAAAGATTGATTTATGAAATGTCCAAAAACTAAAAAAGTTTTATGTAAAACCCACCGCTAAAAAAATTTTCATCGCGTGCCCAGAATTAGAGAAACTTATCCAAAGCGGATTCCAAATGACCCTTTTGCCCTTCCTTTTAATTTATTGGAAACACCCACAAAACTGCTCTTAAAAAAACGTTTCAATACTCCATCTTCTTCCATACGCTGCTCACTTTCGAATCTAGGTTTTCTCCTCAAAAATCTTCAAAAATTCGTCGAAAAATTTCGGAAAGACCGGGACGAACGACAAAAGTGCTAAAACGGAGGTCCAAACATCATTTTTTTGCGAATCTAAAATTTCGGAAGGCCGTCTAACTGTGAAGCTGTTACTTTCAGTCTCCTCGACGATACGCTCATTTTGCGACAAACAGGACCTCGTTTCGACCTCCCAGTCAAAAGTTATGGCCCTCCAAAGTTTCAGCTAACCATAAAATGCAGGAGAATGGCATTCTCCGTCTTAATTTACACGGAGAATGACCATCCATTCTCCGTCTTAATTAGGACGGAGAATGACATTCTCCGTCTTAATTTACACGGAGAATGGTCATTCCAGTGTTAAAACGCAGGAGAATGACCATTCTCCGTGTTAGAAACACGGAGAATGCCATTCCCCGTGTTAAATGAAACGGAGAATGTCATTCTCCGTGTTAAATAAAACGGAGAATGGCATTCTCCGTCCTAATTAAGACGGAGAATGGCCATTCTCCGTGCTAAATTAAACGGAGAATGACCATTCTCCGTCTTAATTAGGACGGAGAATGCCATTCTCCGTATAATTTATCACGGAGAATGGTCATTCTAGTGTTAAAACGCAGGAGAATGACCATTCTCCGTGTTAGAAACACGGAGAATGCCATTCTCCGTGTTAATTAGGACGGAGAATGCCATTCTCCGTCTTAAATAAAACGGAGAATGCCATTCTCCGTCCTAATTAAGACGGAGAATGACATTCTCGGTCCTAATTAAGACGGAAACGGAGAATGTCATTCTCCGTGTTAATTAGGACGGAGAATGGCATTCTCCGTCTTAAATAAGACGGAGAATGCCATTCTCCGTCCTAATTAAGACGGAGAATGGTCATTTCCAGTGTTAAAACGTGTAATTTAGTTTTTTCAGGAATAAAGAGTTTCGTTCTTCTTTCAAAGCGATGATAATTCTTATGGAAAAAAAGAAGAAAGATCTTCTCTCCACAATTGAAGATCTGAGTTCAAATGTCTCCACGATGAAGATGATGATGATGGTGATGATGATGACGAGCGATGATCTGAGTTCGACTGAAGAAAAACACACCGAACTACGAACGATCTTTGCGATCTCTGCTGAATATGAGAGCAATGGAATTCAGATTTCCCGTGAAGAAGAAGAAGACGAAAATCGCAATCCAGATCTGAGTTTTTTGAATTCAAATACATATAGATGACCAATTCGCGCGGAGGGGTAGTTTCGGTATTATAAAAATAGCAGTTTCTAGTGGGTGGCATCTAAAAGGGAATCTTGAAATATTTAACGTGAAAATACTTAATTCTGGGTATTTCATAAAACTTATCCAGCGGGTGGGCATTTCATAAAAGCCCACCCCGAAATTGGGTTTCTCAGCAATTTCCAGAATTCAAAACTATAACCTTGATCAAAATCACAAACCCTAATGGAAATTGGATAACTCACGTGTTCTTCTTCCCGGCCTTCTTTCCCTTCCAACTCTTGTAAATTAATTATGAGATGTTGACTCTAATTGACACACGAAAAAGAGTGGGAGTAGATAAATTATGAGTTGTGGAGGAAACTAATTAACACGCAAATAAGAGAGGGGGGAGATAGGAAGAGAGAGTACCTTGTGGCCTCGGTGCTTCGTCAGAGCCGGAGGTATGATGGCTTTGCTAAGAAATCTGCTAACATCAAAGGAGAGCCCGATGGGAAAAAAAATCATGTTGAAAGAGAGATGATGAGAAGCTGGCTTCTCTTTTCCGTGAATAAAAGGAGGGAGATAAAGAGGGACAACACTTTTCTAACCAAATAAAGTAGGGATAACACTTTTTAGTAGGAGAATTAGAGAGGGAAAGTAAAATAAAAGGAGTTCTAAAGCTTTAAAATATAGCTTACTGTACATAGTTCTCTATGTACGTACTGCCTGGCTTTTGCAAAAAGATCTTATAGTGGTCAGTTCCAATATTTTTTATTTGATTTCTTAATAACATGGAATCATGTTATTTCTTAGGACGCAAAGACACTTCTAATATGTTGTACCCATAGTTAGAATGTCTTGGATAATTTAAACAATGTAATTATTCTACAGGTGAAAATCTGTTGACACTTGTCTTTGTATTAACTTTTATAATCCAAATTTGTTAGAGGATGTTTGATCAATATATATTCCTAGTTGTGAATGTTTCGGTGAACTAATTACTCGATCATGTTTTAAGAATTACTTCTTGTTGTCTGTATGGTACAAATCTTCGAACCATGGGTTCATCAAATTCTCTTGTTACTATAATGACCATATTCTTTCTTTCTTTCTTTCTTTCTTTCTTTCTTTAGTTTTGGTCTTTCTGTTGGAAAAAGCCAGTCATCTATTATTCTCACAATATTTTCATGAGTGTTGATATACCTGCCTATGTCTACTTACCTGTCTTGTGATTTATAGTCGAATGACAATTGGAAAGATGATAGAGCTACTTGGTGGCAAGGTTGGTATTTCTTATGGTAGATTTCATTATGGAAGCGCCTTTGGAGAACCAAGCGGGCATGCAGATAAAGTTGAAGATATCAGGTATATTTTATCTGATTGAGAACCAGAGATTTTCTGGAGAAACTATAATCATAATCGTAAGCTTATAATTTTGTTATTGTAATAGTGATACCCTTCTCAAACATGGATTTAGCTATAGTTGGAAGGACTTCCTCTACTAAAGTATGTTTTTCTTTTAGTACCTATCTGCAATAACAAGATTTGCATGGTAGGACTATCTTGTTTCATATGGATTCACATTTCATGATCAGTTTTTCTCTGGCCATGACAATATGTGCACCCAGTGTAATCAAGCTAGAAGGTGGCTACTTGTGTACACTCCAAACGGAAATATATTCATAGTTTTACATAAATTGTCCTAGATATTAGATTTCTTAGTTTAGATTGTACAATTACTGATATTAAAGAGCAAAAATTGTTAAATATGTTTATTATTTTCTAAAATTGATACAGCAAAATTATTTTAATAAAATTAACTAAAACAAAAGGCTCTACGAGAAATTAGCTAGGTAGACATGTTCTACCGACCTAGTTGACAAACATATCTTCTTAGCTAATTTCTCTTTTTTTGTTTTAGTTAATTTTATTTTCTATGTACCAAATTTTCAGATATTATTTGCTCTGAAGGTAATACGCCTTCCATAACAGGAAAGGATCGCTAGATATGAAGGGAGAAGTCCTGATGGCATTACCATTTTTTGTAAATTTTAAATGAGCTAACACATGTTCATCAACTAAGTGGTTATTCTCTGTTATTATTTAATTCCCAGGACTGCGTTTAGGAGAGATGGAAAGAGATTGCTTGATAGCATATGGTGCCAGCATGCTAATCTATGAACGTTTGATGCTCTGAAGTGATCCCTATCAAGTTCAGATAGTAAATTTCCATTGATTCGTAATAATTTATTCATATTCAGCATCAATTAATGTGCATTTTTAAAAATTGTTTTCAAGCAAATTGATGTTTAAATATCAATTTATTCATTTAATTTTGCATATAGTCTGTGTAAGATTTTTTATGAAAGAGTTTTGACATCAACTATTCTTTCACATATTAAGAAAGTACTAGATTGTCCTTAAAGGGTCTTTTCTAAATGATATTTTTCTTAACATTCTTTTCTATATTAAAAAAACTTAGCATCAGTTTTTAGGAATTTTAAATGTATCTTTTATTGCTAATTTTAACTCAAAAGAATGTATATCCCTATGCTTGCCTATGCATGTGAGTTGTCCTACCTGTGGACTATCCTTATTTTGCTCACCTATTGTTGCCAAGGGTTTTATCTAAAACTAAGCTAGCTCATTGAATTCTATTTTTTGTGGAAGCTCTTCTGTCCAGGAACCCTTTACTAATTCTTTCCATTAGACTTCTTCTTTACTAAAATCTTTTAACTAACTTCAGCATATGTAGACTATCTTCCATCAGATGATTCAAATCTTACATTTAGTTACAATGCTGGAATAACCATTCTATCCTCGTTTTGAATAATATTATAAAGACATTTTATTCTAATGTTGCAATAGGCTTGACTTTCATACTCATTTGACAAATGTGTACACATCTACAATATATTTGCAGTTATTGGACTGTAGTTTCTTTATCTTTCTTTATGCTCTTTTGTTAACAATATGTTGTCTCATTTAGGTTCACTGTCAATCCTCGGATTTGTAGGAAATCTGGTCTGTTAGGTTATTACAATCACAAGTTGAACACTGCTTTTTGTTTAATGTGTAAGAATGGTACAAACATATGGTTTATGAAACTGTCATATGCTTGCAAATTTCTATTTCATGTAGCAAGGCACAAAGCAATTCTAACCTCTTTCACTCATCTTTTACCAAGCATGTTTAGATAATTTTCTCAGGACTTCCATTTTCTAATATTACTCTTGGCTCTATATCCTTTTGTTCTTTACTACTATGTTTTGCAATCATTTAATTCCCTATGTAAAACTTATGGTTATATCTTCTTTCTTCTTTTGTGCCTTTAGGAACTGCAATCAATGAATGTTGTTTCACTTTTAAAACTAATCGAAGCATGACGGGCGTTGGAGTCAACTTAATACCAGTTTCGGAGTCAAGGTGCAGTGAGCATGAGTTTCAATTTTCCAAAGCTCGGAGGATTTTTTGCAATAACATTTGGAACATGCAAATGGTTGTATCAAAAATGTTAGTTTAGGAATATTTCCTGATCCCTATCATACTCTGATTCTATCATCGATAAAATCAAATGAAATCAAACTACAGTTAGAAGTTTGACTTTATATCTATAAGGGTATTGAGTAAATCGGTTGTTTGAACTGCAAGTTAATTAAGTATCTCCTATTGTGTCTTTTGTGGAGTTTTACAGGTATATAGATGTAGAGAATATTTCTTTAGTCTTCTAAAAATGTTACTTTTGTAATTTGTATTGTTTTCAAGTTACTGTTATTTTGTTCATTTTGATCATTATTTGGTTCAACCCTAACTTTGTATTGTTTGAACTGATTGTTTATGAGCGCAGTGAAAATAGGAATAATGTATTTGTATCTGTATTATTATTGTAATCAATATATTTTTATTTATAAATTGTATTTTTTAATGGAAATATTATCAACAATGTTTAACTATTGTAAGATAATATTGTAACAACTTTCTTAAATATTGTAAAATTTGTTTACAATAGTTTTAAATCATTGTTGGTGTTATAATTACATCATACAAATATATATATTACAACGTTTGGCAAACATAATTGAATAAAATATACAATAATTGTTAAAAGTTGTATATACTCTTTTTACAATATTTCTGCATTGTTATAGAAACTCTATGTACAATGTTTACTGAATGTGGTAGATAATATTTTGACCACAGTTGTAGAACATTGTTGAAATTAGATTTACAACACATGTAATACGTTTTAAAAGTATTTTTACAATATTTGCCAAATGTCGTAAAAATATTTTTGTCAGATTTTATAAATTTCAACAATGTTTGTAAATTGTTGTGGGAACTTCTACAACATTTTTACAACGTTCAAACAAACATTGTGGAAGATAACCCCCTTTTTACAATCCTGGATATAACAACCTTTGATTAAACGTTGTAAAAGGTCTTTTACAACGTTTTTGTAATGTTGTAAAATGAGTTTTTTCTTATAGTGTCTAGATGCACGAGGGTTTAACTACAAGCCAGCAGTCTCTTATGGTCATGAACAAGCCTAGTGTCTGAATCTCAAGCAAGCAAATAAATATTACAAGATATTAGATCATCAGACATACAAGGTAAAGCATCCCAAATATTACATATTCAGATGATCATGAAGCTAGTCATACAAAATACGAAGACTAGCAAGAGTTAAAGTCATACATGATCAACTCTAGGATTTGTCAATCATGTTACAGCACTTAGGATGACAGAATATAAGTTTCAACATAAGCTAACACTGCTCGGCGGCTAAACGTCTCAAAAGAATAATTTTGCAATAGAGTGGGAAGCAAAATAAGAAACCCACTCGTTGCCAAGGTTGCATCTAGTGTTCACCATCTGGCTGGATAGCAGGTAGATCTCGGGTGCTACTCCAAAATCTGGCCATACAAAACCAGCTAGGTCAGACCCCAACACAAGTGCCACAAGAAAGGCTTCACTTTGGAACTTAAACCAACAAGTTAATAAATAGAAGATATAAATAATGAACATAATTAAGTAAACAAGAAGACAGGGTTAGAATAAAACAATAGCTTGCATTATGAAAATAAGAGGCAAAATATAATTCTCATGTTAAGCACAAGGCAAGAATTCAGGCACGGCCAATCATGTCTTACGGCTTGCTATCATTAGCTAGCTAGGGTTATCACAGGCCTAGTTACTAACAAGATACAATTGAGATATTCCTAAGTCACAAGCCCTACAGCTATCCAGGTTATCCAGGCGAGATTGCTTATAGTTATTATAACACACAGTTTTCTAAATGAGGGTAATTTTGAAATTTAATAATTTTAATCTTTTAATAATGTTATTTAAATCATTATATGATTTTTGGTAATTTTTAATTATTTTAAGACTATTTTATTGGTAATTTATGATTTTGGAGTTTTGTCAGTAAAACCCTAGAGACTACTTGACCTAGAGCCAGA
Organism: Iris pallida; assembly: GCA_029216955.1. Classification (NCBI taxonomy): domain Eukaryota; kingdom Viridiplantae; phylum Streptophyta; class Magnoliopsida; order Asparagales; family Iridaceae; genus Iris; species Iris pallida. Next base: position 7,944,298 of record JANAVB010013395.1, on the reverse strand, counting down.
CCATGTTATTAGCATATTTTATTTATCATTTTTGGCTTAGGGATATTTTGGTCATTTTGGTTTCTTAGAATTAATTATAAATTGTTTGAGTGATGGTTGTTATTTTTGACCTTGCTAGTTAAGACTATGGAGACTAACCTTGATGTTGACTTTAGCTATGGTGACTTGGTTAGCATGGTGGGACCCTAGTCTAACTTAAGTCGACCCAAGTTGACTTATTTTGAATCAAGTTCATGGAGAGATTAAGTGTTTTAGGTGCATGGGTTTTTGACTTAGAGATTGATTCATTTAGCCTTGCACTTAGCCCAAAGCCCATTAGTCAAAACCCTAACCCTAATCCTCCATACTTGGCCGACCCCTAGGGATTTCCTCCTATTTAATGTCTCTTCCTAGTTCTTGCCTCCTTTTATATCACATTAACTATTGGCAAGCAAGAGGTATTGGCCTTTCTTCATCAATCCATAACTTCTTCATTTTAATTCATTTTTGACTCTAGTCTCTTGCAATAGAACCTAATCATACTCTATTCACTGTTCATGGAGAGGAATCTCAGATTTTATGCAATTTGGAGCTTTTGACTTGCAAGAGGAATCTTCTTATTTGGAGCTTTTTTCCATGAGTTTGATACTCAATAGGTAAACACCTCAAACTAAAATCAAATCTTGATTTCTTTGCATGGTTGCCTAGATCTAGGTGTCCCCTAGTTGTGGTGTGTATTTAATGAAGTTTTACAGTGGTTTCGTGTCCGTATCGGACACGTATCAGTCTTCATTTACAAGTGTTTGTTGAAATGCCTCTGAGAACTTTTTCATCTTTTTTTTCGAAATGTTTTTGATTGGAAATATTGTTTATGATGTGCTCTTTGTTTTCCCTAACCTCTGAGTTGATTTTCGAGTCGTGTCGTGTCCATACGAGGACACGAGCACACTCGCGTGCAGAGCTAGCGTTTACCCTGCTGTTCGATTTGGCTATGGGACACGACACTATTTTGTTCGACCTAATACTGCAAGGACACGAAGGGACAGTGTCTGCGAACCAGACCCCAAGTGGCTCGAAGTATCGTGTCGTATCGGACACGTTCTCGCTCGTGCTCTGGGTTTACACGTACCCGTATAGGCGCACAGACACGCGCTGATACGCATCTCGTACACTGACACGGGAACACCGGGACACCTCGTGTTGTGTCCAGTGTGTAGCCCTAGTGCTAGGTAACATTGGTCGTGACCACATGGACACACGTGTCGTGTGTCGTGTCTGCGAGCGTGTTGAACTTGTGCACGAGGCAGTGCACTATTTTCTGTTGCTCGTGTGTTAGTTTTCATATTGGACACGTTTGTGTCCACTTGGTTGGACACAGACACCCTACATGATACGTATAAATATGTCACAATAATTACCAACCCTTTAGTTTGGATTTTCATGTGATTCGAATTCGAATTTGGTGTTCCGCCAACTGTCTGATACATGTTCTGTTAAATTGTTTCTGAGATTTAAATGATGTTTAAACTGATGATTAGAGGTTAAATTTATAACGTTAGATCATATACTATGACTGAGATTAAAATTTACATTGTTTGGGTTCATGTGTGATGGTTGGTTTGTTTGATTTGTGTTTTCCCGAGCATGTGTCACTGAATTCTGAACAAACCACACACACATACATGTTCAAAAACCTGTGATGAAAAACTAAAACACACACACATATACACTCTAACCTGTGATGTAAATTGTATACACACACACATCTAACTGTTGAAATCTGGGAACACATAACACACACTCATCCTACTGCTATACAACACACACGTCCTGCTGCTATACACACACACCCCCTACTGCTATACACACACACACACACTATGTACTGTTGTCCACACCTTGCTACTAAACTATATATTAACCCTTTTTACTGAACACTAACCCTTAACCTGCTGTGACAACTTGCCTAACTGCCTGAACCTGAAACCCCCATGTTAACTTACTGTCATTTGTAAACCTGGACTGAACGCCTTGCTGTTAACTATGCCTAAACCCCTTACATTAACACCAATTCTGAACACACACACCCTATACACTACTACCACACACATTCGATACACTCTCCCATCTATGAATATACACACACACATATACACCACTGTTTGACTCTAACCTGTGTTGTAGACCTAATACACACACACACATATTCACTAAAAATTGGAACTGAATACACGCACACTAACATGTACACATTGAGTTTTCCTATGTATAACCTAGGCATGTGATATCTCTATCCCTCTATATATCTATCTATGTATGTATATCCCTATATATGTGTAAATATGCATGTATACATATAAATATATATATATATATATATTTTTTTTTCCTTTTTTTTCTTTTTATTTTTTATACATATAAATATATATATATAAAATATATATATATATATATATATATATATATATATATATATATATATATATATATATAGCAATGTATATAATAATGTAGGTAATATATGAATAGTGATGATATAAATGAGATATGCCTATAATATGAATGTATGAAAGGAATGCAATATATGTAATACATAATGTATGCAATGCATGAAAATATGACATCTATATAAAATAAGCAAACATGAATGATTGAATGGTATGTATTAATGTAAGTATACATGTATACATATAATGTATTTTTTTGTATATTTATGGTATACATATAATGTATATAAATATGTATGTATATATATGTAATTGTGCATGTTCGATAGCTTGTGTAGCCTTGTGAATTGTGTGAGTGCTAGCCTTGGCTTGGTTAGGCTTAGTGAAACTTGTTTAGGTTAGGACATGACCTAGTTGACCTAGTCTGACTAGTGTAGTTGACTAGAGTTGACCAAGGGTTGACTTTAGTCTAGATTGACCCAAACAACATGTAGAATGCATTGTAATGTTCTATATTACCATTCTGGACATGTTGTGACTTGTGCTGTTCTAAATAGGAGTCAGACACCTCTCTTCAGACAGTATATTCACTTTGGATACTCAGGATATCAGGCGAGTACATTCTCTGACCGTTTCATACTTGATAGGATTTATATTTACGCTCTAGATTATTTTACTTGATGTTGTCACATTGTTAACACGGATTGGTATTATTTGGATCCCTTCATGAGATGTTATCCCCCTCGAGAGCATCGGATACATCATGTCATGTGTGTTTCACTTTCATCATGTATTCATGTGCTTTCACCATTCATGTGCACTCTCGTGATTCATGTACTCTCATGTTCATGAAGCCCCCATGTTTACATTCATGTGCACCCATTTTTGGGCCCCCCATTTGATATCATGTGCAATAACATAACCTGTCTGGATCCTTGTGTATTGATTGGGGTACGTGAGAGTATAAATGGTCATGTGAACAATTCTAAAGTAGTGTAGTCATGTGCAAACTTTTATGTTTATTATCAAGCCGTTCACATGTCTATCTTGTACTCTACATCACTAGTCACTGTTAGCTCTTTACTTATAGTAGATATTTCTTGACAATCATCTCTTTTACTTCATATATTTTCTAGTGTTTTATGTATCTTACTCTATAGCATATATATATCCTGTCATATTATGAACTACGTGAGATGTATTATGCTTGCTCCTGTCTTGACTGGACCTATTAAAAATATTACAGAGGATGATGAGGAATCCTACACCCCCTACTATTGAGTTTGCCTAGATGACACTCGCGACCTGGACCCATGGGAGGTTCAGGCAGCTACTGAGGATGATTCAATGCATAGTATAGATAGTTAGACTGTTCTTTCTTTCATGTCAGTTGTTGTTTTGTTTCATAGTTGTATTATATTAGAGTTGTTGAGACTTGTGGTTGGTAACTTTGTTTTATTTCACTTCTGTTGTACCTCAGTTGGAGGATTTTCTTATCATATTAATATCTTAGGTCGTACTCAATTGAATTAAATCTAATTGTGACCTGAATCTCCATCCTTGTATGTTCGTGCTCAGACTTCGATGACCTTGTCCTCCATATTGCCCAAATCTTGATTACCCAGAATTGATCAACTTAGATCGTATCGAGACTAAATTTTCTTAATATATATTGTCATTGGATTTCAATGCTATTGACTTTCGTTCTTTAAACTTTTGATTTTGATTTTTCTTTGAATAGTACCCCTTTATAGATAATTACTAGTTATCTTTATTTTATTTTGATAATTACCAGTTTTCATATAGAATGGTAACCCTTACAGCCCTGTTTGATTTATTATTTTCCTTATCTTCCCAGCTTGACACCCATGAACTAGACTGTCCCACTTACTCTATCCCTTGTACTGTTTTGGCAACACAACTTCTGGTCCAATTTAGGCCATTTGACCATTCCCAATTTAATTTTGTTTACATTATGCACATTACCGTGACTTTTAATTTAGGAGCACAAGACTAGTTGTTTTCTCAAAACCAACTTCCCTTGCATGACCTATACATGACCCCCTACACTCATGACCTTCGTGTTCCACTCAGACACAACATCTTGTAATCTGTTTGCTTCATACGACTTTCCCGACACAAGACCCCATCTTGATTCACCCCATGGAGTCACTTTTCCGACTCGACTTGGGAACACCTTTTTGACCCAACCTGCCTACCCAAATTCTGGATATGACCTATTTTAAGCCTACTGCCCATATTGGACTTGTTGACCCAGGATGCTGCTAGGTAGAAGCTTTGACCTTGATTGTTGGGGGTTGACCTACAGGATTACAACCTTCTAAATTTCGAGGACGAAATTTCTTTAAGGAAGGTAGACTTCTAACACCCAGTTTTATAAATGAGGGTAATTTTGAAATTTTGAAATTTTAATCTTTTAATAATGTTATTTAAATCATGATATGATTTTTTGTGATGTTTAATTATTTTAAAACTATTTTATTGGTAATTTGTGATTTTGGAGTTTTGCCTGTGAAACCCTAGATACTACTTGACCTAGAGCGTAACCATGTGATTAGGATATTTTATTTATCATTTTTGGCCTAGGGGTATTTTGGTCATTTTGGTTTCTTGGAATTAATTGTAAATTGTTTGAGTGATGGTTGTTATTTTGACCTTGCTAGTTGAGACTATGGAGACTAACCTAGATGTTGACTTTTGCTATGGTGACTTGGTTAGCATGGTGGGACCCTAGTCTAACTTAAGTCGACCCAAGTTGACTTATTTTGAATCAGGTTCATAGAGAGACTAAGTGTTTTAGGTGCATGGGTTTTTGACTTAGAGATTGATTCATTTAGCCTTGCACTTAGCCCAAAGCCCATTAGTCACAACCCTAACCCTAATTACTCCATACTTGGCCGGCCCCTAGGGATTTCCCCCCTATTTAATGTCTCTTCCTAGTTCTTGCCTCTTTTTACATCACATCAACTGTTGGCAAGAAAGAAGTATTGGCCTTTCTTCATCAATCCATAACTTCTTCATTTTAATTCACTTTTGACTCTAGTCTCTTGCAATAGAACCTAATCATACTCTATTCACTGTTCATGGAGAGGAATCTCAGATTTTGTGCAATTTGGAGCTTTTGACTTGCAAGAAGAATCTTTCTATTTGGGGTTTTTTCCTTGAGTTTGATACTCAATAGGTAAACACCTAAAACTATCATCAAATCTTGATTTCTTTGCATGGTTGCCTAGATCTAGGTGTCCCCTAGATGTGCTGTGTGTTTGGTGAAGTTTTGCGTTGGTTTCGCGTTCGTATCGGACACGTATCACTCTTCATTTACAAGTGTTTGTTGAAATGCCTCTGAGAACTTTTTATCTTATTTTTGAAATGTTTTTGATTGGAAATATTGTTTATGATGTGCTCTTTGTTTTTCCTAACCTCTAAGTTGATTTTTGAGTCATTTCGTGTCCACACGAGGACACAAACACGCTCACATGCAGAGCTAGGGTTTCCTCTGCTGTTCGATTTGGCTGTGGGACACGACACAGTTTTGTTCGACCCAATACTGCGATGACACGTGGGGGCAGTGTCTGCGAACTAGACCCCAAGTGGTTCGAAGAATCGTGTCGTATCAGACACGTTCTCGCTCGTGCACTGGGTTTACACGTACGCGTACAAACACACAGACACGCGCTGATACGTATCTCGTACACCGACACGGGGACACGTGGACACCTCGTATTGTGTCCAGTGTGTAGCCCTAGTGCTAGGCTACACGTGGACGTGACAACGTAGACACACGTGTCGTGTGTCGTGTCTACGAGCGTGTTGAACTTGTGCACGAGGCAGTGTACTATTTTCTGTTGCTCATGTGTTTGTTTTCATATTGGACACGTTTGTGTCCACTTGGTAGGACACAGACACCCTACATGACACGTATATATGTTACAATAATTACCAACCCTTTAGTTTGGATTTTGATGTGATTCAAATTCGAATTTGGTGTTTCCTCCAACTGTCTGATGCATGTTCAGTTAAATTGTTCCTAAGATTTAAATAATGTTTAAACTGATGATTAGAGGTTAAATTTATAATGTTAGATCATATACTATGACTGAGATTAAAAGTTATATTGTTTGGGTTCATGTGTGATGGTTGGTTTGTTTGATTTGTGTTTTTTCGAGCATGTGTCACTGAATTCTGAACACACCACACACACACATGTTCAAAAACTAGTGATGAAAAACTGAAACACATACACACATATACACTCTAACCTGTGATGTAAATTGTATACACACACACATCTAACTATTAAAATCTGGGAACACATAACACACACACACCCTAATCCAATACACACACACACACACCCTATTGCTATACACACACACACACCCTACTGCTATACACACACACCCTATGTACTGCTATCCACACCTTGCTACTAAACTATATATTAACCCTTTTTTACTGAGCACTAACCCTTAACCTGCTGTGGCAACTTGCATAACTGCATGAACCTGAAACCTCCATGTTAACTTCCTGTCATTTGTAAACCTGGGACTGAACACCTTGCTGTTAACTATGCCTAAACCCTTACATTAACACTAATTCTGAACACACACACCCTATGCACTGCTACAACACACATTCGACACACTCTCCCATCTATGAATACACACACACACATATACACCACTGTTAGACTCTAACCTGTGTTGTACACCTAATACACACACACATATTCACTAAAAACTGGAACTAAATACACACACATTGTACACACACTAACATGTACACATTGAGTTTTCCTATGTATAACCTAGGCATGTGACATCTCTATCCCTCTATATATGTATCTATGTATGCATATCCCTATATGTGTAAATATGCATGTATACATGTGAATATATATAAATAATATATATATATATAATATATATTATATATATATTTTTATATTATATATATATATATATATATATATATATATATATATATATATATATATTTTTATATATATATATATATATATATATATATATATATATATATATATATATATATATATATATATATATATATATATATATAGCAATGTATATATAGCAATATATATAATAATGTAGGTAATGTATGAATAGTGATGATATAAATGAGATATGCCTATAATATGAATGTATGAAAGGAATGCAATATATGTAATACAGAATGTATGCAATGCATGAAAATATGACACCTATGTAAAATAAGCAAACATGAATGAGTGAATGGTATGTATTAATATAGGTATACATGTATACATGTAATATATATAAATATGTATATATATATATATATATGTAATTGTGCATGTTTGATAGCTTGTGTAGCCTTGTGAATTGTGTGAGTGCTAGCCTACGCTTGGTTAGGCTTAGTGAGACTTGTTTGGGTTAGGACTTGACCTAGTTGTCCTAGTCTGACTAGTGTAGTTGACTAGAGTTGACTTTAGTCTAGATTGACCCAAACATCATGTAGAATGTATTGTAATGTTCTATATTACCATTCTGGACATGTTGTGACTTGTGCTGTTCTAAATAGGAGTCAGACACCTCTCCTCAGACAGTATATTCACTTCAGATACTCATGATATCAGACGAGTACATTCTCTGACCGTTTAATACTTGATAGGATTTACATTTATGCTCTAGATTACTTTACTTGATGCTGTCACGTTGTTAACACGGATTGGTATTATATGGATCCCTTCATGAGATGTTATCACCCTCGGGAGCATCGGATACATCATGTCATGTGTATTTCACTTTCATCATGTATTCCTGTGCTTTTACCATTCATGTGCACTCTCGTGATTCATGTACTCTCATGTTCACGGAGCCCCCATGTTTACATTCATTTGCACCCATTTATGGGCCCCCATGTGATATCATGTGTAATAACATAACCTGTCTCGATCTTTGTGTATTGATTGGGGTACAGGGGAGTATAAATGGTCATGTGAACAATTCTAAAGTAGTGTAGTCATGTGCAAACTTTCATGTTTATTATCAAGCCGTTCACATGTCTATCTTGTACTCTACATCACTAGTCACTGTTAGCTCTTTACTTATATTAGATATTTCTTTACAGACATCTCTTTTACTTCATATATTTTCCAGTATTTCATGTATCTTACTCTATAGCATATTTACGTATCATGTCATATTATGAACTGCGTGAGATGTATTATGCTCGCTCCCGTCCTGACTGGACCTGTTAAAAATATTACAATGGATGATGAGGAACCCTGCACCCCATACTATGGAGTTTACCGAGATGTCACTCGCGACCTGGACCCTTGGAAGGTTCAGGCAGCTGCTGAGGTTGATACCATGCATAGTATAGATAGTTAGACTGTTCTTTCTTTCATGTCAGTTATTGTTTTGTTTCAGAGTTGTATTATATTGGAGTTATTGAGACTTGTAGTTGGTAACTTTGTTTTATTTCACTTCTGTTGTACCTCAGTTAGAGGATTTCCTTATCTATTTCATCGTGCTATACTCTACCTCTGGATTATGATTGAGTTGCACCTTCTGTGATTTGGCCTCCTTTTGGAGAATATTTTATATTGTGTTGGTTATGTTCATGACCTAGAACAGTGTTCTACTGCCGACACTGCGACGTAGGCTGGACGTATCCATTTCTCATGCCCCTACACTGGATACGGATTGTGACAATTATCAAGAGTTTAGAGAATCATTAGGTGACTTGGAGTGCAACACATGGCAGTGTGCTTTAGTACTTATGATTTTAAGAAGTGCCCCACATGACAGTGGGCTGGAAATGTGTCCTACTCTTTGGCAGACTACAAGTCCACTCAGGTGTGGCCGGGATAACGGGATCTCCTGTAACTGGGAAAATTTCTCTATATAAACTACTTGATCAATCTAGTCATTAACCTAGTCAGATTTATTATGAATCCCTGACTGTGGTAACCAGGAATCCATGTCCTAGACATGATGCAAGACGAGACAGGTAGCTTAAACAATAACAATCAGGAAAATCAACCACGGTGTCAAAAAAGGTGTTACTCAGCAAGTCAGGGTAGCTGTTGCAATAGCCTTTCAAGATTATCATGTCACGTCGGGTTACTTATTACTTGTCAAGATTACTTGTCATGAGTGTGCCTCGACGGGCTACTATCAAGATTGTACATGTCTTATCAAGTTACTTATCATGTCAAGAGTGCTTGTCTAAATTATGCCTCGACTGGCCACTATCAAGATTATCATGTTGTGTGCATGTCAAGTCGTGTTCATGTCATGATCAATACTGGCAAGTCATGTTATGTTCAATAAGTTATCGAGTCGGGTCATCATAAAATAGGTCAAGTACAAGTCACATACAAAATCATAGGCATATACAACTAGAATTAGGAGAACATGCATAGGAGGCAAGGGGCAAGGGGTATCATGGCAACAAGTAGCGCTGGTCAAGTGGCACCAGGGAAATGACAGATGGCGCCTAAGTTGGGTTGCGCCAGGTTGGGGTGCGCCAGGGAAGGTTGCGCCTAACTGGGGTGCACTAGGTCAGGTTACGCCTAACTGGGGTGTGCCAGGTCAGGTTGCACCTGGGCCAAAGGGCGCTGGACTAGGTTGCGCCTGGTCGGGTTATGCCTGACTGGGGTGCGCCAGGTCAGGTTGTGCCAGGGCCAAACGGCGCTAGACTAGGTTGTGCCATGTCAGGTTGTGCCTGACTGGGGTGCGCCAGGTCAGGTTGTGCCAGGGCCAAAGGGTGCTGGGCTAGGTTGCGCCAGGTCAGGTTACGCCAGGGCTAAAGGGCGCTGGGCTAGGTTGCGCCCGATACTGTTCTTCTTCTCCCAACAGCAAAGAAGAATCCATAGAACCCGGAAACTTTAAAATTCAATAAGTTGCTCAAAACAAGTCCGAATTGAGACTTCCAAGGGTCTAAACTGCATAGAACGAGATTTCCTATAGCCTGGGACCACAAAAATCAAAACCAAGCTTTAATAGATTAAAACCGAGAAAAATAAGAAAAGATCAAAACTTAGATCTATAAAAATTCATCCATCAAAACCGAAAATACCAAGTTCTAAAGAGGCTTAAAATCAAATGGAGAAGAAAATGGAAAAATAAAATAGGAGATCCATCATGAAGCAAGATTGCACTTGCCTAGGGTTTCTTTGGTGGGTGGGAGGGGTAATGGAGAAAAAAAAGAGTAAATGAAAGAGTTATGGAGGAGAGAGAGAGGATTTGGTTTTTATACAAACCCTTCTCATCTCAAACCAATACAAACTAAGCTAAGCCAAGAATAAACCAAGAAAGCCAAGATGAACCAAAATAAACCAAGATGATCCAAGATAAACGAAGACCAAGCCAAGTCATTGTTTGCCATTAAAATCTTTTTATTGCAATTTTTAATACAAACAAAACAGTGTTACAATATAGGACTTAGATGTAGTCCTAGGAGTACACTTTTATTTATCTGGGTCCCTTATGCCGATGGAGCGAGTGGTAATGCGTTGACTCCGTTGACGATCTGACGACGGTTATCAGTTCTCTGAAGGTTTAGATTGCTCTGGGTGCTAGAGCTTGCTGAGAGGAGAAAGACATTGAGGGTCTGTATATGCCTCTCTGGTTGTGCGATGTCTCTGTCTGTCTATGTATGTCCGTCTCTGTGTGTGTGGACGAAGGAAATGATCCCTCTATTTATAGTCTGTAGGATGGCTGCTCATGCGCGCATATGTAGGATGCGCCTGCACGCGGGGACGCCACATGGAGATTGTTGATAGAGGCGTATGGACGATGCTCCCTGATTGAGGGGTTGAATTCTTTATACTGCTGTTGTGGGCCGGCTCATAGCAGAGAAGAGGATTTTTTTGTTGCTGAGATCTTGGGTGAATCGAGTCAAAGGACACGTCATCGGCCCATGGCTCGGAGATCTCGGATTTGGTGGGGGATGATCTGGTAGGATGCGCCTGGAATTGGCCGTATGAGGAGACTTTGGCTCGTAACCTTTAGGAGTCACGAACCATTTGGGACGCATGGCTTTTGAGGCGCATGCGAAGCTTCAGTAGTGACTTTACTTCTGTCTTTTGGGATCAGAGAGAAGTCTGGAACGCATGGCTTTTGAGGCGCATGCAGAGCTTTGGGCGCATGGCCGCGGAGGTGCATGCGAATGTTTGGGCGGCCACGTGGCTCCTAACCATCGGAGGAAAGTAATGTTGATGCTGACGTTGGCGACACTTCGTTTTCTAAAAAAGCTGTCAACTGTTCAGACCTCGAGAGGCGTGCTGCCAACTCTGTCAGACTTCAGCATTTAATGTTCTTTGACAGGTGATGGACTGTTGGAGTGGACACATCGATCGGCGTTCCATTAGGCGCATGGGGCCGCATAGGGGTGCATGCTTGTGAAGCGCTTGGTGCTGAGGGAGCGTCTGTGTGATGCACGGTCTGGCCGGCACATCCGCTCCGCTTTGACACGTCTTTTGGTGCGACTATTACGTTCTTCGAGTGCTTTAAATAGCTGTTTTTGACTTGGCTGAATTTAAAGCGTCTCGTTCATCCATTTAATACAAATTTATTGCACGGGATTCGGAGAGCCATCCACTTGGCGCATGGGTTTGATTTGCCCGGCCTATAAATAGTGGCATGGAGAGAGTTTGCTTCTCGTTCTCTCACGTTCTTCCGAAATAAACTTGTTTACTCGAGTGCATTCTGTTGATGAGATGCTCCCGAGGGTGAAGATGCGACGCATTGTCTTCTTTGATGCACTTGAAGGTGACTGTTACATCCAAAAGTCGGAGTCGAGGGCTTCTGAGGCAGGCAGAAGGTGCCTGTTGCATCCAAAGATCGGGATGCTCGAGCCTCGTCTCCGTTATGTGGGAAGAGCCACAGATCGGAATTGTGGTGCTGCGGCTTTGGGGACTCTTTCTTCCTTCAAAGTGGGTGTTGTCCATTCTGGTTGTGTTGAAAGGTGCTCCTTTAGCCGCGGTTTCGATTGCGGTCTTCCTTCGCCTTTGGAGGCTCTTTCGAAGCCTCCTCTGGCCGCAGTTTGGCTTACGGTGCTCTTCTCTTCCTCGATTTGGGGAGCTCTTCCTCCAGCTAGAGGGTTGATTGCCACCCTCGTTCTGCTCAATAAATACTTCATTAGTCAAAGCATTTAGACGGCGGTGAGCCTGGCTGGAAGGGTGGCACATAACTGAGCTGCTGAAGGGATGCACATAACTGAGGATGCACATAACTGAGCTGCTGAAGGGATGCGCCCGGCTGGAAGCGCATGGTGGGATATGCCTGACAGAGAGCGCATGGTGAGATACACCTGTTCGAGAGCGCATGATGATGCTGCGTCTGATTGTAGACTTAGGGTCTTTTATTTTTGTAGAAGTTCTCCTTTGTATAGCCCTTTTTAAGACATGTAATAGACTTTTATATGAAATAAAAATCTTCTTTTTAATGTCTCTATTCTTGTTTTGCTGTGTCAAAGTACTTTGTCTGAACTTCCTGGCGCATGTAGTGTTTGGCACATAGGATTTCTGATCGTGAAAATTCCATGCTTCTACAAGACCCCCTTCAAAGTTTTTAAAACTTTTTTGTCAAGTTTTGGAATACTTTGAATAAGAAGCATGGTGGTTGGGGCGCATATCTGTTCGGGCGCATGGATACTTCGTGCATCAGTGACGGGGCGCATGCTCCTCTCAGTTAACGCAAATGATAACGCCTCGATAACCAAGAAGATTAATGATGATCTTTTTTGGTTTTATCTGCAGTTATCTCTTCACAAAACCCGATACGGCGGCTGAGGTAACACTTCATCGGTTCAAGCGTACGATTGAGCCTACAAATAGGCGTGAGGAGAGGAGGGAGAGAGTTCTAGCCTGATTCCTCTCTTTGCTTTTGTCTTTTAGAGTTCTTCTTCGAAAAAACCCTAACTTTTTCCTTTTAAGAAATGGCTCCCAAGACTCCTCGTAGCGGTGCTGGCAAGGGAAGAGGCAAAGGGAAGGAACCTGTAGAGGCTGCTGCGGCTGATGTTCCCTGTCCACCTGTTGACGTTCGGCCATCGGTAGTTGGTGAGTTTCATCATCCCGTTCCTGTATCATACATACGCTGACGCGCATGGACCTTGCGTCCTGATGATACGCCGAGGCTCCATTGCTGACGCGCATGGGTTTAAGCCCTAAAGATGCACCGAAGTTCCGCTGCTGACGCGCATGGGTTTAAGCCCTGAGGATGCGCCGAAGCTTCACTGCTGACGCGTATGGGTTTAAGCCCAGATGATGCGTCGAAGCTTTACTGCTGACGCGCATGGGTTTAAGCCCAGATGATGCGCCGAAGCTCCTTTTTTAGATGTGCATGAGCCTGATGCGCTCTTGATGGGAACGAGGCTCAGGTTCTTTTGTAGTTTATAACATCGCTGAATCTTTGTCTTCTTTGTTGAACAGCAGTGTCGATGACTGTCCCACTCTTGAATGAAGTGCTTCTGGATGCTGCCCTCTGCCAGATGGGAGTAGATTACGATAAGGAGGTGATAAATCCTGCTCGAGCTGTTGTCATGCTGGATCAGCCTCCCAAAAGAATGACTCAAATCCGGGAACAACCGCATGTGTTCCTCAAGCGGATGATGGAGCATGGCATTTTGAAATCTACCACTTCTGATAAAGTGACTTTCCTGAAGCCCGAGTTTCTGTTTGGAGACCGCCTTACTTCTATTGAAGCAAAGGTGTTGAAGGTCAAGGAAGACTGGTTTTTTACAGCAAGAGGAGTGCATATGACCGTTAAGCAACTTGAACATCAATGGCCTTTGACGGCCTTCTGTCGTCTTGCTTCCAAGAGAAGGATGTCTTAGGAATTGACCCCATCCCAGGGAGGAGCGGTGGCAGGTGTCCTCAAGATCGACTCTACCTCCGATCAAAGGGATACTTTGGCCGCCGTGTGGTCTGGGCCATCTTTTACCTGGCGGACTCTACGTCCTGGGAGCATTTACAGTGATGTTCCCATCAATACATTTGCTTTCGGTGCTTCGACTTTTGCCAATCGCATGCTGTTGATGGAGCGATCGTACCCGAAAGGTGAATTTCGGGTAGAGGGTTGGTGTCATTATGTTGCCAAATGGGACAAGCTGACACTCTGGATGCTGTCACATTTTCAAAACCGAACTCCAAGAGATGGGACTGACTGCCGCGATCCGTGCTACTCAGGCAGGTGTTGACATCAACCGACATATGTTTCTCGCGCTCCTGGAGATGTTTAACACCCAGACCGGGACTTTCTTTACCCCGGTGGGGGAGCTGGGACTTGCACTTCATAAAATATACGAAGTGTCAAGACTCCCTTGGGGGTCAGAACCTTAAGAGGAATATTTTCCGTCAAACGAAAAGATCCTTATCTTGGAAAAGAAGGACCCGGAGATGATGGTTGTTTTCAAAGAGGTAGCAAGCCATCATTATCTGATGCAATGGAGGGAGAAAGGCAAATCTCAACCTCATGTGACTGCTTGGAGGGATTACGTCTTCAAGCAGGATTTGGTGGATTCCTCGAAGATCCTGTTTATGACTCCGCAAGGGCTGAAACCCGCGGAGATGACCTCTGAAATGAGCCGGTTGGACGAGAGGGCCCCTCGTTCAAATGAGCGTGGCGAGAACGCGTATAGCTGCTTCTGGCACTGTGCGCACCGGATGTCATCTAAGGCAGTATTGGCTGCTTATTTGATGATATGGCTCCGAGATTGTGTGTTCGCGGGCGGATCGGGTTCCGTGAAGAGGGTACACCAGAACCTCATTTTGCCAGCAGTAAAATTGGCCTTTGGTCGTCCTTTGGCTCTTCTCCCCGCGATGGTGTGTAACCTGTTGCGGGGCTTGAGGACCTTTGCTGAGGACGTGATCCATGAGAGAGGTAGAAATGACAACTTTCCCCGGGCCGAACTACTAGTCCATTATCTGATGGGATGGTTGATTCTACATCATCTGAACGTGATGAGTCTAGGTTCGGAGGAGGATCACGTTGAAGGTGATGCTTTTATCTGCCGCTTCTACAAGATGAAGTGGTTGCACACTGGTGTCCCCGTCTGCAGGAGAGTTTTGTCCTATCTTGAGGGGTGGGAGATTGTCAAGGTCGGTCCCATCATCAAAGATTTCGAGGCCGACCAAGATTTAGATGACTTTGGTGAAGATGCAATTACTATGCCGAAATGGGGTTTTCGTTAGTTGCAAAGTATTCGGCCTTCCCACTTGGTCTACCGCAACCAGAATAGGTGTTATCTGGAGCCATATCTGCCAAGCCGATTTGCTCGCCAGTTTGGCTACACCCAATTAATGTTACGGAACCCAGTAACAGTTTGGGGTTTGCCGGGAGTTTGCTGGACGGAGCCCGGGGCTGGCAATATTACAATGCTGGGTGCACTGGTGTTCATTTTACTGCGCCAATTCGCAACCCTCGGCCACAAATCCTGTATTTAGCCGTTAAACTGTATTGCACCATGAATACTGTGTCTTCTGGTTATGATAGGGAGACCAGTTTCATCATTGGAACTCAGCTAGAGGTTACGACAAATATGTTGGTGGCGGCTCGGTCAAATCGTCCACCAGAATTGGTGGGATATCGGGCTGCTGTTGTCTTATCAGTGAGAGATCCTCCTGTTGGAAAGAGACGGGCAGACGCAGAGGCCGGTTCGTCTGTACCAAAAAGGCTGAGGAAAGTGACGACTCCAAAGGCTGCGTCACTAGAATCAGTCCCTGCTGAGGTAAAGAGTCCTCCGTAATCTGGCTCATCATGTCATTTTGGTAACTTGTACTTTTCTTCTTGTAGGGATCGTTGAAGAAGAAAACCCGTGTTTCAAAACCGGGTGTCAGTAATCCGAAGGAGGTGGCAAGCTCCTCTGATGAGCGAATTCCTCCGATGGTAATGTCTCCAATGGAGGAGAATCCTGAAGATGTTATTCCTACGGAGATTTTAGTATCTCCAGACTTTTTCGGAAGAGATGCTGAGGTTGCACCAACTTCTGGGATGGTGCAAGCCGCCATTGGGGGTCTTGGACGTCGAGGGTCCTGCGGATATGGGGCTTCTTGATGATGATGTGGGGTGGAGTTCGTCATCTTCGGAAGACGTTCCTCCAGAGATGCATGAGTCTGTTGCGGGGGCAACAGACGTGATTGCAAAATATGAGAGGGTTGATTCTCCTCTTTATCATGATACGGGGAGATCGGTTGTAGCGTTGTCGAGCCCTACCCCAGGCTCAGCAATGGAAGCTGAGGTGGCTGCCAGCCGGAAGGTGGAGACAGATTTGGTCCCTGTGGAGGGATTCGATGATAAGGGGGAGACTCGTCTGTCGATCCCGATCCCAGAAGATGCGCCCCGCCAGGAAACGAGAGCTGATCTGGTTAGCTTGCCAGAGGAAGGCTCCACACTGGTTATAGATCGCACCTCGGTGGTGGAAGAGGCAGCTCCGGATGCTGATAGTCCTTTTGAGCCGGAAAAGGGCAAGGGCTTGCTGAAACAAGAGCCCTCTGTTGCTTCTTCGACTTGGGTGACGATATCGACGCCCTACCCAACTCCTTCTGTACTCTTGGCATCTGGCGCTGGTAGCGAAATTCAAGTTCTTGGTGCGGGAGAGTCTGCTGAGGTCGATGTTCAAACTTCGTAGATTGAGATCGGCGGGTCTTCTTCAGGTCCGCCATCCAGGGTAACTCCTCCAACTCCTGCCATAACATCATAAGTGTTGGCGGATGCGGATGAGTACGTGAAATTCATCGTTGAGGCAGTGTGCAAGATGGTACAGAAGGGTGTGTCGGCAGTGATGAACACCAATGGGAGTTTTGCGATGGCAAAATCCATGGCACTTCCACACATCAACCTGATACGTCTCCACCAGGGCCATGATCATATGGCCGAGATTCTGGAGGCCTCAGTGACTGAGCTGGATCAACTGCTTTTCGAGTTTCAGCGTATCCAGCGGAATGATCTTTTTGCCCTGATAGACGCAGAAAAGGAGAAGTTGATTGCTGAAATTGAGTCCTCTTATCAGGCCACCGTGGGTGTCTGGGAGTGCGAAGTGGCTGAGACTGAAGCTGCAGTGGAGCGGTTGTCTCAGTCTACACAGGAGAAGGTGGAGTTGCAAACTGCGTTGGACGCTAGTATCGCGGAGGTTGTTGCCCAGATTTGCCACCTTAAGGACTAGCGGGCCCGACTCCTATTAGATGTTGAGCGTGCCCAGGCTGAGCATGTAGCATTCAAGAAGGAGGAAGCAGCTTTCACCCACCGGGCTCTTACTCTGGCTCAGCAGCGGCAGCAGCTGGATGAGAAGCATGAGGATGACATTTCTCCAGAGGCCATAGAGGCGATGCGTCAAGAAGCTGAACGCCGGGTCCTGGCGAATGTGGAGACTCGAGCGATAGACTTGAGGCGCCGGATTGAAGAGCTTTCGGCTAACCCCGGAGATGTTTAGGGGATTGTAATCTCTTCTTTTTGTGTTTTTTTATTTGTTTTGTTTTGCAACCCTTGCTGGGGAGAGTGTAATCCTTTACTCTTTTTTTAGAATAAAGAAATACAAAGATTTTTGTGATGTGTTCATTTTTGCTGTCATGAACTTGATAATTTGTGTGGACCTATTATCTTTTGCGCACCTTCGTTTTTAGGTACAGATAATAAGTTTGAGAGAACCAACATATTTGCTCAGAGGTGATGTAGACGTGGCAAATATGGGATTCAAATGATGAAATCTTTCTACTCAGAGGTGTTATGGACGTGGTATGAACGATTCTGGGGGATATGCGGAACTACTCAGAGGTAATGTCGACGTGGAAGTTCTACAATCAATGTATGACAACGCAGGGGTTGTCTGTACGGGATGTTTACTCAGAGGTAATGTGGACGTGGTAAACATGATGGGTAGCGTAATCTCACGGAGTGTAAGATTCTGCTTTATAGGGCGTAGGAGGGACAACTCAGAGGTGATGTGGATGTGGTTTTCCTTCTACTGGAGGATGCCACGGAACAGCTCGGTTCCGGAAGCGTCTGATTTTGTGGAAGGGATTTGTATGTGAATCCTGATGATTGGGTCCACTGATCCTTTATGGAAGTATATGTCTGAAAGATGTCAAGAGTAGTACTTCTTTAGGAACTTGCCGTTGATGGGCATCATGAACAAGTCCCCATTGGGTTTAGCGAGACGGTAAGCACCGTTTGATTATACCGTCTCTATGATGAAAGGTCCTTCCCACTTGGGCTCAAACTTTCCTGCTGTCTTGTGAGTCAACACCATCGGCCTCCTGACTGCCAGAACCAGGTCGCCTACTTTGAAAGTCCTTTACTTGACCTTCTTGTTGAAAGCCTGTGATATACGGACATGGTAGAGTTCGATGCGTTGTTGAGCTAGGAGACGCTTTTCGTTAAGTGCTTCTAGTTCCCGCAGACGACGACGTTGATTGTCCTCTTCTGTGAGATGGTTTGTGATTGCTACACGGAGTAAGGGTATCTGGATCTCGAGAGATAGTACCGCTTCGCTCCCGTAGACCAGGGAGAATGGTGTGTTGCCCGTCGGGGTCCGTACCATTGTGCGGTAGGCCCAAAGGCATTCGTCGAGCTTTTCGTCCCAGTCGTGTTTGTTGGATGACACGACCTTTTTGAGTAGCCTGACGATAGTCTTGTTGAACGCCTCGGCCAATCTGTTTGCTGCCGGATTGTAGGCGGTTGAGTCCACGTTTTGAATGCGATTCTTGTCACAGAATCTGCTGAAAACATGGCTGATGAACTGAGGACCGTTATCGTAGATAATCCTTCCGGGTACCCCGAAACGGTAGATGAAATGGTGCTTGATGAAGCTGATCACCCTGGAGCTCTTTACTTCCGCCAGCGGGACTACTTCTGCCCACTTGGAGAAGTAGTCGGTGATGGCTAGGATGAAGCGGTGTCCTCTCGATGAAGAAGGGGTGATCGGTCCTATAATGTCCATGCCCCAAGCCTCGAAGGGCCAGGATGCGACTGTAGGATATAGTGGTTCTGACGGTGTATGAATGAAGTCTGCGTAGAGCTGGCACGCATGGAACTTCTTAGCATAGTCAACAGCGTCAGCGGCCATGGTTGGCCAGTAGTAGCCCATGCGTTGCAGTCGATCCTGCAACTTAGGGCCAGGTTGATGGGCTCCGTAGGTCCCATCGTGAGCTTCTCGAAGGGCTTCGGCTGCTTCTTCGTTGGACAGACATCGCAGAAGAAGTCCATCGTAGGAGCGTCAGTACAGCATTTTAGTAGCTGTGTCGTAGTAGAATCGAAGGGAGCACCTCCTGACTGGGACATGTTCTTTCGGGTCTTCTGGGAGAATTTCGTAAAGAGCACAGTCGATGAACGGGAATCTCCAGTCTCGGACATTAACACCAACACTTGTTGACATGGCATGGGCCACTTGTGAGCATAGGTTGTTTTTAGGACAGACCAAGTCTCGACTAACTACCGTGACGTAGTGTTGAGTCCTGAGGGGTGCTGCTAACGAGACTGCGAGGCCAGCCAGAGCGTCAGCCTCCAGATTTTGTAAACAAGGTACATGTTAGATGAAGAACTCGACAAAGGTTGAAATGATATTCAACGCAACTTCATGGTAAGGGGTCAGGTCTTCATGGCGAACCTCGTATTGTCCTCTGGTCTGGTTTACGATGGGTTTTGAGTTGCCGTAGGCTTCCAGATGATTCACCCCCAGCTGTCGTGCCAGTTGGAGTCCCATGATGAGAGCATTGTACTAGGCAACATTGTTGGAGCACGGCTTCGAAATGGAGTAGGTACGCTGGATGACAAGCTGACCGGGAGAGACCAAGACTACCCCCACTCCTGCGATAATTTGGCCTTTGGGGCCTGTTCTTGAAGCGCCATCGAAAAACATCCGCCAGACGGAGCTTTCTTCGGTGACCTTAGATTCTTGGACCTCATCCGGGATGTCTTTATAGAGTCTGGAGGATTCCGGGATGGGGTGTGCAGCTAAGAAGTCGGCCAGAGCTTGACCCTTGACGACTTTTTGTGGAACGAACACCATGTTGTATGGCGTTAGCAGGATCGCCCATGTAGCTAGCCGGGAATTTAAGGATCCTGGCTTCGTCATGAGAACTCTGAGTGGATTGACTCGGGAGTTGACATGAATCGTCTGGCCCGAGACATAATGGCGAGTCTTCTGAATGGCAAACACCAACGTCAAGCACTCCTTTTCAAGGGGGTTGTACCGGTATTCGGCCCCGATGAGTGTTCGACTGAGGTAGTAGATGGCTTGTACATAGCCTGTATCGTTGTTCTGAGCCAACAAAGCGCCAAGGGAATGATCTATGGCACGGACGTAGAGGAGGAATGGTTTGCTGGCGACGGGTGCCACTAGGACTGGCAGACTCGTCAGGTAGGCTTTAATGTCGTCGAAAGCTTTTTGGCATTCCTCTGTCCAGACGTAAGAGACTCCCTTCTTCATAAGCTGAGTGAAGGGTCGACATTTTCCGAAAAGGTTTGCTATGAACCTCCGGATGTATGCAAGACGCCCCTGTAGGCCTCGAAGTTCTCGAAGGTTCTTCAGAGGGCCCATGTCGAGGATGGCTTTGGTCTTCTCGGGATTGACATGAATGCCTTTTGCCGTGATAATGAAGCCTAAAAACTTTTTGCTAGAAACCCCTAAGAAGGATTTAGCTGGGTTCATCTTGAGTTGATGCGCCCGCATGACATCGAAGACTGTCTTCAGGTCTTGTAGGTGATCTCCTTTAAGACGGCTCTTGACTGCGATGTCATCAACATAGCATTCGATTGTCTTGTGAAGATGCTGACGAAAAATGGTGCTCATAGCTCGTTGGTATGTGGCACCAGCGTTCTTCAAGCCGAAAGGCATCACTGTGTAGCAGAAAATGCCCTTTGGAGTCCTGAATGACGTACATTTTGCGTCATCGGGGAACATCTTGATCTGGTTGTAGCCCGAATACCCGTCCATGAAAGATATGCGTTCGAAGCCACATGTGTTGTCGATCATCACGTCGGTGATGGAAAACGGGAATTCGTCCTTCGGGCAGGCGGAGTTGAGATCCCTGAAGTCGATGCAGACTCGAATCTTCCCATTCTTCTTGGTGATAGGACAACGTTGTCCACCCAATCTGGGTGTTGTTTTTCATGGATGAAGCCGCTAGTCAAGAGTTTGTCCACCTCCTGATCGATGGCGTTCATGATGTCCGAACGAAAACGTTGCTGTTGTTGTTTGATAGGCTTGGCATCGGGTAAGATGTTGAGCCTATGCATAGCGATATGAGGATCAAGTCCTGGCATGTCTTCGTAGCTCCAGGCAAAGACATCAATATATTCTTTAGCCAGTTGGATTAAAGACTTTCGGTCTTCTCCTTTTAGGCTTTTGCTGATGAAGATGGGTTTGGAAGAAGATCCATCCCCAAGGTCGATCTGCTCGACTTCGTCTTCGGTAGGGGGTTCGCGTATCTCAAAACGAGACTCCCATTGTTCTCCTAAGCGTTGCGCCCAGGGTTCTTCTTCGAAGAATTCCGGCACTTGATCTTCGCCTTCATCTTCTTAAGGTTGAGCGGATGTCATGTTGGCTGACAACACTCTCTTGAAGAATGAGCCGATACTGGTATCGGAATCCCAAGTTGATGCTTCAGACGAATGAAAATATTCTGCTTCTTCTGCCTCCGAACTCTCTAGAGTTGACGGCGGCGTGACATAGCCTATCCTCCGTCGAGTTCGATTATACTAGTACTGCGGCTTTCCTTTAGGTGTTGGAAGCCGGAGGGGAAGACGTCGACCTTTGCCGTAGTTCAGGCCTTTGTTGCTTTTTAGATCGTAACCCATCTTTTGGATGAGGTACTTTGCCTTATCCGTGTACCGATAGAATTGTATTCTGCCGGTATCTGGTTCTGGCTCGAGTGGCGGGAGGTCTTGATGACGCTCAACTTTGCCAAAAATGATGGATTCTTCGTCTCGACTCCGCGGTGGGACTACAGAACAGACCCCTTGGAACGGGACTACTCGATTTATATGATGGACAGTCATTATTTGTGTTTACAACGACCGTAGAGCGTTATCTAATGTATACATGGCATTCCAATGTGGAAGACTAGAATAATTAAAAGACACTCTATTATTGATGAAATACAAGATTTTATCCCGCGGGATTATATTGTCCAGAGAGGGTGCGTCTATATCAGCAGAGATATATTCCCCTAGCTCTTCATCTGTGAGTACCGGGATTGGATCGGGAGAGTCCACCACAGTTTTGATTTCGGGGTCCGAGAGGGCTATGTGGGCCTTCTCTGGCAGCTTGGATTGCGGCGGCTTG
The DNA here is from genome assembly GCA_029216955.1 of Iris pallida. Classification (NCBI taxonomy): domain Eukaryota; kingdom Viridiplantae; phylum Streptophyta; class Magnoliopsida; order Asparagales; family Iridaceae; genus Iris; species Iris pallida. The sequence continues at coordinate 7,921,577 of JANAVB010013395.1, read as the reverse complement.
CCTTTAAGACGCACCTTCAGAGGTGCCTCCACTGTGCCTCCGGTGATTGGTGCCTTCCTTTGTAATTTTGCCACAAGGAGAGCCGATGTCTGAGGCGGCTTTTCCTTGAGGCGTATCTTCAAGGGAGCTTCAGGAGCAGTTGGTGCTTTCCCGGGTAGCTTGATGTTCATGGGAGGCAACTTCTGAGACGGTTTTCCTTTGAGTCGGATCTTCAAAGGAGCGCCGGGAGTCATCTCAGGCTCCATGTCCGGCTCTGCTGCCATTTTTGCTTCATCATCAGCATCCTTGGCTTCCTCCTCGTCAGGTGACTTGTACAAGGAGGAATCGGTGAAGTAGGTTTCAACCCCTTTGAAAAGATCAATGTCCGCAAACTCTGTCCGGATGACGTCATTGGTGGACACGTACTTCATACATTGGTGGAGTGTAGATGGCACCACCATGTACTCATACAGCCATGGATGACCCAACAGGAGGTAGTAGTTGACGTCGGCGTCCACGACATAACAAGTCACCTCAGTTCTGAGGTTATCGATATGGCACTTTAGTCGTATCTTGTCCAGTGGCTCGCTTTTGCTAGCGTTGAAGCCACTGATTGTTGTGTTGGATGGCGCCAATCGGTACATTGGGATCCCCAGTGTTGAGAGCAGCATCTTCGGAATGATGCTGAGGGAAGACCCCAGATCGATCTGAATCCGCTTCACCTTGACAGAATCGATATACCCTGTATAATACAGCGGCCTGTTGTATCGGTTGTGCTTGAGCAGCATGTCTTGTTGGGTGAAGGTTATATTGGGGATAACCTCATCTGCACAATGACAGTGTGCACATATAGTTGGGAGATCTTCAGGCTGCTTGATCTGACTGATGAAGGACTCAACATCCTTCAGGGCTTCACATAGAGCTTCACGAGTGTCCTTGAAAAGGAGAAGAAGCTTAGACAGAGATAGGCGGGCAGAAGTACTCGCAAGTTGTGCCAGTATGTCGAAGTTGTAGGGCTTGGCTAGCCCCGAAGCATTCTCCTTTCGCAGAGGTTTGTCGAAACGGACCTCTACATGCTTCTGCTTATTGGCTGCTGGAGGCTTGGACAGACCCCCTTCTTCGGCAGCAGGGACGGTGCAAGGAGGCACCACCTCGACGGCAGCTTCGTCGGGTTGGGCGTTCTGTTGTGAATGCGTTTGTACAGAAAGAGCCTCTTCTGTGGAGGAAGAGACCATGCGGCAAGACTTGATCTTCCTGCCTTTAGTTTTGGAGGCAGAGCGTATCTCCGGTTGAGTAACCTCGGAGACGAGATCAGGGTAAACCCATAAGAACTCTCCCCGAGATGTGGTGAGTGGGATGAGTCCACTCACGTTGTCACGAGTAGGTAGTAATTTAACCACCTCCATTGTCGCCTTAGGGATGGAGACGACGCCATCTTGTGTTTATAGTTGGCGACAAGGTGCTGAACTGGAGGGACACCACGTTAGCCGAAATCGTCTTCTCCTCGTAGTCGACGGAGATAACATCCGCATTGATCATGCGCTGTATGTAGTTTTCGAGGACATAGCAGTCCTTGGTTGGATATCCGACAAACCGACGGTAGTGACAGTACCGTGGATTGTCCACTTTCCCAACCTCGTCCGGACGCTTCGGGTCCGGCAACTTGATCTTGTCATCCTGCTTCAGTATCTCAAATAGTTGTAGGGTTTCATCATCGTTGAACGAATAAACCTCCTTTGGTCTTGGTGCAAGTGGAGGCTTCTTAGTAGGTACTGATGCACCTTTTGAGGTATTAACAGTCAATGCATGTTTCCCCTTCGTGTCTCGTCTGGGATTGTTGGCTGCAGGCCGTTTTCCCTTGTCTTCAAAGGCGGGGAAACTGACTCCCAGAAGACGAGCATTGGCCACCTTCTTTTCTGCGGCCTCGGCTTCGATGATCAGGGAACTCCAGTCGGGAGGAGGAGTAGAGTTGAGCCAGAGTTTCACTGCAGGCAGCATGTTCATGCTACAAGAGGAGAGGAGCACATGTTCTGGCATGCCCGAAGGTAGTCTGAAGCAGGCCTGTCGAAAGCGTTCGATGAACACTCGAACAGTTTCCTTCTCCTTCTGTCGTATCTCTATGAGGGATGCCATTGTCATGTCCTTTCTACCATCGTAGAAACGGTCAAGGAAAAGGCGCGTCAAATCATCGAAGGAAGATATGGAATTATCGGAGAGACTGCAGTACCAGTCGTATACCACTCCTTTCAGTACGCCGACAAATATGCTGGTGAGTAGCGCATCCTCCTTTGGGAGATGTCCCGTCTGAGACTGGAAATACGTCAGATAGCGACGCAGAGAGTCCTTTCCGTCGTATGGCGTCAGTGTTTGTGGTTTATATTTGGGAGGATAAACCACTTTATTCCATTCGAGGGGATAAGGTTGGGGGATGTCCATCTTTTGGCGCTCCTCTTGTCTCGTCTTGGACTCAAAGCGCTCGTGCTGGTCCCTGATCATCTCGACCACGTCTTTTGTGGAGCTGGAAGTCGGGGAAGGTGGTACCACCTGGAGTTGAGCATTTGAGGGCTACGACGTCCGGGGAGCTTCGCGATGATCCGTATCCAAGGATACCCGTTGAGGGGGTACACTTGACTCTCTATTGGCCCTTGGGTCGGGACCGGTAGAAGGTGTCCTGGCCAAAGCTGACCGTATTTCAAACACTGCTTGAGTCAGTGTTTACATAGAGGCAGAGAGGGTTTTGAGTCCTCCCTCCAAGGTATCCATGCGCTGGACGAGGTCTGGTGGCGGCACATCAGACTCGGTATCACCTCCAGCCATGTAGACTGTCATGACATGGCTGGAGTCGGATGGCTTAGTTGAGGCTTCGCTTTCAGCCTCACTCTCATGTAGAGGAGTTGTTGTTCCTGGAACTTCGTCTTGGCTACCCCCAGCTATGTTCCTGAGGACTGCAGGGGCTAGACTACCCCCAGCTAAGTTTTGGAGGACGCCTTCATCTTCGGAAGAAGTATCCATAAGGGCCTGATTACCCCCAGTCATGTCTTGTAGGACTTCTTTATCTTCGAGATGCAGGTCCACATGGGCTAAATGACCCCCAACTATGTCGGGGAGGCTGACTTCGCCCTGAGGATGAAGATCCACCCCAGCTGTGCTTTGGAAGACACCCTCGTCTTCGGAAGGAGGATCAACAAGGGCTTGACTACCCCCAGCGTCCTCCAAGAGCTTCTTCCTCCCCCGAGTGCCTTCGAACACTCCAGAGGACGAGACGGTTGTTTTGGATTTCCTCGGCTGGCTCTTGGACGAGGAAATGTCAGTCGCCTTTCGGACTGACGAGGAGTTGGAGATTACATTGCATGAAGCAACCTTTAGTTCTGGCTCCTCTTTTGTTGATAATTTTTTTCTGAGATGACGTCGGAGGGGTGTCGATGACTGCAGCCGCTGGAACACCGACTGTCTTAGTGGGACTGCTGACTTGCAACAACAGTTGATGGTGACCACAGCACAAGTGTGCACTATGAAGGGCGCATCGTGCTTGTCAGTTGACTCTTCTGATCGGTGCTTGTGAGTGATCACGTTACGAAGATCGTTGGAGGAGAGTGCTACCTTCGTACCCCCTTCAGGCGCATGGCAAGGCCAAGCGCCGGGTTGGTCAGGTGAATGCTGCGCCCCCTGGTCCAACACCAAATAGGTGCTCAGACCAGTAGTGGAGAAACAACATTTAAAGTGACTTGAACGAACCTCAGACGCATAACCCGAGGGGGCACGGGGGTTCAAGACCACTAGGTTTGCCTTACTCGACTTGGTTGCGAACGCAACAGATGCGCCCAAGTGAGATAAGGACTTTGAAGTTTGGCTCATTTTTTGCACAGAAGCACCTGAGTCAACCTTATACAGCTTACCATCAGCAGCGCGCATGATTGTGAGCACATGCTTCTGGCTTGCTGCTGGCATAGCACGTTTGGGACGCATGGCCCGTGCTGCCTTAGACTTCTTCGTACTAGCCCGCTGGGGCGCATAGTACTCAGAATCCAAATTCTCCTTGCTACTACAGCGAGTGAGTCTGTCAAAGACAGAGACCTTCTGTGGTGCATCGGAGTTGATGCACGGGGCATTAGCTGCGGCCCTGCTCCGTCGACGCATCTTCCTCGCCTGAGAGGGAGATGGGTGAGGAATGTGGTCAGCTGCACGTTTCCCCGAGGGATGCGCTACACCGGTGGGCGCATCTCGGTTGCTGAGGACGTCAGCAGGAAGGGAAGACTGGATCGGCGCATCCCCTTCGGTGGTGGTGCCAGAGGCGTCGACCTTGCGCACCCAGACTCAGCGAGTCTTCTTCGGCTTTGGCAGCCGCTTCGAAGGACTCGCACTTTCTTCAGAGATGAACTCCTCATACGCCTGTTGATTGAGACGTACGACTAGCGTGTTGTGGGAGGAGCCCACCTTAACATCGTCGGATTGTGACACGGCTTTCTCGGTGGAGGAGAAAGAGGTCCCCAGCAGAGTCGCCAGCTTGTTTGCCATTAAAATCTTTTGATTGCAAATTTCAATACAAACAGAACAGTATTACAATATAGGACTTAGATGTAGTCCTAGGAGTACACTTTTGTTTATCTGGGTCCCTTGTGCCGATGGAGCGAGTGGTAATGCGTTGACTCCATTGACGATTTGAAGACGGTTATCGATTCATTGAAGGTTTGGATTACTCTGGGTGCTGGAGCTTGCTGAGAGGAGGAAGACGTTGGGTGTCCGTATATGCCTCTCTGGTTGTGCAATGTCTCTGTCTGTTTATGTATGTTCGTCTCTGTGTGTGTGTGGACGAAGAAAATGATCCTTCTATTTATAGTGTGCAGGCTGGCTGCTCATGCGCACATATGTAGGATACGTCTGGACGTGGAAACGTCACATGGAGATTGTTGATGGAGGCGCATGGACGATGCGCCCTGATTGAGGGATTGAATTTTTCATACTGCTATTGTGGGTCGGCACATAGCAGAGAAGAGGATTTTTCTGTTGCTGAGATCTTAGGTGAATCGAGCCAAAGGACACGTGTCATCGGCCCATGGCTCGGAGATCTCGGATTTGGTGGGGAATGATCTGGTAGGATGCGCCTGGGATTGGGCGCATGAGGAGACTTTGGCTCATAACCTTTAGGAGTCACGAACCATTTGGGGCGCATGGCTTTTGAGGCGCATACGAAGCTTCAGTAGTGACTTTACTTCTGTCTTTTAGGATCAGAGAGAAGTCTGGGATGCATGGCTTTTGAGGCGCATGCAGAGCTTTAGGCGCATGGCCGTAGAGGTGCATGCGAGTGGTTTGGCGGCCACATAGCTCGTGACCGCCGGAGGAAAGTAATGATGATGCTGACGTTGGCGACGCTTTATTTTCTGAAAAAGCTGTCAACTGTTCAGTCCTCGAGAGGCGTGCTGCCAACTCTGTCAGACTTCAGCATTTAATATTCTTTGACAGGTGATGGACTGTTGGAGTGGGCGCATCGATCGGCGTTCCACTAGGCACATGGGGCCGCATCGGGACGCATGCTTGTGAAGCGCTTGGTGCTGAGGGCGCGTCTGTGTGAAACGCGGTCTGGCCGGCGCATCCGCTCCACTTTGACACATCTTTTGTTGCGACTGTTACGTTCTTCGTGTGCTTTAAATAGCCGTTTTTGACTTGGCTAAATTCGAAGCGTCTGGTTCATCTATTTAATGCAAATTCATTGCACGAGATTCGGAGAGCCATCCACTTGGCGCATGGGTTTGATTTGCCCGGCATATAAATAGTGGCATAGAGAGAGTTTGCTTCTCGTTCTCTCATGTTCTCCCGAAATGAACTTGTTTACTCGACTGCATTCTGTTGATGAGATGCTCCCGAGGGTGAAGATGCGACGCATTGTCTTCTTTGATGCACTTGAAGGTGACTGTTATATCCAAAATTCGGAGTCGAGGGCTTCTAAGGCAGGCAGAAGGTGCCTGTTGCATCCAAAGATCGGGATGCTCGAGCCTCTTCTCCGTTATGTGGGAAGAGCCGCAGATCGGAATTGCGGTGCTGCGGCTTTGGTGGCTCTTTCTTCCTTCAAAGTGGGTGTCGTCCATTCTGGTTGTGTTGAAAGCTGCTCCTTTAGCCGTGGTTTCGATTGCGGTCTTCCTTTGCCTTTGGAGGCTCTTTCGAAGCCTCCCCTGGCCGTAGGTTGGCTTGCAGGGCTATTCTCTTCCTCGGTTTGGGGAGCTCTTCCTCCAGCTAGAGGGTTGATTGTCACCCTCGTTCTGCTCAATAAATGCTTCATTAGTCGAAGCATTTAGACGGCGGTGAGCCTGGCTGGAAGGGTGGCACATAACTGAGGATGCACATAACTGAGGATGCACATAACTGGGCTGCTGAAGGGATGCGCCCGGCTGGGAGCGCATGGTGGGATGCTCCTGACTGAGAGCGCATGGTGAGATGCGCCTGTTCGAGAGCGCATGATGATGCTGCGCCTGGCTGTAGACTTAGGGTCTTTTCTTTTTGTAGAAGTTCTCCTTTGTACAGCCCTTTTTAAGACATGTAATAGACTTTTATATGAAATAAAAATCTTCTTTTTAATGTCTCTATTCTTGTTTTGCTGTGTCAAAGTAATTTGTCTGAACTTCCTAGCGCATGTAGTGTTTAGTGCATAGGATTTCTGATCGTGAAAATTCCATGCTTCTACAGTCATGTTGAACCGAGTTAAACCAAATCAAGTCAAGATTAAACCAAGGCTAAGCTAAGCAAGATAAGTCAAAACACGGGCCACCTGACAATTGTCAAAAATCTGTATATGTATCGTAAAAAATATGTATAGCGGGAAACGAAAGTGACAGACTTGACACGAGATATTACACGACACCTTGATTGAGGGTCATGGTGTTGGCATGAACTTACGCATTCGACTGATCATCGGTGCGAATGGTTCATATGTCGGTACATATAGAGTTAGATGGTGTCTATGTTATAGACTCGCATTGAGGTATGGATTGTCTGAGTCGTGGATATGACTTGTACATTTTCTACAGCAAGGAAGACAACCAGTAGTCATATAGGATAAACAGTTACATTATTAGAGCCTCGGGGGGGCCAATTATTGGCATGATACCCGATTATGGGATATATATCTACTAGGGATACGTCCGGCAGCGGCCACTGGCTGTACGCTAGGTACCGTCGGGAGGAATACTTGTATTCTATGTTAAATCGGCTCGTAATTCGACATCGGCCAGTGATTCGATGCAAATCCCTTACTCACCTACCCATACGCTTAAAAGTTGTCTTCAATATGCATTCATATAGACTGGTTAGTTCGTGTACCTATGTCAGACCGTACCATGGGACAGTGCCTTATCATGGACTGGTATGCCATCCGCTGATCTGGATTGGTCAGAGATATAGTTTACTGGTTGATGACTGGATATTGGACCGCATTATGATACAGGTAGTTCATTCTATTCAGTTCATACTATGGCATGCATTTCTGTATCTTGTTACATCCCTTTGAGGACCTGGTGATCTCTCCAGGTAGTCGCTGAGCAGTTAGTATAGAGTAGCTGGGCTGGTGTTACATGATGCACCAAGGTCTCAGGTATATATTTATATATGTGCTCTTGGTATTTTCTTTTACTCTTTCCTGCTTATATCTTCACCTGTATTAACTTCATGCTGCTATGTAGCCTATTATTACCAAGCCTATTACTTTCTTGAGCTTGCTCGAACATGTTATTATTGGGTGGCTAACTTTAGTATATTATGTTCATTTCTTGGTATTCGTTTCATTTTTTATGGATTGAGATATAGATGATCAGTTACTCTTAGTTACCCTTTACAGCGGAGTACGTCCAGGGATAAGTCTATTAAATTGGGAACTTATCCTTGATCGTATTAGCTGGCATGCTCGCGCTCAAGTTCCTATATATTTTGGAACTGGGCGTGATAGTAGGTTCGAAAATCGATCAAAAATCGGTCAAATATTCAATATATATATATACGAGTAGCAAGAACCGAGAACCCTATTTTTGCAAGCAAGCCCCCTCTTATGGTCGAGCTTTCCGATCCTAGAGTAACTCCCAGAACCAGGCGACCTTGATCGACGACTGTCGCAGCCTGCACGCCATGAAGGATCGCCTTGATCATCGCTGCCAACCGCCCAGAACAGAACACTCTGTTCTAAAGAACACAGCCAGGTACCCAATTTTCTACTTCGATTTCTTCGTCCATTATCAATTGTTTTTGTTTTTGTAAAGTTCTTTAGAAACCCTATACGACCCCCTTCGAACCCCATCAAACAGAATGCGTTATAATCCCTTACGTCGATCAGGAAGTCGACGCTAAGTCAACCAAAATAACTGTCAAAATTGACAAAGAATTGGAATCATGTACCCCTATTTGGAAACGAATTATGGACACACCAGAAGGATCCTTTGAAAACTTTCTTAACAAAGTTTTAGACCATGTATAGCACTTCAACACCCTTCTGGTGGCTTAATTTTTCATTTACTATATGTAAAAAAATTTGATCCTAAAGTTTAGGAAAAAATCGTTTTAAAAACTATGAAAACTTAGAAAATCATCACGATACGACGTGCGCCCCAACAAACGAGGCGACATAGTCGTAACCCATGAGCATCGAAAGGCGCGTATGGATGTTGTCGACATGTAGGATTCGACGGAACCCGATTTCGTTGTGCGTACGCGACAAAATCGAGGCATATCGGTTGAGATACCCCGTATCGACCACTTAACAAACTTGGCCATAACTTTGTGTACATTCGTTATCTCAAGAAAAAACTTGCACCAACAGGACCGTATCATTATTCTAGTCCTGTATGACGAGTTTGGTCAGATTCTGAGAAGGTCGACCGAAACACTGTTTTGGCGGGCCCGTGACCCAATCCAATGGGCAAATTTGTGCATGACCCACCAGAATCCAACTTTGAACATACGGATTGTTTTGTATCATCAAACTAGTCCCGTAGACATATAGTTTGATGGCTTTAGAGATCGAAAGTACTGGCACACTTTTCGGTACAAAACAGGTCCAACGACAGACATCGTTTTGATTCGAAATTATGATTTTTCCCTTGTGTCCAGAAGTGGACTTTCGGGTAGGCATTTTTAGACATCTTTTATACCAATAGAATTTCATGTTTATTAACTGCCAATAGAATTGGACATTATGACTGGCCACCGATACGTATGAGACGTGCGACAGTTAGGAGTAACTGTCAATAGAATTGCTTGTTTATTAGACTTGGCAGTTACTAGAGGTTCATATGAGTCATGGAGGTGACCCTCTAAGCATTGGGTGGAGAGAACGGTTCCTTAGTGTATGGGCCAAGTATGCACTTTCCTTTATTACCGGAAGCTCCGCTGGAGATACGGTCTTACTTACCCCTTTATCATGTATATGTTAGCCTTTGATGTTCGTGGAATATCATGTTATAAGGTCCCTGGTTCCCATAGTGGGGGGCCATACCAAACCTGTTATAGCCAGATTGCCTATGCGATGAAGGTTTGTTCTTAAATGTATATTCACTGTAGAATGGTTAGGTACCCTGTTTCATGTATCTTTTTATTTTATTATATATCACAGTTTATATGGCATGTAGTTTTTTTTGTATCTTATTATGTCCTGCTGAGGAGTTGGTGAATTCTCCAGGCTTAGACGATTTCCCCTAGGAGTACGGCTCGACACTGGATCCATCCTTCGTTGATGATGAAGCATCGCCTTCTGATATCTTGTTCATTATCTATGCTTTGAGACTTTATAATGGATATTTTTTACTATTTCTTTTATTCCTATTTGAGCAGGTCGGATTCCAGTTTGAGATTATTATCGTAGCTGTTTGGTAGTGGTAGCAGGAGCACCTCGCCCACCATTACCTTCCCAGCCAGTATAGTACGACAGGGCCAGAGCTTAGGACCCGGTCAAAATTACGAACATGCCTTCTCGCTAGCAGTAGAGGATATAGAAACAGAAGGGGAAGTCGTAGTAGATATGGTTTTGTTAGTTGCTACATTTCCTACTATCATGATTTTTGACACAAGAGCCACACCCTCACTAGTTAGTCATTATCTTATCCATTTATATTTTGAGTTACTTACCATTTCTTAAAAAATAGAATCATTATCATTTGCCTTCTAATTTTTGGTAAATAAGAATGATTAGAGAGAATTCTCTGATATACTGACCCCGGAACTACTATACTATCTTTCTTAAGAAACTATGCTATCAATAGGAATACATAATGATTCCTCATCATTGATTTTCCATAAAACCTTAATATTACTTTCCGTATTCTTTAAAGCATACCACGACCAAAATTCCTTTATACTGCAGATTTTGTCACCTTCTTCAAATCGAAGGTCATGGAAGTATTATCTTCTTTTCAATAGGGATACCGTTGATTATGTTTTACCACCATTCCTAGGATTGGCTAAAAATCTTACCTGTTACCTAATAGAAACATCATTCTTGTTTTCTTTTACTATATTGGGGAAAATGTTCCATGAGTTGGTCCAAGGAAAGGTTTGAGAAATTATATTTATCCTTGTATTACGGAATCAATGTTTTTACAGCCAGAGAAATACTAGTGAGGCTGGACTTTTGATAACGGTATCATGGCTACATATGTTCTCGACTTCTACTTGAATCATATCCTAAGCATGTTGGTCTTTTCTCCTATATCTTAGTACAAAGTTAATTCAAAAACATATCATGGATTTGGCCAAGGATAAGACCGAGAACCTATATTAACAGGTATGACAGACACACACTGCAACCATCCGTTAAATTATGAATTCAAAAGTTTTGCAGCCCGATGTGTGCTGGTAGGGAAAACTCGAATGACGTGATTACGGAGGTATATCTTTCTCTGATTCTATCTAGACTAAATCCTATACATCCTACTTGATTTCATATCGTTCTTGAAACTACTTCGATTACTTCATGTTTGCTTGATCCTAACCTTGACAATAATTTGATCAACCCTGCCTTAGTACCCGCTAAAATAACCCAAAACCGGTTAATTAGATGATTTATAGAATCTCAGCAACAATATAGGACAATCACCTAGATGACCATCTCGAGAGTATGAACGCAACAAGTATTGGCCTAGATACGCTATTATTGTTAAAACACGAGTTGATATTAGCACAACACCTTAATAGAATAGTATTTTATTATGCGGTTATACCAATAAACAAGATACAAAGATCGTGACCTTGATTCCTCAAATTCCATTCAATCATGGTATCGTGTCTTAGTTTTGATTTTGAGAAATAAATCTTTGGAGAGTGCAGATTGTAAGCCCTAACAAATTTTAGGATTTACTTGTATTATCGATTGATTAGGATAGATTGGTTCCCACTAGGGTGATAAATTAGTGCCTCATAAACACCAACTCTCTATTTAGATCATTTGGTGTCCTCTACCGTAACATTGGCATTCGGAGCACAATACTAGCTGTTACCTTCAAACAAATTTTATATACAAGACCTATATGAGTCAACCTTCATTTAGGCATATCATGTCCCACAGAAACATGTCTTCTTGTGTTCTATTTTTATGATACGACTTTCGAGTCAAAAAGGCCAACTATAACCCCTACTGTAATACCGATGTACTTTCCGACTTCAATTAGAGACCCAACCTCGACTCAATTCTTTTGACCCAATATATACGTATGATCTACTTGAAGCCCACTACGTGGATACCACTAGTGTGCCACTTAATTGAGCTCCCTTATGCTACTTATACGCTAAAGTCACGGAAGGCACATTTTCAGACTTACGACACCTAATTAACCAGCCAGACTCGGAACTAGCCCAACCACTTGAGTTAGAATATGTTCTCGGTTACCCTAACCTAATAGGGATGGTTTAGAGTGATTCTATGAGATTTTTCCCAGCCAATATAAGTTAAACCCAAAGATTCATACATTTGTACGAATTCGTCTCAGTTTTATTAGACCAATACAATTCCTATTGTCTTGCTGGAGCATGACTATGTGTTAGCAATGTTAAAGCAGTAAATTTTCCTTATAGTATGGTTGATCAAGAACACCCTGGGGATACCTTACTCCTTAGAGTTCGTGACTACGGTTAGAAAGGCCTAATATTCTTGTGCCACTCATTAGAGATTGTCCTTCTCAGAAGTCTTGAAACGACGTTTATCACGGTAGCCAACTTCCATAAGTTGGGTAGGGCCCTGAGCCAAGAATACCTTATCTTGTAGGAAATAGAGCCAATGTGGATTCCTTTTATAACTACCCCTTGTTTGAAAATCAAGGTACGATTTTTATATATTAAGTTCATGTTCATTTGCATTGAATTGCATACCCCCATCGTTAGTTTAATTTCAAGGACGAAATTTTTATAAGTTGGGTAGGATATAAACCCTTTATTTTTATGATTACTATTATTTAATATATATATATATATATATATATATATATATATATATATATTTATTTGAGCATTTTTATTTTATAAATAGTTAGTAAATATTTATATGATAATTTCTAAATAGAAACTAGTAGCTAAATAGTAATCCTGGTATATTGTGTACAAAATTAGTTTTTCCTAAAAAAAATTTGGGAGTATTTTTATTTAGTTTTAGATTTTATAAGATTTTCTTATGCAAAGTATAAATAGTAGTATACTTATAGATATGTCTAAAGTCATAAAAATATATATGTATATAAGTGTTAAAAAAAGAAATTCCAAAACTCACGAGATTTTGGGATCTCGTGAGTAGCCCATCTTAAAAACTCCCGCTGCCACCATTCAGTATAAACCTATTTTGATAAATTTCATCAATTTAAAACCCAGGCGACCTTGATCGAGGAGTGCCGCCGCCTTTATGCCGTGGAGGATCATCTTGATCGTTGCTGCCAACCGCCCAGAACAGAACACTCTGTTCCAAAGAACACAGCCAGGTACCTGATTTCCCACTTAGATTTTTTTGTTTGTTATCAATCGTTTTTGTTTTTTTTAAAGTTCTTTAGAAACCCTATATGGCCCCTTCGAACCCCATCAAAGGGAATTTGTTATTATCCCTTACTTCGATCAGGAAGTCAACGCTAAGTCGACCAAAATAACTATCATATTTGACAGAGAATTGGACTCATGTACCCCTGTTTGGAAACGAATTCTGGACACACCAGTAGGATCCCTTGAAAACATCTTGGACAAAGTTTTAGACCATGTATAGCACTTGAACACCCTTCTGGTAGTTTAATTTTTCATTCGCTATATGTAAAGATTTTTTATCCCAAAGTTTAGAAGAAAATAGTTTTAAAAACTATGAAAACTTAAAAAACCATCCCGATACGGCGTGCGACCCGACAAACCGGACGACGTGGTCGTAACCCAGAAGCATCGAGTTTGGTCCGATTCTGAGAAGGTCGACCGGAATATTGTTTTGGCGGGCCCACAACCCGATCCAATGGGAAAATTTGTGCAACTGTGGACATACATATGAGTTCTTATCGTCTAACTGGTCCCGTAGACATGTAGTTTGATGACTTTAGAGACCGTAGGTACTTGCACGCTTTTTGGTGCAAAACGAGTCCAATGGCGGACATTATTTTGACCAAAAATTATGATTTTGCTTATGTGTCCAGAATTGGACTTTTGGGCAGGAATTTTTAGACATATCTTTTATACCAAAAATGTTCGTGATTTTGTCTCAGCATCCGGAGCCGTTTGCTGGATTTGACTCTCATTGTTGACGATTCTGATTACTGGACTTTGCTATTACTTTGCACCACCCTCAGGCAAGATACCTTGACATTATACTTTGTTATTTATTATCATTTTATTCTGTTATTTTATTTAGTTTATTCTCATACTTCTTGTTTCTTTCACACTGCACGTCTAAGTCACACTTGGGTACAAACGGCTACGTTACTAGTTTTATTATTTTATTTTTCTACATTGACTTAGCTGTAGTGACTACCCACTGAAGATAAGGTATTGGCTTTATCATGAGTTGTGAGTCACCTGTAGGACACGAACTCGCATAGTCGGCTGGCCACCGATACGTATGAGACGTGCGAAGGTTACAAGTAACTACCAATAGAATTGCATGTTTATTAGACTTGGCAGTTACTAGAGGTTCATATGAGTCATGAAGGAGACCCTACTAGGCATTAGGTGGGGAGAACAGTTCCTTAGCGTACACTACAAGAAAATTTACTTTTTACGACATTAAAATTAAGGCATTCTTAAATAGCATGACGTAAAAAATAAATTTACGACATACATTTGAATGAATGCCCTAAAAAGAACAAGATGTACAATTGATATATTTATTTATGGTTTTTATGGCGCATATTGAACGCCATAATTGCTTATACAGAAAAATGCACAACAATTTTTTGTACACGAAAGAAAAGAACCGCCAATTTTTCCATTAACCCGCGCGATCCACTCTCACCCTAATTTTTTTTCCTATACTTGTCTTCCCATTCACTCTGTCGTCTCTCGCTCCATTTCTCTTCCTCATACAAAATCTTTCTATACTTCTCTTCCCTATTCACTCTCTCCATCCCTATTCAGACCTTTTTTCTTCTCAAGCGGATGCTATCTCCTTCGGCTTCATTGTCATCCACTGACGGCTAATCTCCGACAAGGAATCATTGACAACGCATCTTCTCCGGCACCGGTGACAGATCGATGAGGTTCCACCGACGATCATTGCCAAGCGTTGATCGGTGAGTATCCTGCTTCCTCGACTTCTTAGTTCTTTTTTTTCGTTTTTTGATCGACTGCGGTTCAGTTATTTGATCATTGATTGCGAGGTGTTTGTTCGAATTTCACAAAGGAAGTTTTGACTCCGATCTCAGCTAAACGATTGTCGCTTTTCCGACACAGTCATTACTCGGCTTCGATATGAAGGAATCGTAGCGCTCGCCACCATTCATCGGAGAGCATACAGATCACCACCAGGTGTTCGAGCATGGCTCTCCGAGAAAATCGATGAGTTGGGTAATCATATGTGATTTATCAAACGGTACCGACGACTGGGAGTCAGTCACGACGAGCATCTCCGATTCGAGTCCCCATCCAGCATAGTTTGGTAAAGGTTTTGTTCACAAATAAGTTTCAATATGATGCTTTCCCAATTAGCTGCTTTGATATGCACATCTCATCCACATCTATTTTTCTATTCAAACAGTCACTATATGCACGTGTAATTTTTTATTATGCAGCCAATATATTGATGGATTAGAAGATTTTTTAATTTGTTATGTGTTCTTAATTAGGAATTATAAGTCTGAACTCTCAGTCTGATTTTTTAATCTAAATTTATGAAAGATAAATGTATCATATTTAGAAGGCAGCAGATAAAGATATCATTTAGAAACCAACATTTCCGAGTTTAAACCAAAACAGTTTATAGAGGAAGATATAATTAGCAAAATAAAACAACATGCCATCAAAAAGGCCATATGGTGCTGATAAGTAGAAACTTGGAGTCCAATTTATGTAAAAACATATCATCCTTAGGCATCAAAGGAGTATGTACCTACCAATTGAGATGGGAGACGTTTGAGAAGCCATGCATCCACAAAGAAGCTGCTAGTAGTTAAGAGAGGGGTGATATTGGCTTGGCTGGGCTCACCCTTTCATCGCAGAGAACTCTTAGCTAGGGTGATCAGTACTGCTGAGGGTGGATGAACCTAACCAATATCATCTCACTCTCCAACTGTATCCCATACATATCCATGAAGATCTTAAGCACCATTATATACTGCATAGCACAAAGTGTGTGTGTGTATATATATATATATATATATATTTTATATATATATATATATTATATATTATATATTATATATATATATATATATATATATATATATTATATATATATATATATATATATATATATATATATATATATATATATATATAGCAAATAACCTCTAGCCTAGTGGTTAAGAGAGATGCATGCGGCCCGAGAGGTCAAGAGTTCGAATCCCATTGGGAGCGATTCCAGAAACAATTTATCTGGTTCCAATATATATATATATATATATATACATATTTTAATATATATATATATATATATATATATATATATATATATATATATATATATATATATATATATATATATATATATATATATATATATATATATACTTTGTGCTATGCAGCATATAGTTGGTTCTGTGCTTTCATTAAAGAATAAGTCTATTTCCTCTCTTCCTAGCTGATTGATATAGTTTTTTCTGATATAAAGAAAGGCTTGCCAATAGTCTATGTCCTGCATGTTTAATTATAGCAGAATAAAAATAAACATGCAATGGACAATTAGCAAACCTGACTGGTGCCCGAGAATTTTAGAGATGGTATCGTGTTGGTTGTTCAACTGTTCCTTCTGACCAGTTTAGCTTAAGTGGAGTCATGCTGACTGACAAGGGAAGTAGCCTGATTACAAACAGTCCAAGGCTGTTTCTGACCATGTGCAAGCAGTGTGATTGCACAGGGTCCCAGAAATTGGAAGACTCTAAAAGTTTCATCTTAGTATATATTACTGATGTGAAATCCCTAATTTTAGATTTAGGCCTCCCTAAACTAAGTAACATGGTCCTTAGAATGTTAGAAACAGCCTTGATCCTTGGTTAAAAGTTCAGCGCCCTCCGATTTGATTAGGGCAGCCGACTCCAAGGACCTGAGTTCTCAATCAATCTAAAAGTTTTATATATTGTTAGCAAACTGGGGGATAAGGATAGTCAAGCTATGTAACACAAGTAATCATTTCCTCTTACAATTCTGTCATATATAATAGTATTGAGGTTATTTTTTGCTTCGTTAAAAATTAAACTTCCTAATTCCAATTTAGTAGGAATAATTAATTTCCATTGCACAAACGTAGAATTTTGAAACTACACTAGTTTCTATGGCTTCAAATTCTCTGTTTGCTGCACTGATCTTGCCCTAAAAAATTTAGCTGCCTAAGGAGTATCAGAGCTTGCATCATCACGTCACATATCGAACTGGTCATATTATTTTTGAGAAAGTCATGGAAGGAATGCAACATTAGTGAGTAACAAAGTACAGTCTCTAATTAAATTTGGAATGGATGAGCCTGCAGGTTGCGTAGTGCACTGAGTCAAGTACTCCATGCTGCTAGCATAAAATAGTCTGGTGCATTGCTTTCATCTTCCTTGTTGTTGTCCTTCCTAATTTTTATTTTATTTTATTTTTTTAATTCTAGGTTTCTATTTTATATTCCCAAGTAAGATTGTTAAGTCATGTATTGGAAAAAAACCACCCTCATGTGCTTAAGACACTCACTAGAACTTTGCTAGAGAGACCTATGAAAGCCAAATGGGATTCAATGAGCGTTTCGTATCTCATTCATCCTTAATAGTTCTAACAAGTAATAGCTCATTAGCTCATTGACGAAATTGCTTCATTCAATTGTGTATCTTTCCTTTGTTAGCGCATGCGAAAGCGTTTGCCAACCCACCTGATCAAACCAACCACCGTCAAACGGATACCAAGCACAAGATGAAGACAAGTATATGGCGATGACGTGCGTCACTTGGACAAATCCCAACCTTTAATAGATCAGATAAAATTACAAGATTGACAGAACTCACGTTGAACTATTTGCCCTAATAGGTTCAGTCCCCTCACCACTCTCAAGAAGAAAAACATAATATTAAGGATATATTTAGAAATATTTTACCTTGAGCAGAATGCTGCTAATATTGTAATTGCAAAATCACCTTAATTTTGTTCATGTAAGCAAACAATGCTTTCACAATGCAAAATAGTCATTGTACCTTTTTTCTGACTGAATAACTCGTTTACTATTTTATTGTTCCTGATCTTGTTGGTAGGTGTGTTGTGACAATGGATATCCAAGGTTAGTAAAGAGACCTATATATATGGCTTCTTACTGGAAAGATGAGCCAAAGATGTGCGTGTTTCAAAGTGGAACTTGATCGTCCATGTCTGGAGGTCTATAAAAGTTGTCATTTTTTATCCAAACGTTGCCCAGTATAACTAAACCTAATGTTTTTGTAGCTATCTAAATATTAAATGTTTATAATTATTAATTTTTTTGATATAATTGTTTTTGTATGATCAATTATGGTTACTTTTTATTAAACTATCCATTATGGGATTTTTTTGCATAATATGGAGATTGCACTTCTTGCTAGAATTGTAGATTTCAAGAAATTGGAGCTAGGTTGTATTGGTTGTGATATTTATTGTTGGTGTATTAGGTAGCTTGGTTAGGATTTGAGTGAGAAAAATAGTGCCATTAGATGGTGAGGTTGATTGCACGAAGTACCACATATTTGTGATACTGATAGTTGATTGTAGCATATTTCTTAATTAACCATTTTAAGCTAATACAAGCAAATTACCTATCCAAGTGACCCTCAAAAGTCGATCTTCATTCCTTAATGAACTATAACATGACTTGTTGCAGATATTGGGTGACACAAATGTATCTTGATGGCTTTTGCTTTGACCTTATATCTATAATGACCCGGGGTTCCAAGTTTCTCGCTTTACTCTGCTAATTGATTTCTATCCTTATGTTTACAAGCATAGTTATATTTTCTTGAGGCAATTTTACAATGTTTCCAACTTGGGTATGCCTATTAAATTGTCTATTTGTATCATTCTATTTTTACATGGACACAGACATGTGGATGCTTGATGCTTCATACCTATAGTTATATAAATATTAATGTTGATGTTGCTCCAATCAATGAGTATAAATATTAATGTCGCTGCTGCCTATATCCATAACAGTTAGGTCCCGAGCTTCTATATTTTTGGTGTGGGATCGCCACTTTGTTACTAGGCTCGATATCCAGGTAACCATGCTTGCTCCATATAAAGCAAATTTCATCAGTTAACACATGTTATCTCACATTCTGTTTGGTTTAGATTATGTTTATGCTCATATTCACATGTAGTCTCGGTCCACATGTAGTTTGGATTCAAATGTAGTTGTTATAAATTGGTTCAGATTCTATCCATATTATGCTCATATTTAGTTCATATGTAGTTTGCTCCATACTAATGGTGTTATTTATCTCTACATGACACCCGTTTTTATTCTAGTCGCTTGATATTTTGCAATGGAGAAGGAGAGGTACTCATGGGAACTGTATCCTGAAAAGACTTCCTTCTGAGTTGTATGTCAGATAATTGTGCTAACATTCTTCTTCTTATTTGTCAGTCAGTGGCCAAATTTCCTACATTTTTTCCTCTCTCGAATTATTTGTTACATATTTGACTCTAACAAATCATTTCTCTCTTGTATTTAGATCAAAGAACTTTGTCCTAGCAAATTCTTTCTCACAAGACTCACATATCATGATTCCTAAATGCTCACAAGCATTCATCTGTTCTATGTTGGTCTTGTTTGTTACTTCTTAGGATAATCAATCATTAAGTTCTACTGAAACTTAATGTTACTCTTTCAACCTTGTACTTAGTGTTTAGTGTTACTCTCTTATTCATTGATGTTATCATGTTTTCTTTTCTATTCTATCCACTTTCCTGTCTTTTTATATTTTCGCTCTCTTGGCGCGATGCAACCTCTGGCCCTCTAGAAAAGATAACCAAAGTCCGCAACAATGGAAAAACTGGTGTTTCATTTTTGAAATTTAGGTATGGGTCAATTATTCGTATCTATAACATTCTCAATCTTAGCATAACTGATAGCCAAAAAGAAAATATAAGAATTCATGTGTCTATATATACCACTTTTTGGCTCAAATATGACACATATTGCCTCAAATGTGACCCCTATTGGGAATCCTGATAAAACATTTACTTGATTTGAGATGGCCATAGTAGCCCCAACACTTTACTACTCAACTAGTTGTGTTCCACTCTATAATTATGCAACTAGATTTAAAATTCACATCCAATCGACAAGCAAATCTACTATTTAAATTAATTTTCGTCCACCAAGTCAATGTAGGAAGACCAATTTGCCAATGGGTTCATCAATATCAAATGTAAGCCCTATTAGACAATGACAAAGATAAGTAAAAAAACAAATTCTTCTATCAATCAAATTAACATATCAAGCAAATATTCATTTATTGGTAATGGTATAATCCCTCTAATTCTTTCATATTAAATTCCAACCTCCATAGCAAGTGCAGGCTCTAATTTTGTTCTGATCCCTATCCAAATTAGTGTTTTTAAAAATCATATCGGACTTGCTGGTTCAACAGGTTGATCCGTGAATTGGTACCTTTTTTAGATTGGATCAGTGACCCACTTTTTTTTCCAAGCCGATTGTAAATAAATATTTTTGTAAAATTCAATATCCACCAAAGATTGGACTTGGACCACTTAGATTAATCAAGTGGTTGAACCACTCTGATTAAGCCAATTTTATCCGATCAATTATCTTATCCGAATCGATTTTCGGTCCGATTTTAAAACATTAATCCAAGCCTACAATTTTACAGCCCTGAATGCTCCCATGTGAAGTGTGCCACCAAAACAAAAGGGCTGAAAGAGGTCGATCACTCTATAATGAATGCATTCAAACACACACCTAAGGACCATCACTGATGATGTACATCAAAGACAAGCGAGTGAATTAAAAAGCATATTACTGTCTACTGCCAAACTACTCAAAAATCCTCCACCAAACCAGAATACATTGGCTTTAGCTTTTTGAAGAGCTGGTCAGTATAATCTAGCAATCTATGAATGATTTTTTTCTTTCCTTCTAATTAGTCAAAAAGATATTTTTACCAATGATCTGAGAATTGAGTGCTGACTGAAGGCACTCTCTTAATTATGTGATTTAAGTAGAAGTTATATCTAATATAGTGTTGTTTATGATCTCTTAAACTTGTTCCATTCAGTATCCATATATATTGTGAGCCGTATGGATGCATACTAGGTAGCACTCTCTTTGAGGTGCTTGTTGACTTGGCAGTTTTTCACTGACCAGTTTGGGTTTGTCATGCTCAGGTATGAAGCTCGAGTAGAAGGACCTCTAGGAGTATCAGTAGTAGCAGTACTTCTCTGAGGAGGCTGCCGATTTCCCCAGCAGCTGACCACTCATCTATGGATGCTCTTATTTTACTTTCCATGGCACTTACTTTCATTAGCATACTTCTTAACCTATGTTGGCTAGGTTGTTTCCATCTAATTTTGAGATATTCAGCTCTATGAGACATTATATTTTGCTAGCTCATGTTCCATTGTGTATCGGGTTATCCAAGACATATATACTTTTCATTATGTATCAGATTTGGATGATTTGACATTGTTGTTTTAGTGAAAATTATTATTTTCATAATTGTTGTGTATATTATATGCTTTGTGATTGAATGTCAAAAGATAAAATTGATTATACAAAAAGCAAAAAATTTATTTTAAAAATGGAAGAGAATTTAAGGCGTGCAAGATATGTCCTAATTAATATGTGTATGATACTTTTTACGGCATACAATGAATGTCATAATTGACTAATAAAGACATGCAAAGGAATGTCGTAAAATATTATTAACACGTGCATTTGAATGTCGTGATTGTGCATTAACGACGTGTATATGTATGTCATAGATGTGTACTAACGATGTGCTAACACATGCCATAATTGCCTTTTCAAGGCAGGCAACGAATGTCGTGAATGAGTATAGACGACACACAAAGTTTAGACGACATGTAGATTTTGTCGTCTGAAATACCATCTTTTTACGGCATCGCCTAATACAGCGTTAGCATATGCGCTGTCTAAAGTGTTTTGCGGCGCACATTGCCCGCCGTAAAACCCATTTTTCCTATAGTGGTATGGGCCAAGTATGCACTTCCCTTTATTACTAGAAGCTCTGCTGGAGATACGGTCTTGCTTACCCTTTATCATATACATGCTGGCCTCTGATGTTTGTGGAATGTCATGCTTTGAGGTCCCTGGTGCCCATAGAGGGGGGCCATACCAAATCCATTAAAGCTAGAGTGCCTATGCGTTGAAGGTTTGTTCTTAACTGTATATTAACTGTAGAATGGTTAGGTACCCTATTGCATGCTTCTTTTTTATTTTATTATATATCACAGTTTATATGTATGTTATTTTTTTGTATCTTGTTACGTACCGCAGATGACCTGGTGAATTCTCCATGCTTAGACGAATTCCTCCAGGAGTACGGCTCGGCACTGGATCAATCCTTCATTGATGATGAGGCACCGCCTTCTGATATTTAGTTCATTATCTATACTTTAAGACTTTCTAGTGGACATCTTTTATTATTTCTTTTCCTATTTGAGGAGGTCGGACTCCATTTTGAGATTATTATAGAAGCTGTTTGGTAGTGGATCTGTTTCCACCTGGCTACATCTTTGACTCATTTATTTTTATATATTCTGGACTATCATTTATCTTTGTGTGCTGTGGATGATATTAGTTTTCAATGTTATGGCCTATGATTATTGTTTACTACAGCTTAAGTATTCGTACGAGGAATCCATATAGTGGAGCATTCTTCGTATGTATGTAGCAGGCATGTCCACGTACTTGGTCCAAAGTATATTCGACAGGGGTGTTACAGTGGTTCCTCAGCAACCGCTGCACTCTCTGATGCAGTCTATACCTCGTCATCTGCATCATTAGCATCATCGTTGTCACGACCCGCACCCGTTTTTCGAACGCGAGCTCGTGACCAAGCCAGCTACGTATCGAACGGACTCCAGCCCGAATCGAGTACGTATAAGCTGTCAAGGTCATGGTATCCTATCTAATCTAAACTATATCTCAATCTACATGAATCATATAAACAAGAATGAACAAGTATGGGTCGTGGTCTGCAATCCACTAGCATGCATGTCCGATTAGACTCCAAGAAATAACATGAGTCTATAAACTGAATCAATAAATATGATCTATCATAATGGTGAAAGGAAAACACGAGCGGGATGAACTGGATAATAAACATGGTATCAATAGCTGAATCCCGCAAGCAATATCATCACCTCCGGACCCCACATGTGTCATAATCATCCTCCATCCCGAGCTGCTAACTAACTCCACGCAATAACTAACCTGAAGAGATCATCAGGTCCTCATGGGACATAGCAAGATACATAAAAACATGCCTATCTAGCAGTTTATCATGCAATAAAGGAAATACGGAAAATAATGGGAAAAGACCAATCAGCACGAAAACATGACTATACACGACTGGAAGAACCACTACGCCTAAACGAACTGCTGGAGAAAATAAGAGAACACGATAGCACGATGTCAATGGACAACCAATCGAATACTCAAACCCTCGCCCCTAGTGTGGACTCGCAGGTTTGAACAACTACTAGCCCTCGTCCCTAGTGTGGACTCGCAAGCTAGCATCACCCTCGTCCCTAGTGTGAACTCGCAGGTGTGAACCATATACTACTAACCCTCATCTCTGGTGTGGACTCGCAGGCTAGCATCACCCTCATCCCTTGTGTGGACTCACAGGTATAGACATATAACTACTAACCTTCGTTCCTGGTGTGGACTCACAGATTAGCTTACTAACTCTCGCCCCTGGTGTGGGCTCGCAAGTTAGCTTAACTACTAACCCTCGTCCCTAATGTGGACTCGCAGATTAGCTTACTAACTCTCGCCCCTGGTGTGGGCTCGCAAGTTAGCTTAACTACTAACCCTCGTCCCTAATGTGGACTCGCAGGTTAGCATCAAGATTTCAAGATAAGGAGGTAAAGTAGTTCCGATATGACTTATTGATCCTATGATACGATACGACTCACGACACGGTACGAGAGGGAACCAATCCGATAGAACCACGACATCCAGTCAAGCATGATAACGATAAAAGAACACGACAAATAAACCAGTAAACATTGTCTAAAGTAGAGTATGCAAATCAAAGAACTGTAATAACTAACTGTTAACATATAAAGATATAGGGATTAACTAAGCATGTGAATCATGAACAACTAGAGAACTATATATATACTAGCATGCACGATGTACAAATCTCGTGTCAATAATCAACTAGTAAAACTGTATAATAATAATAGAAATATACATGTAAATAAACTGTAGAGGGAGGCAAGGTATACTTGCCTGGAGGTTACACGCAGATCCAACAAAATACAATCAACTGCCAAGCCATGAAGTCCATGTCATCACAACTATCTCCGAAAGTTGAAACAAACCATGCCAACAGTCTCAGAATAGTCAAATTAGCTAGGATTGCCTGTCCTTAAGTCTAATTCTGGACACAGGGGCAAAACGGTAACTTAAGGCAAAAACGATGTTCGCCGTTGGACCCGCTTTGCACCGAAAAGTGTGCCAGAGTCAATGGTCTCTAAAGTCGTCATACTACACGCTACAGATCTGGTTTTCCGATACGAACCCAACCGTATGTCCAAAGTTGGATTCCGGCTGGCAGTGCACAAAATCGCCCGTTGAGCGGGACCGTAGGGCCCGTAAAACGGCGTCCGATTCCACTGTCTCAGAATCGGACCAAACTTGGCATACAGGACCAAAAAAAAGATACGGTCCTGATGGCGCAAGTTTCGTCTCGATCTGACGAGCGTGCACAAAGTAATTAGAGAATTTACAAAGTGCACGATACGGTGAATTTCGACGGATACGCATCAAATTCGTCGCGCACAGGCTACCAATTTGAATTCCACCAAAGCCCACACGACCACGAAGCCATTACGCAGGTTTCGATGCTTTCGGTTCGCGACCACGTCGTCTTGAATGGTGGGACGCACGTCGTATCGAGGGTTTTTATGGTTTTTCACTATTTTGAAAATGGGATTTTTTTCTCAATTTCACAAGAAAATAACTTACTGTTTAAACCATTATAAATAAAAGTAAAAATGGGGTTCCAATCTCGTATAGGTTGTCGATGACTGACATGAATTGGTTCTGAGGATTTGTCAGTAGGTTGGCCGGAATCAGCCTTCCAAGTTGGGGTTTTCGGTTAACTCAAGTTCTGATTTCGAGCAAGTTTTTGCTCTAGTTCGTGTCGATTTTGGGAATCGACAGATCGACCCCATTGGGACCTATCCATTAGGATTTCTAGAGGGTCATATGAGGTTTCTATAGGAACTTTCGAAATCAAAAATGATGGAGAAAACGTGATGGAATTCGGTCGAGAAATTACCTCTACAGCTGCAACTGCTGTTGTTGCGTGATTCGATTCCCGCGTGCGCGCGATGCTTCCTCGCGGCCTCGGCCGCGCGCGACGGCGCCCAGGCTGGTGGCACTGTGGCGCCAGGGTCCAAGGGGTGGCAAAAAACTTTAGGTTAGGGTTTTGATGAGTTCTTCTCTCCCTCCCGCTCGACTCTATATACGCGGCAGCTGAGAACAGGGGGTCGGGTTCAGGCCAGGAGTGCGGTTTAGCTGAGCTCGGGTATGGGCTCGGCCTATCGGTTGGGATGGGCCTGTGGCAGGCCGAGCCTTAGGGAGCTTGGGGCTCACTGCACAGATGGGGAATTCAGCTGTGGAGAAAGGGTTCGATTTACTGGGCTGCTTCATTTGTTTTTCTCTTTTCCTTTTTCTTAATCCTTTTCTATTTACAACTAATATATATATACATGTATATATACGTATTCATATATATATATACACATATACGCATATTTATATAATCTATTTATTTATACATTAAATACACACACATAATATATTTATATATATACACGTATACGCATATAATATTTATATACATATATGTATACCTGCACACATATACAATATTTATATAATTTTTTTATATACAATATTTATATATATACACTCATACACATTAATATATATTTATATATACATACAATTACATATGATATAATATAATATTTTTATATTTATACATACAAATATACACGTACATCGTATATATTTATATACACATACACATATACATTATATTTATTTGACAATAAAATAATATAACCAATAAAATAATAATATTAAATAACAATCACAATAAATAATAATAATAATAATAATAATAATAATAATAATAATAATAATAATAATAACGAAATTTAATAAACCAATAATGGTATATATATCATTCGTACAGTCTACTAGTCCCAAAATGTACAAGGGCAAATGTCATTGAAAATAAACTAATAATAATATTTGTAATATTTAAATAGGAATACTTAGAATTATTCACTATATCACTAAAATGGAGTATGACACGATCATACCAACATATATCAACACAAATGTCTTTGGATGTACCTCATGACTATATGGGCTTGGGCTCGATTCGGGTCCGGCTTGACTAATTCGGTACGACCAGGTTTTCTGTAAGTCAATAATTTAATTAATAAATAATTAAACATATAGAAAGGTTAAGTCGCAACTCGGCTTGGTTTTCCTAGTTAGGACTAACTTATGGCTTGGCACTCCCCTACCATGGCTAAACACTAGGCAAAGCACGCTACTGCACTAACCGTGCCATGATTTCTAGTTGTCTTGTACTTCAAAACTCAACCATGGCTAAAATCATCCACCGTAATAATTAACTAAATAATCATTTATAAAATCCTAAAAATCCCCATTTAAATCAAATAAATAAATAGAAAAAAATATAAAAAAATTTAGGAAGGGCAGCTACAAATCTACCCACCTTAAAATAATTTCGTCCTCGAAATTCTAATTAGTAACTATGCCTTAAAAATAAAAGAAGGTCCACACTACCTTAATCTCCTTAAATTTAATTCCTCAAAATATTTTATAACTCTCTCTAGCCATTTTATAACGCCGAATACTTGAGGAATTCTACCCGCCTTTGGTCACACTACTCCTCAAACACGGTCACTAAGATTTTATAACCTTCGAAATAATTCTACCAACAGATACCTAGGGCTTGTGGCATCGATACTCCATAATATCTAAAAACAACCCAACTCAATAATTATGCAATATTATAATATAATTTAAGAAATTCTGATGAATCCTATATAGTACGATCGTTCATCACTTCGAAATAAAAAGGGACGAGAATCAATGGTATGGAAAGCAAGGAAGTATAATCGAGAGCAATTATGGAGTTTTCAAGGACGTAGAGAATTTCTAGGAGAATTTTCAAGATAGTGTGGATTGAGATTTCTAAGGGTTTAGTCAGTTGTGCAGGCTCGTACCGGTACAGTTACGTAACCGATACGATATGCTCTGACCTTCATGGGCCACCAAAAAAACTTGTCACGACCCGCACCCGCTTTTCGGACGCGAGCTCGTGAGCAAGCCAGCTACGTATCGAACGGACTCCAGCCCGACTCGAGTACGTATAAGTTGTCAAGGTCATGGTATCATATCTAATCTAAACTATATCTCAATCCACATGAATCATATAAACAAGAATGAACAAGTATGGGTCGTGGTCTGTAGCCCACTAGCATGCATGTCCGATTAGACTCCAAGAAATAACATGAGTCTATAAACTGAATCAATAAATATGATCTATCATAATGGTGAAAGGAAAACACGAGCGGGATGAACTGGACAATAAACATGGTATCAATACCTGAATCCCGTAAGCAATATCATCACCTCCGGACCCCACATGTGTCATAATCATCCTCCATCCCGAGCTGCTAACTAACTCCACGCAATAACTAACCTGAATAGATCATCAGGTCCTCAGGGGACATAGCAAGATACATAAAAATATGCCTATCTAGCAGTTTATCATGCAATAAAGGAAATACAAAAAATAATAGGAAAAGACCAATCAGCACGAAAATACGACTATACACGACTGGAAAAACCACTACGCCTAAACGAACTGCTGGAGAAAACAAGAGAACGCGATAGTACGATGTCAATGGACAACCAATCGAATACTCAAACCCTCGCCCCTAGTATGGACTCGCAGGTTTGAACAACTTATAGCCCTCGCCCTTAGTGTGGACTCGCAAGCTAGCATCACCCTCGTCCCTAGTGTAGACTCGCAGGTGTAAACCATATACTACTAACCCTCATCCCTGGTGTGGACTCGCAGGCTAGCATCACCCTCGTCCCTTGT
Organism: Iris pallida; assembly: GCA_029216955.1. Lineage (NCBI taxonomy): Eukaryota > Viridiplantae > Streptophyta > Magnoliopsida > Asparagales > Iridaceae > Iris > Iris pallida. The sequence continues at coordinate 7,893,588 of JANAVB010013395.1, read as the reverse complement.
GTGGACTCGTATGTGTAGACATATAACTTCTAACCATCATCCCTGGTGTGGACTCGCAGATTAGCTTACTAACTCTCGCCCCTGGTGTGGGCTCGTAAGTTAGCTTAACTACTAACCCTCGTCCCTAATGTGGACTCGCATATTAGCTTACTAACTCTCGTCCCTGGTGTGGGCTCGTAAGTTAGCTTAACTACTAACCCTCATCCCTAATGTGGACTCGCAGGTTAGCATCAAGATTTCAAGACAAGGAGGTAAAGCAGTTCCGATATGACTTATTCATCCTATGATACGATACGACTCACGACACGGTACGAGAGGGAACCAATTCGATAGAACCACGACATCCAGTCAAGCATGATAACGATAAAAGAACACGACTAATAAACCAGTAAACACTGTCTAAAGTAAAGTATGTAAATCAAAGAACTGTAATAACTAACTGTTAACATATAAAGATATAGGGATTAACTAAGCATGTGAATCATGAACAACTAGAGAACTATATATATACTAGCATGCACGATGTACAAATCTCGTGTCAATAATCAACTAATAAAACTGTATAATAATAATAGAAATATGGATGTAAATAAACTGTAGAGGGAGACAAGGTATACTTGCCTGGAGGTTGCACGCAGATCCAACAAAATACAGTCAACTGCCAAGCCATGAAGTCCATGACATCACAACTATCTCTGAAAGCTGAAACAAACCATGCCAACAGTCTCAGAATAGTCAAATTAGCTAGGATTGCCTGTCCTTAAGTCCAATTCTGGATACAGAGGCAAAACGATAATTTCAGGCAAAAACGATGTCCGCCGTTGGACCCGCTTTGCACCGAAAAGCGTGCTAGAGTCAATGGTCTCTAAATTCATCAAACTATATGTCTTCGGATCCGGTTTTCTGATACGAACCCAACCGTATGTCCAAAGTTGGATTCCGGTAGGCCATGCACAAAATCGCCCGTTGAGTGGGACCGTAGGACCCGCAAAACGGCGTCTGATTCCACTGTCTCAGAATTGGACCAAACTTGACATACAGGACCAAAAAAATGATACAGTCCTGATGGTGCAAGTTTCGTCTCGATCTGACGAGCATGCACAAAGTAATTAGAGAATTTCCAAAGTGCACGATACGGTAAATTTCGACGGATATGCATCAAATTCGTCGCGCACAGGCGACCAATTTAAATTCCGCCAAAGCCCACACGACCATGAAGCCATTACGCAGCTTTCGATGCTTTCAGTTCGCGACCACGTTGCCCGGAATGGCAGGACGTACGTCGTATCGAGGGTTTTTATGGTTTTTTACTATTTTGAAAATGGGTTTTTTTTCTCGATTTCACAAGGAAATAACTTACTGTTTAAACCATTATAAATAAAAGTAAAAATTGGGTTCCAATCTCGTATAGGTTGTCGATGACTGACATGAATTGGTTCTGAGGATTCGTCAGTAGGTTGGCCGGAATCAGCCTTCCAAGTTGGGGTTTTCGGTTAACTCAAGTTCTGATTTCGAGCAAGTTTTTGCTCTAGTTCGTGTCGATTTTGGGAATCGACAGATCGACCCCATTGGGATCTATCCATTAGGATTTCTAGAGGGTCATATGAGGTTTTTATAGGAAATTTCAAAATCAATAATGATGGAGAAAATGTGAAGGAATTCGGTCGAGAAATTACCTCTACTGCTGCAACTGCTGTTGTTGCGTGATTCGATTCACGGTGGCTCCAGGGTCCGAGGGGTGGCAGAAAACTTTGGGTTAGGGTTTTGATGAGTTTTTCTCTCCCTCCTGCTCGACTCTATATACGCGGCTGCTGAGAACAGGGGGTCGGGTTCAGGCCAGGAGTGCGGTTTAGCTGAGCTCGGGTGTGGGCTTGGCATATCGGCTGGGATGGGCCTGTGGTAGGCCGAGCCTTAGGGAGCTTGGGGCTCACTGCACATATGGGGAATTCGGCTCTGGAGAAAGGGTTCGATTTACTGGGCTGCTTCATTTGTTTTTCTCTTTTCCTTTTTCTTAATCCTTTTCTATTTACAACTAATATATATATACATGTATATATACATATTCATATATATATATATACACATATACGCACATTTATATAATCTATTTATTTATACATTAAATACACACACATAATATATTTATATATATACACTTATACGCATATAATATTTATATACATATATGTATACCTACACACATATACAATATTTATATATATATACACTCATACACATTAATATATATTTATATATACATACAATTACATATGATATAATATAATATTTATATATATATACATACAAATATACACGTACATCGTATATATTTATATACACATACTCATATATATTATATTTATAGAAAATAAAATAATATACCAAATAAAATAATAATATTAAATAACAATCATAATAAATAATAATAATAATAATAATAATAATAATAATAATAACGAAATTTAATAAACCAATAATGGTATATATATCATTCGTACAGTCTACTAGTCCCAAAATGTACAAGGGCAAATATCATTGAAAATAAACTAATAATGTTATTTATAACATTTAAATAGGAATACTTAGAAATATTCACTATATCACTAAAATGGAATACGACACGATCATACCAACATATATCAACACGAATGTCTTTGGATGTACCTCATGACTACATGGGCTTGGGCTCGGTACGGGTCCGGCTTGACTAATTCGGTACGACCAGGTCTTCTGTAAGTCAATAATTTAATTAATAAATAATTAAACATCTAGAAAGGTTAAGTCGCAACGCGGCTTGGTTTTTCTAGTTATGACTCACTTATGGCTTGGCACTTCCCTACCATGGCTAAACACTAGTCAAAGCACGCTACTGCACTATCCGTGCCATGATTTCTAGTTTTCTTGTACTTCAAAACTCAACCATGGTTAAAATTATCCACCGTAATAATTAACTAAATAATTATTTATAAAATCCTAAAAATCCCCATTTAAATCAAATAAATAAATAGAAAAAAATATAAAAAATTCGGGAAGGGATGCTACAATCGTCCCAGAGGACTAACTTATACAAATCGACGTCATAGCAATATGCTTCAAGTCCTCGGAATGGGTCAATGTCAGCAAACTCGATCTTAGTAGTCTCGTTGCTAGCCACATACTTCATACATTGATGGAGGGTGGAGGGTAGGAACATGTATTCATGGATCCATGGTCGACCCAAAAGCATGTTATAGTTTATGTTTGCATCAATGACATAGCAAGCTATATCCGGTTAGAGATCACAGATCCGGCATTTTATGCGGATCTGGCCCAAAGGCTCATTTTTTCCAACTTTGAAACCGCTGATTGTAGTATTTGGTGAAGTCAGCCGATGCATCGGAATCCCCAAGGTTTGGAAAAGAAAAACTCTACATAATTATAATGAGGAAGGAGTCGTCATCGATGTGGATGCGGTCGACCTTGATAGCAATAATATACCCTGTATAGTACAGGGGTCTATTGTGCCAATTGTTCTTCAGCAACATATCCTGCTAGATGAAGGTGATATTTGGAATCACCTCGACTACATTGTGGCAATGTAGGCAAGCGGTAGGATCTTCTTTGGGCAGCCGGACCTGGCTGAGGAAGGAATCAGCGTTGATCAAAGCCTCATTGAGGGCGTCCCGAGTCTCTTTGGAGAGGCGGAGGAGCTCGAAGAGCGAGAGCCTTGCCGGAGTATTAGCGAGTTGTGCCAATATATCAAAGTTGTAGGGCTTAATCGGTCCTACCGCTGAGTCTTTCCTTAGTTTGTCAAAGAGAACCTCCTTTTGCTTCTGCTTATCTGCTGCAGGAGTTTGATATTGACTTGTTTCCAATGTATCATATGCGGTGTTAGCAGCATGCAGAGGTACCTCTTCCTCTAGAACCTGGTTATCCTCTTGTTAGTGACCCGAGCGAGTGGTAACCTGAGCATCATCGATCGATGTAGAAACTATACGACGCGACTTAGTTTTTGAAAACCCCCAAAATTTTACTACGATTTTTTAATTTAAATTGGTATTGATTTTATTTTTCGTATTTGTTCGTCGAGTGCAAATATGCACGAGGTACATATTTTTGAAGGCATTTTTATTATAGATTTACTATATAGAAGAAGTATGATTTCAAAAGAACATATGATAAATATTTTTAAGTGCTAAAAAGTATCGTATCGAGATTGCCAAAACTTATTATTTTTATTTATTTATAAAAGGCTATCTTATTTTATTTTAGTGATAATTTAGAAAACTATTGTTTAAGGCCAATATATACTATCTGTGTGCGAGTGGAATAAAATTTATTTCAGTGTCCACTTTTATTTTCTTTGAAAACTAATTTTAATTGTTTTGTTATTTATAAAAATGATGGATTTCAAATATTTAAAGTTTATTGTGAATTTCAAAATTATTTATAATATATTATAAAAAATTATTTTGGAAATGATTTAATTTAATATTTGATTAATTATGATAGAAAAGATTAATTTGATATTATTTTCAATAAGAATTTTGAGTTATATAGGTTCAATTAAGATTCGAATTTGATTAAATTTGATTTAAATCAAGGGAGGAATTATCCACTAGGGGTTTAAACTAAACCCATTCGCTATCCAAATTGGAGCTTCTACCTCCTATTTAAGGAGAGTCTTCTTATTCTATTTTTCATTGAGTTCTCCACAACCATCTCCAAATATTTCCCTAGCATCGTGCATCGTGTCCATGTTTCCCCCGTCCAATATCTTATTCCATAATTTACATATACATTACAACCTTCTCCGCGTCGACAATCCCGACACGATATATCCAATCCCTAACAAACCCGACCTCCAACACCCCGGCGCCACCAGCGCCATATTGTGGCCGCCCTTCGCAACCCCCACCGGTCACTACCTTTCCCGGACCCCTGACTCCAGCCGGACAACTCACCACCACCATCACTACCACCGCCATCGTCGCACCTTTCCGACCCAGGCCAAAAGCTACCACCAGCCCATCCAAAACCCCCTAAAATTAACCATCAATCACCACTACAAATAAAACTCACCTCCGCCATGTCCCTGTTGCCTCTCGTCCTCTGCCTGGACCTACGGTCGCGACCGCTGCATTCAAAAACCATCGCACCCCTCGGTCTCCTCCGCGGTGTCGCCTAATCGAGCGACCGGCTGTAAACTCCAGCCGGTGTGTCTCCAACCGGCCAGCGTATGACGACCGTCCCTGTCCGCCCTGGGTGCGACATCCCCCGCAGCTAGATCCTCTATCGCGCGGGCCTGCTGAGCTACCAGCCGTACGCCCGTACGAGTAGCACTCCACCACCGCTCGCGCGTGCTCCTCGACCACCCCTCTCCCGCAGCTCCGATCGCCCCTCTCTTCCTCTCTCGCCCTTTCATTCTCACGGCTTCCTCCTCTCTCTTTTTTCTTTTTGAGTGTGCTGTTCTCTCTCTTCAGAGATCCGAACAAATGCTGTGTTGCTTTTTGTGTCTTTTGTTTGTTTAGGCTAGCCTTTGTTTATTTTGTTTGTTGGTTTTACTTTATTATTTTTATTTTCCCATTTCAATATTATTTTGCACTGTATTTACTATTGCCTTTAGGTATTTTGTATTATTATTATTATTATTATCATTATTATTATTATTATTATTAGTACTACATTTGGTCGCTATATTAAATATTAATTACCTATTCTTAATAAACTAGTAATATATCTCCAAATTATATTATTGTATTATTACTTTGAGTATTTAAATATGGGTTTAGACTTAAAAATATTACTTTGAATTTCTAGTTATTTTCAAGGATAGTTTTCACCAATAAATTACTTGGACAAAATAAGGTTTACAAAAATATATTATTGTATTTTCTAGCTATTCTCAAAATATGATATTTGGCTTAGCGGCTAAAGTATTATTATAGTTTTTTGTGGTACTTTAAAACAAGCTTTTAACCAGAAATATATTTATTTATACTATTTTTATGGCATTTAAAAAATATGGTTATGATATTTTCTACCCAAAAAAAATTAAGTTTTGATATAAAAATAATTCTTTGTGACTTCAAGTATTTGTCTAAACTATTTTACTAGATAATCAATTAAATAAATGTATAGGCTTGGTGACCATATGTAGTTTCAAATTTTGTATTTGATGTATTATTATGGTATTGTTGGCCATTTATAAAATATAGTTATAATTTTCTACCTCGAAATCCTATTTTAACAAATTTAGAGTTTTGCCTTAGAATGATTTTCTTCCCTATATATTTTCTAGTAATTATTTAAAAATTATCGTCAAATATTATAAAGTAACTTTTCTGATATAGTATAAGTATTTGTTTTACAGAAATTCCATCTATTATCATACCTTGTCTGTGACCAAGCCCATCATTCCTATTTCCTCGCCAAATCGAGACTACCTTGTGTCGACCCTAACTAATTTGACCGTTCTGGACTCGATGGAACATTCTGTGCCACCATTAGAGGCCGTCTTGCGTAGTTGTAATACTGAAGTCAACTCCGTGCCACCTTGATCATCGCAGCACACCGGGCGTTCCACTAGGCAAGATACCTTGTCATTAGCTGTTTATTTTATTTTAGTTCATATTCATGTATTTATTCATTATTTATTTTTCTGTAAAATAAACTGTGCTATACTGTTATAATTAGATAGATTTTACCGTGTAGAACTATTTTCTGTACTTATTATTTTTAAGTACATTAACCCTAGGTTTAAGGGACCACCCAGTTGTGTTGCATACATTGGCCTTGACACGTTTGTGCCACGAAGTCGTGTGATGTATATAGAACTCGGACATGAGTGACTGACTGGCCACCAATACGTATAGGTCATGCGATAGGATTAACCGCTGATAGTGTTTGCACCATTAGTTTGACCTAACGGTTAATAGAGGTTCTGTTTTGTGGATACAACATAGTAGGAATGGGGCGGGAAGGACAATACCTTAGCGTATGGGCTACTATACACTTCCCTTTTGTAATCCGTGAGCTCCATCGGAGACGCGAGTTAGATTACCCATGGATACTGACGACCACTGATGTTTCTGTGAAACATTACGCTCTTTCTGGGCCTCTGGTTCCCAAAGGAGGGACCATGCCGATCCCATTTTATCTAAGGCCCATACGTTGGAGGATGTTCTTAAAACTGCATTCACTTAGTTTGGTTAGGCTACCTTATCCGGTAGGTATGAGTACTCTTGGTTTGGGTACTTGTATCTGACCATGGCTTGGAATAGTAACTTGTCGCGGACTAGTTTGCCACATCTTGTCCTTGTTTGGTTGTAGGTGTGGCTCACTACTCTGATAAGAAGGTACTGAACCTTGTTGTGGTCCGGATACCATATTAGATTCGTAGCATGAAAAGATACGTCATCGTGAATTAGGGTGCCATCTTCTATCCTTGTTTGGTTAGGGGGATGGTACACTAATTTAATGGTGTGTATTAGACCATGTTATAATTCAATTGACTTATTTATTGAGCATTTTATACTCAGATTTTATGGCATGATATTATGTATCTTATTACGTCCCTCTGAGGATCTGGTGATCTCTCCAGGTGTGTGTTTTTATCTTTTCGCAGGTATTCTAGCCGAGGTCGTGATCTTCTCCATCCCTTCGAAGATGATGTGTCTTGGGTCTTTCTTGCTACCTTTGCTAAATTATTTCATATGTCCTGCTTTTTTTCTTTTAAATAGTTGGAATTGGATTTGTCTCCGCCCAACATATTGTATAAAAACAAATCATGGTTATTATATGATATCTTTATTTCTTTAATTTTGTGGATGAGATTAGTTAGCTGTGCTTTTACTACATTTACAGCTTACGTATATTTATTATACGGCTGGCATGTCTACGTTCCTAGTCCTACGTATTTTGGGACTGGGGCGTTACATGTTTTTGTGATGGCCCATGCAAGTCAAGATAAATTGTTTTGTTGCTTTACCGTGCCAAGCAAGCCTGCGTATAGGATTAGAGTCTAGGATCTCATCCACATACTTGACCCCTTCTTGATCCCGATTTTTGAACTTTCGTTTGACTACCTCGATTTTGTATCTTGTTAATTCCTTTCTACCGTCTATCTTATATCATCCTTTCGTGCTTAATAGAGGTAGCTTGTACTAGGTGGTGTATGTTCCCTTACAATAGTAGTTTAACTCTTGTAAGTTGGGTATAATGCCTTAAGACCTAACCGTCCTTATGACCTGAACAAAGCCTTAGACAAGTAGACAGTATGACGACTGTATAGGTACCAACACAGGACATTACTTAGATTCTTAAGGAGTTTGAACTAATTCTACTTTCTTTCAATCTTAATCTCACGTGCCTATGTTTTTACCATCTTGACTAATGTTGCTACTATAGTCTAGTTTTGCAAGCTTATTCATTTATCGAGCTTGTTCAAGACATACGCTATTGAGCGCACGCTCACTAACATATTGTCTAATCAGAACCGGTTCATGATGGTCTGATCAACCTAGTATTCTTTGGTTCGTTTTTTCATATATTGTTTTACGTGGATGGTGACATAGTTAAACTTGGTTTCTAGAATCTCATCCGCGACTGCCTTGGCAATTCTTTTTGAACATTTTCAATCGTTTTTGAACCACTTATTCGTATTCGATAATATCTTCTTCGAACTCTTTATTATTTTTGTCTTTCGCCTATTTTAGAAAGACAAACGCTCATACTTGATATCCCCTTAGTTGGCCCACCATCTATTGCTAAGATAGTTAGCCAATGACCCACCAATGTGACTATATCTCCGTCTTGAGTTACTCGTCCTTTTTCCTCGATCCTAGATTCATTGTCGCGACCTTCTAATCATTCTTGAAACTTGAGAATGATTCAAATCATTTCCTTAACCATACCCTAAACCTAGACGACTATATTCTCTCAAGGGAGCATATCTCACAAGTCCCTAAATTATTCTCTTTGATCTACTCGATTCCTTACTATTCTCTAATTCGTGTTATCGTGATTTTATTGCCTTAACTAGCGACCCTCATTTATTTCCATATCAATTATTTATTTTTGGAGATATCGAAATCACAATTTTCTAATGCATGTTCGTGTTGAACGTCGTTTCCTTGCCTCGTCCAATGACTTGATAGTATTTTCTTATCGATATACCCTTGTACCTTCTCAACCCTACCTATCCTAGCTATTTCTTAATTTCGAGTACGAAATTCTTGTAAGTTGGGTAGGATGTAAACCCCCTAAATTTTACTACAATTTTTTAATTTAAATTGGTATTGATTTCATTTTTTGTATTTGCTCGTCGAGTGTGAATATGCACGAGGTACATATTTTTGAAGGCATTTTTATTATAGATTTACTATATAGGAGAAGTATGATTTCAAAATAACATACGATAAATATTTTTAAGTGCTTAAAAGTATCGTATGAAGATTGCCAAAACTTATTACTTTTATTTATTTATAAAAGGCTATCTTATTTTATTTTAGTGATAATTTAGAAAACTATTGTTTATGGCCAATATATACTATTTGTGTGCGAGTGGCATAAAATTTATTTCATTGTCCACTTTCGTATTCTTTGAAAACTAATTTTAATTATTTTATTATTTATAAAAAGGATGGATTTCAAATATTTAAAGTTTATTATGAATTTCAAAATTATTTATTAATATATTATAAAAAGTTATTTTGGAAATGACGTAATGTAATATTTGATTAATTATGATAGAAAAGATTAATTTGACGTTATTTTAAATAAGAATTTTGAGTTATCTAGGCCCAATTAAGATTCGAATTTGATTAAATTTAATTTAAATCATGGGAGGAATTATCTATTAGGGGTTTAAACTAAATCCAATCGCTATCCAAATTGGAGCTTCCACCTCTTATATAAGGAGAGGCTCATTATTCTAGTTTCCATTAGTTCTCCACAACCATCTCCAAATATTTCTCCACCCTCGTGCATCGTGTCCATGTTTCCCCTGTCCAATATCTTATTCCATAATTTATATATACATTACAACCTTCTCCGTGTCGATAATCCCAACACGATTCATCCAATCACTAACCAACCCGACCTCCAATACCCCAGCACCACCAGCGTCATACTGTGGCATCCCTTCGCAACCCCCACCGATCAGTACCTTTCCCAACCCCCTGACTCCACCCGGACAACTCACCACCACCATCACCACCACCGCCATCGTCGTACCATCCCGACCCAGGCCAAAAGCTACCACCAGCCCATCCAAAACCCCCTAAAATTAACCATCAATCACCACTACAAATAACACTCACCTCCACCACGTCCCTGTCGCCTCTCGTCCTCTGTCTGGACGCACGTTCACGATTGCTGCATTTAGAAACTACTGCAACCCCTCGGTCTCCTCCGCGGCGCCGCCTAATCGAACGCTCGACTGTAAACTCTAGCCGGTGTGTCTCCGACCGGCCAGCGTACGAAGACCGTTCCTGTCCGCCCTGAGCACCGCATCCCCCGCAGCCAGATCCTCTGCCGTGCGGGCCCGCTGAGCTCCTAGCCGTGGGCCCGTACGAGCAGCGCTCCACCACCGCTCGCTCGTGCTCCTCGACTGCCCCTCTCCCACAGCTCCGGTCGCCCCTCTCCTACAGCATTGATCGCCCCTCTCTCCCTCTCCCGACCTTTCGTTCTCACAGCTTCTTCCTCTCTTTCTTTCCTTTTTGAGTCTGTTGTTCTCTCTCTTAAGAGAACAGAACAGATGTTGTGTTGCTTTTTGTGTCTTTTGTTTGTTTAGGCTAGCCTTTGTTTATTTTGTTTGTTGGTTTTACTTTATTATTATTATTTTCCCTTTTAACTATTTTTTGCACTGGTATTTACTATTGCCTTTAGGTATTTTATATTATTATTATTATTATTATTATTATTATTATTATTACTACTACCACTACATTTGGTCGCTACATTAAATATTAATTACCTATTCTTAATAAACTAGTAATATATCTCCAAATTATATTATTGTATTCTTATTTTGAGTATTTAAATATGTGTTTAGACTTAAAAATATTACTTTGACTTTCTAGTTATTTTCAAGGATAGTTTTCAACCATAAATTACTTGGACAAAATAAGGTGTAAAAAAATATTATTGTACTTTCTAGCTATTCTAAAAAATTTGATATTTGGCTTAGAGGCTAAAGTATTATTATAATTTTGTGTGGTACTTTAAAACAAGATTTTTAACCAAAATTATATTTATTTATGCTATTTTTATGGCATTTAAAAATAAGGTTATAATATTTTCTACCCAAGAAAATTTTAGTTATGATACAAAAATAATTCTTTGTGACTTCAATTATTTGTCTAAACTATTTTACTAGATACAGTTTTCAAAATCAATTAAATAAATGTATGGGGTTGGTGACCATATGTAATTTCAAATTTTGTATTTGATGTATTATTATGGTATTGTTAGCCGTTTATAAAATATAGATATAATTTTCTACCTCGAAATCCTATTTTAACAAATTCCCTATATATTTTCCAGTAATTATCTAAAAGTTGTCATCAAATATTATGAAATAACTTTTCTGAAATAGTATAAGTATTTGTTTTATGCAAATTCCTTCTATTATCAAACCATATTCGTGTCCAAGCCCATCATTCTTATTCCCTCGCCAAATCGAGACTACCTTGTGTCGACCCTAACTAATTTGACCGTTCTGGATTGGATGGAACAGTCCGTGCCACCATTGGTGGCCATCTTGCGTAGTTGTAACACCGAAGTCGAATCTGTGCCACCTTGATCATCGCAGCACACCAGGCGTTCCACCATGCAAGATACCTTCCCATTAGCTGTTTATTTTACTTTAGCTCGTATTCATGTATTTATTCATTATTTATTTTTTTGCAAAATAAACTATGTTATACTGTTATAATTAGATAGATTTTACTATGTAGCACTATTTCCTGTACTTATTATTTTTATGCACATTAACCCTAGATTTAAGGGACCACCCAGTTTGTGTTACATACATTGGCCATGACACGTTTGTGCCACGAAGTCGTGTGTCTCATATAAAACTCGGACATGCATGACTGGCTGGCCACCAGTACGTATAAGCCGTGCGATAGGATTAACCATTGATAGTATTTGCACCATTAGTTTGACTTAGTGGTTAATAGAGGTTCTGTGTTGTAGATACAACATAGTAGGCATGGGACGGGAAGGACAATATCTTAGCGTATGGGCTACTATACACTTCCCTTTTGTAACCTGTGAGCTCAGCCGTAGACGCGGGTGAGATTACCCATGGATACTGACGGCCATTGACGTTCTGCGAAACGATTTGCTCTTTCTGGGCCTCTGGTGCCCCAAGGAGGACCATGCTGATCCCATTTTAGCCATGGCCCATGCTTTGGAGGATGTTCTTAAAACTGCATTCACTTAAATTGGATAGGCTACCTTATCCGTTGGGTATGAGTACTCTTGGTTTGGGTACTTGTATCTGACCGTGGCTTAAAACAGTAACTTGTCGCGAACTAGTTTGCCACATCTTGTCCTTGTTTGGTTGTAGGTGTGGCTCACTACTCCGATGAGAAGGTACTGAACCTTGTTGTGGTCCAGATACCATATTAGATTCATAGCATAGAAAGATATGTCATCGTGAATTATGTGCCATCTTCTGTTCTTGTTTGGTTGGGGAGATGGTACGCTAATTCAATGGTATGTATTGGTGACTTATTTATTGAGCAGTTTGTACTCAGCTTTTATGGAATGATATTATGTATCTTGTTACGTCCCTCTGAGGACCTGGTGATCTCTCCAGGTGTGTGTTCTTGTCTTCCCGCAGGTATTCTACCCGAGGTCGTGATCTTCTCCATCCCTTCGAAGATGACGTGACTTGGGTCTTTCTTGCTACCTTCGCTAAATCATTTCATATGTCCTGTACTTCTTTTTTTTTAAATTATTGGTAGTGGATTTGTCTCCGCCCAACATATTATATAAAAACAAATCATAGTTATTATATGATATCTTTATTTCTTTTAATTTGTGGATGAGATTAGTTAGCTGTGGTTTTACTGTATTTACAGCTTACGTATATTTATTATACGGCTGGCATGTCTACGTTCCTAGTCCTACGTATTTTGGGACTAGGCGTTACAGTTTTTTTCTCCTTAACAGAGCGCGCTACGGGCAACATCATGTCTAGGGCAAGATCAGGATTGTCACGCCCCGCTCCCGTAGGAGCAACCGTCCTCGCTAAGGCGTGATGCAGTACGGGCCTTGGTTGCGCCCGAGCAAGGCTCAGTCTAGAAACGACAGATTTGAGCTAGGGCACAGAGACGCACAGAGTGTCCCTATTTACAGCGGAAAGTAAATGAACACAAGTTGAAGCAAATTCAAACTCTTTATTGATTTCCAAGAAGTTTACAAGCGGCGCTAGGCCGAGTTAACAAGTCGCTCAAGCTCTCTCTCTCTCTCTCTGAAACATAAATGGCGTGCCAAGTGGCTTACAAGATGGAATGATTTATGACGATGTTCCGATACATTATGTCCTGTATATGGTGCTTCAGCTCCTTGCAACGCTCCAAGGCTCCAGAGCTAGCTTCGCGCCTTAGCAAGTTCGAGGGAAGCTCCGTACCCGACGACGTCTCCTGCATCCTGCAAGCAGACTGTGGGGTTATCAGTACATTGCTATGCAGTGGTGGGGAGGCTAGCTCACCCACAATGCTATTATTACCAAACACATTCTATTTACTTTTGTGTACCGACTATCATTCTTGTCTTTCTAATCTTGCCTAAGGATCAGTTTTATGGCATATTTCATAACCTATCTCGTGTTGCCGAATTCAAGTGTTTGTATGGAAATACATGCACGACTTACCCATACTTACCGTCCGGCCTTCCATGTCCAAAGTAAACCAAGTTAGTCAACAATTCATAAGGAATAACTTAACGTGTCTCATGTAAACATTCAATATCAAGGGCGTGTACCTGCCTCGGGGCCTAGCACGTCGTAGGCGTGTATTCTAACTCATTTGCATGAAGTACTCCTTATCATTTGATGTGTTCCATTTTAAGCCTGTTCAGAAGGCGCTTCATTCAGTTAACTTAGACTACTTTGTTTCAATGCAAGAACTTGCACGTGGATTGCCACCAACAAAGCCCATTTAATCTATATGCACGGGTCGCTGGCACCATAAGCCATTTTGGACATCTTCTGCTTTGGTAATTTATCACCTATTATAGCATGCTGCTGGTCCACATCTGATAGTCTTTTGAAATACCCCGCACTTACGTCTCCTGGGTGGCCAAGCCCGCACCCAGGTAGCCTCCGTAAGCCATTTTGATTTCCGTCCGGACCGGCCACGTCCCCCCTTTGATCGTGCCGCTGGAAATCCCTTATTCTGTCTCCCTCCCGTATACGATGGGATTGTCCACGACCAATTCATATTATTTGTCATTTTAACTTAACGGCTGTCTCCGAGCCGTAGGCTAACCCTTAGCCATAATGCGTTATCGACCAGGTTGGCGTCCGTGCAGCGCGGGTAGCGAGCCTCGTTGTACGTGCCCGTCATACATGTCACTAACCATTCCTTTCTTTCTTATCTTTTATTCATTCTTTCTTTTCTTTCTTTCATTTGTCCGTTCGATCATTGATTCATTCACACATTCATTCATTCAATTGTTGATTCATTCATTCACTTATTCGTTCATTCTTTCATTCATACATTATGCAACTCCCCGTGTGGGAGTCGCCTTGGCGACCCATCGATCCCTAAGTCTTTCAATGTTGCTATACTCTACTCTAAATGACTATGTCGATAGTCTTCCGTTTCATTTTTGTAAACCATTCATTATTTCATTGTTGAATGCTAAGGGACTAGAACGTAAGCTTGTGCCTTAGCACGAGCGGGGAGCACGGTACAAGATTTCTCATATTTTCCATGTTCTTTTCCATATTCTATACAAGCATACAAGATGGGATTATTCCCTTAGCTAGGTGCGTTGAGTCATTTATTAGCATGCGCGGTGTTATCGTCTAGCGATTCTAGCATTAGTGTCCGTATTGTTATGTGTCTAAGCTAAGTAAAGACGGATTCATGGAGCCACCCACCTTAGCGATGTTTGCATCGGCCGAGCGATACTCCGAGCGTGCCTTTGAAAGTCTAAGTCAGGATTTATCTTTTTGACGGGCCAATGTAAGCCTTGCATCGATTCTTCATCAGGTCGATGCCAACTCTTCAGGTCGACGGCTCGTTTGAGTCGTTTCACTTACCATTTGAATCGGCGTTCCGCTAGGGCGGAGCGGGTCATTACATAATACACCACTCAAAACAAGTCTCGTCCTCGAGGCTTCCTTAGTGCAGGTCATCCTACCGTTCCCTAACTCATGTCGTGTACGTATCTTAGACAATCCCTACCAAATGACTTTATCGCTTGATGGCACCGATCTACACTCGATACCATTCCAAGTTCCGTGTCTCATATGTTTGGTCGATTTTATTGAATAACTTTTTGCTCATTTTCGAGTTGATGGTACTTATTCAATTGTCATGTTTCTTCGACTTGGTTGCTATTTCTTCGTATCATGGGACTGAAATGGTCGCACGAGGTGCGTTGTAATTTATCTAACTCGAGAGTCGTAAGCTGAGGCAAACTCACTTTTGTTTATGTGCATCTCAATACCCACTTACAGCTGCATTCGAGTTCATCATATCGCTGAGTGGGGACTGTGCACATATTCAAGGTGTCCCCCGAATACGTACATTTCAAACAAGCTTAGCGATTAGCGAAGTCGGAAAAGCTACTTGTGATAGTTTTGATTTGCCGATCGTTTCACTAACTTCAATTTAAAACCGAACTCGCGTGCATCTCACTATCGTTTATCTTGATCCTCGAGATGATCTGATTCATTTCTCAAGCATTCTTGTCTACAAAATCAATACGATTTCTTTTTCTTAGCGGAGTCGACCAAGTCGTAAGTACTTTTTGTCTGATTCAAGACCAAGTATTGTACTATCATCGAGTACGTCTTCCTATCAATGATTCAATTCGTTATCCCAACTTTACTTGTGCATCATCCATTCCTATCATTCGTTTTGTTTGGAGCCAATCTCATCGTCGTTCACGCACATTCCATGTTCCCCGTCCTACTCTAAGTCTTGCTGCCCCAAGTCTATCGTTCGTCTAAACGATACTGTAAGGTCAATCGTACAAGTTCAATTACTCGGCATAGGGTTGTCCGTCTATCCGCTAGGTCATCTCACAGGGTCATAGTTACAAGTCAAGTCCGTGGCTCATCGTGTAAGGTCGTTGCACGACGCTCGCCCCAAATCCTATGGTCAAACCATTTTGTTCGTTTGTACGGGAGTTTCTACCCATGTTCATTTCGTTCAAATTTTTAAACATCAAGCAGCGTTTACCCTATTCGCATCGAGACATTCTCCACTCCAAGTCCGAGCTCGTTTTAGGAATCATCCTACGATAGGTTATCCTCAACCGAATCCTCGACACGTTATTATCGTATGTCCATACTAGAAATTTTTATAGTCTATCTCTTCAAGTATGTTTGACACAATTCACCTATCCATCCTATCCAATTTGCGTAGTCGATCACAAGGTCGTCTAGCCTTGCAATATGTCGCACCCCGATCTCACGCAAGTCTGATTATCCACGGCGGACATGAATCACCATGTCAATATTCCCGTAGAATAATCGTCCTCATCGGGACGTAACTCTTGCGTTGCGTCTAGACTTACTCATTTTCGATATGCTGATTGGGCCTACTCAATCCTCAAGTTTACTTCATCGTCCATCATAAGTCCGATCAATCCACCAATTCGTCTTCACTTCAAACCACAAGTCGAAGCAATCATAATTGCCATGTCAAGGTATTTCGAGTTCGATCATTCCTGTTGGACATGAATCACCATGCCAACGCTCACACGAAATGATCATCCCAATTCTGACGTGACGCATGTGCGAGACTGGAGTTGCGCTCGTACAAGACAAGATCGTTGTCGTTGTGGTTATTACCGAACAATCAAGTCACTTCCCTTCCTCATTCTAAACATTCATCTCTATCAAAAATCCCCAATATAGTATCCATCAAAACAATAACTTCTAACACGATCATCATTCATCGAATCAGAGTACACCCGAGTTATCATACATCGATCTTTGATATGCCTCAATACCATCGATGATGTACATAACCTGACGATCTTCCTTTTGCAACGAATTCTGAGTCGTGCAACTTAATTCCTCCATTTGTATTTTCTCGTGCTAACTCGTCATGAAGCAACATCCATTCCAAATCCTTAGTCATTCTCGTATCTCCAAATCAATGTTTCCTATGCACGCTATCTTCCGATCGTGCTATCTACGATCTCGTCTATGAGTATTTTACCTTAACTCAAGTTTCAATCCATTCGACTAAATTTAAAATCGCATGCATGATCCACTACGTTTTCCTCGACCAAGAACTCCATTCATTTCATCTTTTCGACTCTCCATTCAACTTGTTTCATAATTCGTACTACGTATTCTTAATTCGTCCGAATGATATCTCGTTTGAGACTGTCGAAGTCAAAACCAACTAAGGGTTACTCGTTCTAAGGCGTTGCGCGCTATCATCGCTTGCCGACATACTCGTTCTATCCGTAAATCTTTTAGTTTCGTTCGAATAATTTCAATAACGTCCATACACCACTCAGGGTTCGAGCCACTTGACTAGTCGTCGAAACTCACTCTTATTGTTCTTCAAAGCTATCACATACACCACTTGGGGTTAAGTCATTCTACAATTTCTCAAAAGGTCATTTGATTCCCAATCGATATATATTCAATTGCACGTTCGCCTGTTCCTCAAAGTCTAAGAACCATTTTCGGCGTTCGTTTTAATGTTGGTCAAGTAGCATCTCTATCAACATACGTTCTAAGTCTCAATTATTCTAGTCCGAGCGATAGTCGATCTCGCTCGCAAACTCATTCACACCAGAAGGTCTAGGTGCGCGATACTCGACACAACATAGCCAAAAGGCTGCGTGCATAACCATCACGTTCGAACTATACTTTGGTCTCGTGTACTCGTTCGCTATTTATCATCGTAAGGTTATTCAAGCACGTCTTGCGTTTGCTAACTCTTAGCATCGGTTCCTTCTAACTCAAGTACGTCATGGTTCGGCACAATGGCCTTCGCCTATCGATCCCGTTCAACTGAGTACTTGTACGAGCTTTTGAAAATATTAGACTCATTGTATGGAACATCCCGAGGCACAACGAGAGAGTGCGTATACTTCTTTTGTTTCAACGATCTTTCAAAACGGAGAGAATCGAAATGAAGTCGAAGAACGTAAAGCCGTGCTCTGATACCAATCTGTCACGCACTGCTCCCGTAGGAGCAATCGTCCTCGCTAAGGCGTGATGCCGCACGTGCCTAGGTTGCGCCCGTACAAAGCTAAGTCTAGAAACAGCCGATTTGAGCTAGGCCACAGAGTCGCACAGAGTGTCCCCATTTACAGCGGAAAGTAAATGAACACAAGTTGAAGCAAATTCAAACTCTTAATTGATTTCCAAGAAGTTTACAAGCGGCGCTAGGGCGAGTTTACAAGTTGCTCAATCTCTCTCTCTCTTTGAAACATAAAAGACGTGCCAAGTGGCTTACAAGATGGAATAATTTATGGCGATGTTTCGATACATTATGTCCTGTATATGGTGCTTCAGCTCCTTGCAATGCTCCAAGGCTCCAGAGCAAGTTCCGCGCCTTAGCACGTTCGAGGGAAGCTCCGCACCCAACGACGTCTCCTGCATCCTGCAAGCAGACTTTAGGGTTATCAGTACATTGTTATGCACTGGTGGGGAGGCTAGTTCACCCACAATGCTATCATTACCAAACATGTTCTATTTACTTTTGTGTACCGACTATCATTTATTGTCTTTCTAATCTTGCCTTTGGATCAGTTTTATGGCATACTTCATAACCTATCTCATGTTGCCGAATTCATGTGTTTGCATGGAAATACATGCACGACCTACCCATACATAACGTTCGGCCTTCCCTGTCCAAAGTAAACCAAGTTAGTCAATAATTCATAAGGAATAACTTAACGTGTCTCTTGTAAACTTTCAATATCAAGGGCGTGTCCCTGCCTCGGGGCCTAGTGCGTGTTCACATCGGCCGAGCGATACTCCAAGCACGCCTTAGCGATGTTCACATCGGCCGAGCGATACTCCAAACGCGCCTTTGAAAGTCTAAGTCGGGATTCATCTTTGACAAGCCAATGTAAGCCTTGCATCGATTCTTCATCAGGTCGATGGCAACTCTTCGGGTCGATGGCTCGTTTGAGTAGTTTCACTTACCATTTGAATCGGCGTTCCGCTAGGGCAGAGTGGATCATTACAAGGATGGACCCACGTAACTTTGCCTCGCAACATCGTAAGCGGGATGAGGCCTTGAGCATTGTCATATGGCGGTGGAAGGTTGACCACCTCCGTTATCGCCCTGGGATGGGAACACCATCTCGAGTCTTTGTCTTCGGGAAGCTTCTGAACTGGAGGGTCACCATGTTTGCGGTGACCGTCTTGTCCTCATAGTCGAGTGAGATGATCTTGACATCAATGAGCTGCTGAATCTGCTTCTTCAACACGTAGTAGTCACATGTTGAATAGTAAACATATTAATAATAACGATAGTACTTTGGATTGTCCACTTTTTTACTTTGTTAGGACGCTTGGGAGGCAGGATTTGAAGCTTGTTACCCTTCATCAGAATGTTGAAGAGTTCAAGTACATTCTCGCCATTGAAGGAGTAGTTTTCCTTAAGTTTTATGGCTTTTGTCGACTTCTGGTTCGTTGACGCTGAACCTTTGGAGATGTTGACAGTCAGGGCTTGCTTCCCCTTTCTGTCTTTGTGCGCATGGTTATTATTGGAAAAACGTTTCCCTTTGTCCTCGAGTGAAGGAAAACTTAGTCCAAACAATTGTGCGTCCCGAGCTTTCTTTCGACCATATCTGTACCGGTGATAAATGGTGTCCATTATGTGTATGTAGCACTGTACGACAATTTGATTGCAGGGAGCATGTTCAAGCGGTATGAATCCATAAGCATGGGCTCGGGTACACCAAATGGTAGCCTTAGGGCCGCCTGGCGCAAGCGCTCGATGTAAGCGCGTACATGCTCCTCTTTCTGAACAATGTCCATGAGAGTAGACATCGTCATGTCCATTCCTGCTTCATAGAACCGAGCGAAAAAGATACTTCAAATCGTCGAATGACAAGATATAATTGTCGGGAAGGCTACAAAACCATTCGTAGGCTATCCCCTGTAACGCTCCAACGAATAGTTCCATGAGTAGAGCATCATCCATTGGCAGATGCCCCATTACTGAGGCAATATACCTCAAGTATCGACGAGGAGACTCCTTCACATCGAAGGGTGCGAGCGTCTATGGCTTGTACTTGGAAGGATATCTCATATTATCCCATTCAGGGCAATATGGTTGTTGGATCCCCATCTTTTAGAGTATTTCTTGCTTTTTTTGGGCGTCGAAGCGATCGTATAACTCCTCGAGAGACTGATGCATATAACTTGACACTATGGGTCTAGTCATTGATGGCTAGACGAATGTAATAGTGCTTGGTTTACGACCGGAGATGGCGCATGATGAGGTTCATTGGACACTCCATTTGTTCCCGGGTCTTGATTTCTAGGAGCGTTAGATGTCAACTTATCCTTAATATCTAGAACCACAGAAGTCAAGGCTTGCATAGTCTCGTTTAACGTATTTAAGCCCGTCTCAAGGGCCTCTATACATTGATGATGGTTGGACCCTTGCTGCTTCCCGTGTTGTCACCTTCGGCCATGTCGACGGACATCAGGTAGGGAAAATAAACGACACCGTGGATCTTTTGCTCTCCTATTCGGACCCTTGAGTTTTGCCTTCCTCAGGGTAGACGGGTAGGTTGCAATCGTCCTCCGACTCGAAATAGTTGCTACCGCCAGCTTGTTGGTAGCTCTCACCTACGGAGGCATCTGTATCTGTTTCGTAGGGACTTTCTTCTGGCTGGAACGAGGGATTGTCAAGGAATGTCGGGTTTTGGCTACCCCCAGCCTGTGTTGCGGTTAAAACGATATTCCCTTGTGACAAGGGTTTGGTCTTGGCATGTGTGTGTTGGAACAGACCCGTACTGGGTACCGCCAGCTTGCTGCCTCTAGGTTAGCCCTTGGGTTTGCTAGCCGAAATGGGAGGATTCTTGGAGAGCTTTTTGAAGGATGACGACCCCCATGTGGCATTGCATGAAGCAACCAAGAGCTTATCTGTAGCTTCCCTTCCCGAAAATTTTGAAATATTTTTTTATTTATTTAAATGGAGATTTTATATTTTTATAAATAATCATTTAGTTAATTATTACGGTAGATGACTTTAGCCATGATTGAGTTTTGAAGTACCAGACGACTAGGAATCATGGCACGGGTAGTGCAGTAGCGTGCTTTGACTAGTGTTTAGCCATGGTAGAGGAATGCCAAGCCATAAGTGTGTCATAATTAGAAAAACCAGACCATGTTGCGAGTTAATCCCTATAAATGGTTTAATTATTTATTTATTAATATTTTGACTTTTAGACATTTCGGTTATACCAAAATAGTCCAGCCTGGGCCCGAACCAAGCCCAAGCCCGTGTAGGCTTATAGTGAGTCCCAAGACGTCCGTGTTGATATTTATTTTGAGTGTATACTTCGTATCTTAATTTAATTTGTCAATAAATTATTTTTCTAATTAATTGTTATATATCTATATAATATCGATTTATTGATATTGATCGAATATTATTTTAAAAACATGATAACTATTTTTGTTAGACATACTTGTGTATTTTGAGATCTAGACTATACAGATTTTGGGTGTACAACTATTGATCTTGCCACTAGTCCATTAACTGTTATTATAAATATTAAATATTATTTAGTTTACTTATGTAATAAATATTATTTATATGGCTTGTGCTTATATATATATATATATATATATATATATATATATATATATATATATATATATGTGTGTGTGTGTGTGTGTGTGTGTGTGTGTGTGTGTGTGTGTGTGTGTGTGTGTATGTATATAAATATATAAATTATATACAAGTATATATGTGTATGGGTGTATATATATAAATATAGGTATAGGTGTAGGTATATGTAAATATATGCATATATATATATATATATATATATTTTATTTTATAAATATAGGTATAAGTGTAGGTATATGTAAATATATGCATATATATATATATATATATATATATATATATATATATATATATATATATATATATATATATATAAATAGAAAATAAGAGCAGCAAAGAGCCTAGGCCCTTTAGCCCAACCCGACCGCTGGCCTCAGGCTCATGTTCAAATCCCAGCAGAGCATCCCCAAAGCACAGTGAAGCAAATCGAGCCCAATAATAACCCTATGCCGAGCGCCCAAGTCTTCCCGACCTGTGTATTTATAAACGACAACAGCGGCGACCAAAACATCAAAAACCCTAGCTATACCCACGCCCACGCATGCCCCTCCCCACGCGCGTGCACCAGCGGCCGGGCGCGGCCAGTCACCGCCGGAGGCCGGCAACCCAGCCGCGCGCGGGTGCCGACAGCAGCCGCGACATTAGTAGTAGCAGCAACCCGCGTTGGTATTATTTCAACCTAGATTTCTCCCTCGTTGTTTCACGATTCTTCGACCCGTAAATTTCTAGTGATAGCCTAGTTAACCAACTACACAACCGTGCAATTAGATTGATCTAGGTTGCTCTAGATTAGTTATAAAAATTTGTGAAACTTCAAGAAAAACTACGTATAACAGAACAATAAAATTGTTCGTAGAACCCTATTTGGAAGTCGTTTCTGGGACGATAGATGGACGAACCTAAAAATCTACCTGAAGGTAGTCCTAGACAACCACTAGGGCTCTGCAACTCAATTTAGAGAACCTGATTACCTTGACTATACAGCAAGTAATCAGATCCCAAACTTTGACAAAAACCTGTTTTCAAAACTTAGAAAGCTGGCCAATACGACATACGTCCCGCCAATCCGGGCGACGTGGTCGCGAATCGAAAGCATCGAAAGGTGCGTAATCGCTTCGTGGTAGTGTGGACTTTGACGGAATTTAAATTGGTTGCGTGTGCACGACGAATTTGATCCGTATACGTCGAAATTTATCGTATCGACCACTTTGTACAAACTCCAATTACTTTGTACACGCTCGTCAGATCGAGACGAAACTTGCGCCAACAGGACCGTATCATTTTTTGGTTCTGTATGCCAAGTTTGGTCCAATTCTGAGACAGTTGATAGGATCGCCATTTCGTGGGCCCCACGGTCCGACTCAACGGGTAATTTTGTGCACGGCCCACCGGAATCCAACTTTGGACTTACGGTTGGCTTCGTATCAGAAAACTGGACCTGTTGACATATAGTTTGACGACTTTAGAGACCATTGACTCTGACACAATTTTCGGTGCAAAGCGGGTCCAACGGCTGATATCATTTTTGTACGAAATTACCATTTTGCCCCTGTGTCCAGAATTGGACTTAAGGACAAGCAATACTAGCTAATTTGACTATTCTGAGACTGTTGGCATTGTATGTTTCAGCTTTCGGAGACAGTTTTGATGACTTGGATTTTCTGACTTGTTGATTGGCGATACATTGTTGGTTCTCCGTGCAACCCTCAGACAAGTATACCTTGCCGAACATATACAGTATTTACATGATTTTCTCTTCCTTTATTGTATTCCTTTTCATATTGTCACATGATTCCACATTGTGATTGATTCGTCCTTGATTGTCTTACTTGTTCTAGATTACGTACACGTATCGGGTATTTGACATTGCTAGATTATTGGTCTTATCATGTTACCTTGCCTTGCGATTGAGTCGTCAGTTTTTGTATCTGTTCTTGACTTGACTAATCTTGACTGGAAGTATCTTGCATTGTACTACAGTTAAGACATACTATAGATTGGGAGTATCTTATATTGTACTACGACCTTTAGCCGATTTTTCTACCTTGATATCACTTGATTGACTTGACTTGAGATATGCCATAGATTGGGAGTATCTTGCATTGTACTATGGCCTATAATATATATTGATTGACTGATTGATTTGACTTGCGACACTATAAATTGGGAGTATCTTGTATTGTACTACGATTTATAGGAGTCTACTTGACTTTGTATCCTTTAAGAAAGGAGATCGATACTAGAATTGGCTAATCTTGACTGTGAGTATCTTGTATTGTATTACAGTCAAAATCTACTATAGATTGGGAGTATCTTGTATTGTACTACAAGCTATAGGGGTTAATCGATTGATTAATAGCCAAGTCTAGTATTACATTTCCACACGACTCGTCGTCCTTAGATGTTCTTCTTGCAGTGTTCTTATCCTTCTTACATGTTATTTACTGTCATGTTAGTAGGCATGTTTTATGTATCTTGCTAGTCCTCTGAGGACCTGATGATCTCTTCAGGTAGCTGATTGCACGGAGTTAGTTAGCTGAGCATGTGGTAGTTGATTTCGATCGCATAATTCAGGTATTTTGTTAGTGTTATTGATTTACTATCTTTCTCGTGCTTTCATGATATATCCTTCTTTTCAGCTTAGCTTTATAGACTCATATTATTCTTAGAGTCTAATCGGACATATATGCTAGTGGGCTGCAGACCATGATCCATACTTGTTCATTCTTGTTGTATATTCTTCTTGTGGATTGAGGTATAGTTTAGATTAGACATGATACCCTGTTATGGACAGCTTATACGTACTAGAGTCGAGCTGGAGTTCGCTCGATACGTAGCTGGCTTGCTCACGAGCACGCGTTCGAAAACCGGGTACGGGTCGTAATAAGTTTTTTTGGTGGCCCATGCAGGTCAGAGCATATCGTATCGGTTACGTAACTGTACTGATACGAGCCTACGGCTATGACTAAACCTTTAGAAATCTCAATCCACTCTGCCTTGAAAATTCTCCTAGAAATTTTCTACCATATTTGAAACTTCGTATTCGTTCTCGATTATTCTTCTTTGCCTTCCGAACCATTGATTCTCGTCCCTTTCTATCTCGGGGGACGAATGATCGTGCTGTCTAGAATTCATCAGAAACTCTTAAATTATAGTATAATATTGCATGATTATTGAGTTTTGGTTGTTTATAAATATGAAGGATTATAGTTGCCATATGTCCTAGATATCCTTGGTAGAATTATTAGCCACTAGTTAGAAGGTTATAATATTTTTGTGACCATGTTTTGAGAAGTAGTGTGACAAAAGGTGGGTAGAAGTTTCATAATTACAAATGGCTAGAGAGAGTTATAAAATATTTTGAGGAGATTAAGGTAATAGTCGATTGTGATTTTTAAGGAATTGTTATGAATTAGAATTTCGAGGACGAACTTATTTTTAAGGTGGGTAGATTTGTAGCTTCACTTCCCGAAAATTTTGAAATATTTTTTTATTTATTTAAATGGGGATTTTATATTTTTATAAATAATCATAGTTAATTATTACGGTAGATGACTGTAGCCATGATTGAGTTTTGAAGTACCAGACGACTAGGAATCATGGCACGGGTAGTGTAGTAGCGTGCTTTGACTAGTGTTTAGCCATGGTAAAGGAATGCCAAGCCATAAGTGTGTCCTAACTAGAAAAACCAGACCAAGTTGCGAGTTAATCCCTATAAAGGGTTTAATTAGTTATTTATTAATATTTTAACTTTTAGGCATTTCGGTTATACCAAAATAGTCCAGCCTGGGCCCGAACCGAGCCCAAACCCGTGTAGGCTTATAGTTAGTCCCAAGACATCCGTGTTGATATTTATTTTGAGTGTATACTTCGTATCTTAATTTAATTTGTCAATAAATTATTTTTCTAATTAATTGTTATATATCTATATAATATCGATTTATTGATATTGATTGAATATATTATTTTGAAAATATGATAACTATTTTCGTTAGACATACTTGTGTATTTTGAGATCTAGACTATACAGATTTTGGGTGTACAACTATTGATCTTGCCACTAGTACATTAACTGTTATTATAAATATTAAATATTATTTAGTTTACTTATGTAATAAATATTATTTATATGGCTTGTGCTTATATATATATATATATGTGTGTGTGTGTGTATGTATATATAAATATATAAATTATATACAAGTATATATGTGTATGGGTGTATATATATAAATATAGGTATAGGTGTAGGTATATGTAAATATATGCATATATATATAGATATATATATATACAAGAAACAGGAAAATAAGAGCAGCAAAGAGCCTAGGCCCTTTAGCCCAACCCGACCCTTGGCCTCAGGCCCACGTTCAAATCCCAGCAGAGCATCCCCAAAGCACAGTGAAGCAAACCGAGCCTAATAAACCTGTGCCGAGCGCCCAAGTCTTTCCGACCTGTGTATTTATAAACGACAACAGCGGCGACCAAAACATCAAAAACCCTAGCTATACCCACGCCCACGCGTGCCCCTCCCCACGCACGTGCACCGGCGGCCGGGCGCGGCCAGGCACCGCCGGAGTTCGGCCACCCAGATGCGAGCGGGTGGCGACAGCAGTCGCGGTATTAGTAGTAGCAGCAACCCTCGTAGGTATTATTTCAACCTAGATTTTTCCCTTGTTGTTTCACGATTCTTCGACCCGTAAATTTCTAATGATAGCCTAGTTAACCAACTACACAACCGTGCAATTCGATTGATCTAGGTTGCTCTAGATTAATTGTAAAAATTCATGAAATTTCAAGAAAAACCACATATAACAGAACAATAAAACTGTTCGTAGAACCCTATTTGGAAGTCGTTTCTGGGACGACAGATAGACGAAACTAAAAATCTACCTGATGGCAATCCTAGACAACCTATAGGGCTCTGCAACCCAATTTACAGAACCTGATTATCTTGACTATACGCCGAGAAATTAGATCCCAAACTTTGATAAAACCTGTTTTTAAAATTTAGAAAGCTTGCGGATACGACGTGCGTTCCGCCAATCCGGACGACGTGGTCGCGAACCAAAAGTATCGAAAGGTGCGTAATGGCTTCATGATCGTGTTGGCTTTGACGGAATTTAACTTGGTTGCGCGTGCGCGACGAATTTGATCCGTATCTGTCAAAATTTACCGTATCGACCACTTTGCACAAACTCTAATTACTTTGTGCACGCTCGTCAGATCGACACGAAACTTGCGCCAACAGGACCGTATCATTTTTCTGGTCATGTATGCCAAGTTTGGTCCAATTCTGAGACAGTTGATAGGATCGTCGTTTCGTGGGCCCCACGGTCCGACTCAACGGGTAATTTTGTGCACGGCCCGCCAGAATCAAACTTTGGACTTATGGTTGGGTTCGTATCGGAAAACCGGAACTGTTGACATATAGTTTGACGATTTTAGAGACCATTGACTCTGGCACGATTTTTGGTGCAAAGCAGGTCCAACGGCGGACATAGTTTTTGCCCGAAATTACCATTTTGCTCCTGTGTCCAGAATTGAACTTAAGGATAGGCAATACTAGCTAATTTGACTATTCTGAAACTGTTGGCATTGTCTGTTTCAGCTGTCGGAGACAGTTGTGATGACTTGGACTTTCTGACTTGTTGATTGGCGATACATTGTTGGTTCTCCATGCAACCCTCAGTCAAGTATACCTTGCCGAACATATACAGTATTTATATGGTTTTCTCTTCCTTTATTGTATTCATTTTCATATTGTTACATAGTTCCACATTGTGATTGATTCGTCCTTGATTGTCTTACTTGTTCTAGATTACGTGCACGTATAGGGCATTTGACATTGCTAAATTATTGGTCTTATCATGTTACCTTGCCTGGCGATTGAGTCGTCAATTTTTGTATCTATTCTTGACTTGACTAATCTTTACTGGGAGTATCTTGTATTGTACTACAGTTGAGACATACTATAGATTGGGAGTATCTTACATTGTACTACGACCTATAGCCGATTCTTCTACCTTGATATCACTTGATTGACTTGACTTGAGTCATGCCATAGATTGGGAGTATCTTACATTATACTACGACCTATAGCATATATTGATTGACTGATTGATTTGACTTGCGATACTATAAATTGGGAGTATCTTGTATTGTACTACGATTTATAGGAGTCTACTTGACTTTGTATCCTTTAGGAGAGGAGATCGATACTAGAATTGGCTAATCTTGACTGTGAGTATCTTGCATTGTATTACAGTCAAAATCTACTATAGATTGGGAGTATCTTGCATTGTACTACAAGCTATAGGGGTTAATCGATTGATTGATAGCCAAGTATAGTATTATATTTTCACACGACTCGTCGTCCTTAGATGTTCTTCTTGTAGTGTTCTTATCCTTCTTACATGTTATTTACTATCATATTAGTAGGCATGTTTTATGTATCTTGCTAGTCCTTTGAGGACCTGATGATCTCTTCAGGTAGCTGATTGTACGGAGTTAGTTAGCTGAGCATGTGGTAGTTGATTTCGATCGCATAATTCAGGTATTTTGTTTGTGTTATTAATTTACTATCTTTCTCGTGATTCATGATATATCCTGCTTATCAGCTTAGCTTTATAGACTCATATTATTCTTAGAGTCTAATCGGATATATATGCTAGTGAGCTGCAGACCATGACCCATACTTGTTCATTCTTGTTTTACATTCTTATTGTGGATTGAGATATAGTTTAGATTAGACATGATACCCTGTTATGGACATCTTATACATACTCGAGTCGGGCTGGAGTCCGCTCGATACGTAGCTGGCTAGCTCATGAGCTCGCATCCGAAAACCGGGTACAGGTCGTGACATTATCTTCTTCTCTAATCGACAATCTCTCACCGAGTCTCTGATAAACTGGGGCAGCCGATCACAATCTTTGGAAAACAGACTGCCTTCTCGGTTCCTATGCTACTGTTTGGTGGCAGCAACAGTTGATAGTAATATTAGCACGAGTGTACCTTGGGGCAGAGTCTTCTCTCGTCTTGTGCTTGTGAGGGATCACATTGCGTAATTCAGAGGCTTCCATATCTATACCCACTTTATGCGTACAGGAGCACTGTACGTATGAGTGAAGATATGTGGAATGCTTTTCCCTACTCAGTTCCTTCGTGTGAGGCATGCTTAGGTTTTGACCAGGGAGTTGCTCGTATGACACATCCACTTATGCTTACAGCGACGTTGGTCGCATGAGTCTGTCCCCACAGTATGCGTCATCTGTCTCAGATAATGCACATGAGCGCCCAAGTGACAAAAAGCTTTGCTGGTCAAGGTATTGAAGCACCTGAACCAGTTCTCTATAGCTTGTTGTTGGTTGCACGTATTACTAACAATGTAAGCTTTCGGTCACCTGTTGGCGTAGCACGCTGATCGTGCGAGGCGCGTGCTGCCTTGGACTTCCTTGTACACCCCAAAAAAGTGTGTAGTACTCAGAATCCAACATGGCCTTACCCAAATGGTAGGCAATTTTTTTGAAGATAGAAGTTCCAGCCTGCGCCAGCATCTTCGTGCATGGATGATAAGCTGTACTTTTTGCCCTATGCTGAGCCTTCGTCTGGCATGCATCAAAGGAGCGGTGCCCTCCACTGCACTTTTCAGCAACTGGAGTTGCCGACAGAGTACAGCAGCAGCGGGTGGAGGCATCTTTGATGCTTCAGTGTTCAGGGGAGCCTGGAGTGCGTCCTCCTCCATCTTGCTACTCATCGTAGCAGCCTTGGGCACCTAAGTACATCGAGTCTTCTTCTACTTTAGTAGCCGCTTCGAAGGACCCCAGTTGCCTTTAGAAAGGAGATCTTCGAATGCTTGTTGATCGCAGCAAGTCGTTGTCAGATTGCATCACCACCTTTTTGTCAGAGGAGAAGAAAGTCCCCAGCAGAGTCGCTATTTTGTTTGCCATGAACAAAATTTGTACAAACTTTTTGTATACAAACGAGAAAAGAGTACAGAAGATTCATAAATAGGAGATCTAAGTTCAAAAGTTTTCTGGTAAAGTGTGACGGTGGAGATCGAGCACTATACCGGCTCCTTTACTCCGTTGACGATTTAACGACAAAGTGAACTTGCTCTGACTTTCTGATGCCTGTGAGTGGTAATCTGGGTTGCCAATCAAGAAGACGTCGAAGTCTCCTAAATGAAGGAAGACTTCTTCTTTTTATAGGCAAGCACATATACGATGTGTGTATGGGTTTTGACGTACAAGAGCGCTCTACGCATGAGATTTTAGGATGATTTATTTGTAATTGCTTTGTGGGGGCTGTTGTTGAGCTGACACGTGACAGTTATTGAGATTTTCTCGTTCCTAAGGTCTTGGGCAGTTGGTTTCACTTATCATTAGTAACACATGACGTGCACACATTGCTCGAAGATCTCTTCTAATTTAAACAAATTGGATTTCGATTCTATCGAACGAGCGATGGTTGGTACCATTCATCAAAGTGACACGTGGCGCGCATACACTGTTAGAAGATCTTGTTTAAGTTTAAACAAACTAGATTTCAACTCTATCGAAGAAGCGACGGTTTGAACAACCTAGATCAGATTGTATCTGAAGAGATACGACTGTTTGAACAAACTATATATGATTGCATCTGAAGAGATATGACTGTCATACTGGCCATATGGCATAATGCCATATTGCGGAGGTATTGTACGCTATATGAGCTACACTTTTGGGGCGTCGAGGCGACTACACTTCTGATACAATGAGTAACTGTTTTTGGGGCAACAAGTAACTGTGCTTCTGGGAGCTCCGAAGGAGCTACGAAGAGGCTGCACTTATGAAAACTGTGAAGGATATGCGCTTATGGGAACTTTAAGAGATCAGTCAAGAGCCATGAAGGGCCTGTGCTTCTGGGAACTCTAAGATATCAGTAAGGATTCGTAAAGGGGCTGTACTTTTAGGAATGCCAATAGATTAGTGAAGGAGCCGTGAAGGGACTGCGCTTCTGGGCACTCTGAAATATCAGTAAATGATCCATGAAGAGGCTGCACATCTGGGGGCTATGAGGGATCTACGCTTCGGGAAACCTCCGAAGGAGTTGCTCTTCAGGGAATCTCTGAAGGAGCTGCGCTTATTGAACGCTTTGGTCACTGCACTTTTGAGACGACTAATGACTACTTCTTAGCAGCTGAGACAACGCTTTCTTTATTGCTGCCATATTGGGGGGCTCGAGAAGCGGTGACTTAAAGATTCAGTCAAAAGAATTTATTGAATGAGATTAATTGTGATGAATTCTAGGTTTATCAATGAATTTTGGGTTCTTGACCAACTACGACGTGGCGTGTAGTTTAGACCACACACAGCCTATATAAAGTGGGCTTTTGAGAAATTCATTATTCATTACCTTTTGATATTCCTCTGTCATGCTCGACCCTAATTTAGCTTCGGACAGCTATAGGCCTTGCATAAGTCGACTGTTGGTTATAGATCTATTCGTTCAAAGAAGTTGTAGTCTTGTGGAAGAACAACTTCAGAGATTCGAGATGCACTTGAGCGTTTGGAATGGGGGGTTCGAACCTAAACAACATCTTAGAGGTCTTCGAGGCCCAAGATATTGGATTTAGGTCGACGGCCGACCCTTTGTTAAGATGGAAGAGCCACAGGTCGTACTGTGAGCTTTGTGTAGGAGCTGCGGCCTCGTTCTACTCAATAAATGCTTTAATAGCCATATTAGAGTGGGGGAGCTGCGCACTTGTTAAGGAAGTGATTCACTCTGACTACGAAGAGAGCTGCGCACTTATAGGTTGTGCACTTGTAGGCTGTAGTTTTGTAGTTTGTAGAGTCGTTATATGTAATCATGAAGAGTTTGTAATAGATCTTTGAAAACATGATTTTTAATAAAGTATTTACCTTTATGCACTGTCTTCTCTTGTGGTCTGTTTTTCTAATGTGCGCATCAACTTGGCATCTTCCTGCTCTTTTATGAACTGTGGAAAGCAAATGATGTCTTCTGTGCTTTTGTTATCATAGCACTTCTTTCATGCTTCTACACACTATTGCTCAAAGCAAGATTTGCCCTACTGTGATCTGCTCCCAGGAAACAGCAAGTTCGAAAGAACTTCTGGAACGCTCGTTGTTACCTCCTTTCGCGAACTTGTTGAACTCCAATGGCAGCGGTGGCGCTACTCTCTTTGTCTCTTAATTTCTGAGTAGTTCTCAACAAAGGCACAAAGAGAGTATTTATAGAGTTGGGCCGAAACCCTAATCTCTAATGCTGGCCATAACTAATTACAAAAAGATAGGAGCAAATAATGGAAAGATTTGAATAAATTAAATTCAAATTCCACAAAAGATGGATATGAATAATTGACTCATTCTTTCCATAACTGCTAAAATCTTCCAATCAGCCACATCATACGCCCCCTGTGCCCCAGTGCCCACTCAGCCCGTCTGCCCGTGCGTCTGCGCGCAACTGTACAGCAATACAGATGCAACACCGCAAGCATAGTAGCGCAACAGGGTAGCAGTACAGTTATGCATGTGCGCATACGCGTAAATATGTGCATGCGCCTGCCCATGCGACTTGTGCATAAGGCGAGCGCACCAAATAGTGCATAAAGCGCCATGCGCCGATGCTGACGTGCTACATGCACCAACAAAGCGCCATTTTGTACCCTTGTGCTCGAGCACGAGTCCGAGCCTGAGTCCGAGTCCGAGTCTGAGTTGCTAAGCCCTTTTGGGAGCTTAGCTCCATAGAAAAATAATCCCATGAGCATGACAAAAAGCATGAATGCTTGTTTGTGGAGTTAGCCTTCTTTCCTCTAGAAAAACACTCCCTCATGGAACCCACATGGCACCCATGTCCCTCTCCACACCTCATGTGATTTTCTTAACACAAGCAAGGCTTTATATAGAGATACAATCCATCTGGCCAAGGCAATGTGTGACTATATTTCTAGTCTCTAAGGCAAAACACCAACAATAAGTACTTAATCAATTCACTAAGTGAAAAAAGACACTTACAAATTTGGAGTCACTTATAAGTGAATCACTTCTAAGTACGACGGACGTACTTATTGGGACGAAATTCACTTATAAGTGTGGTCCTACACACAATAAGTAAAATTCATTAATAAGTTAAAAAAGAAAAAAAAAAGAACACCTCTAATTGTATTGTTATGTTGCCTCTCATAAACGTCACGAGAAAAGTAAATTCTATTAGGCACTTCTTGTTTATGGCTTGCAAAGTTTTCCTTCATGTGTTTAAGCCGCAAGGAACAAGACATCTCGATAAACCTTCACTTGTAACTACGAACAAGGAAAGACAGAGAAACCAGCAATCTCCATTTGATTAGGACAATCTACCGACAAATAGGCTCGAACAAGAAAAAACAACTTTAAATAAAAAAAAAAAATAGAAAAAAGAGGAGATTCATCTGAAAAGGATAAGTGCATAGTTATTGGTAGAAAAAAATTACAAACAAAAACACCTGGAGGGAGGAGATCACGCGTAAGCCAGAGCTGCATGGTTGACGTGACGCCCCATTGGACCCAGCCCCCCGCCTCCCCCTACAAACATGGGATGATCTGTAAATCACGACTGAACTACAAAATGCAAGCAATAATCTCAAAACATGTTTCAAGATCCTTTCTTGAAGAAAGAAAACCACCACCAACAAAACCAACAATCAAGTCTTTGTATTCTGCTATAGAACAGTGTCACGACCCGCTCCCGAATAATCAGATACGAGCCAGACATGCCCAACCATTGTTGGTAGACACAACAAAGTAAGTTGTATAAGTCTAAGGAAAACTCCAAGTGAATAAGACTAAGTAAACATCACAACATCTATAACGCCCCAAAATAAATCACCATAATCCACTAAGTCATTTTAATTCAGTTATACAAAATCATCCGAAGACTAATCCGATAATTGTGACAACTATGAAATCCTGTTAATACAAATAGCCAGAATAAAATCTCAACTAAACTAAATCTTTATAGCTTCTAAGTCCTGAGTCCTGGTATCACCCTGCTCAACTATGGCCTCAAGCTCACCCGCAACATATCCAATCAGGAAAGGAGCAAAGTACAACCCCCGACAAGAAGTACTATACAAAGTAAACTAAAATGCACGAATAATGAACTACAATATGAACTATGTACAAGAACAAGAATATGAAACGGTAGTTCAAGAACTGTCATAATGACCTAGACGATAAATATAATAGTGAATTTGAAATAGCTACCAGAATATGTGACCGGCTGGAATAAGCACATGAATAAGCACATGAATAAGGGTACGACTTAGAATCCCACGTGCACGATGTGAGACCTAAGCTATTATACAATGCCTAACACACGTTTGGATTTGGTCACATATCTGTAGTATTTCCCCCTTACCCATTGTACCAGCAAAGAACAAGAATATGATAAATACCAGAACCAGAAGAACATAAACAATCGTGTGTACAACGTGTCCAATTTGAGACATGAAGCAAGACAAAAATACAAAGTAAAGAGTTCAAGTCGGTATACTTGCCTTTGTCCTTGCAAATTAATGTTTCCAAAGCCACCTAGGACAATAATATGTTAAATTCTAACAATGACATTATCTAGCTATCTCCTTAACAACTGATTCACTAATATATTATAGTTATATATATATATATATATATATATATATATATATATATATATATATATATATATATATATATATATATATATATATACATATATATTCACTTAGCTATTAAGAAGTAATTTAGTAAAACTATTTTTTTAAGTAATAATAATAGTTCTAGAAAATTTAGTTTTAACTAAAATAATATTCATAGCAATTTAGTTTTAGTTACATATTTTGATATAGCAAATAATATCATAGTAACAATATTATCAAAATATTACAGAAATTCTAGTAAGCAAAGATATTTTAGATAATAGCTTTAGCAAGTATATTAATAAAAATAGTAATAAGGATAATAATATAATTCTTAATAGTAAAATATTTGCTATGAAGTATTGTAAAGAAGTAGTAGCAATGATACTAATAATAGGAGCAACATAAATGATTATTACTAAAATAGTAGTTAATCCTAGCCCCAGTCCCTCAAGCCTACAATCCAACCTATTTTATTTTATTTTTTTACTCTTCGGCCCAACAGCCCGGCTTGTCCAACCCAACCCACTCCCTAAAGAAACCCTAACACTCACACTTACATTTCTCATCCGACAGCCACTCTCTTCTTTTTCACATTCAAAAATCCTAAATCCCTTCTCTCTCATTGTCTTCCTCACTCTCACAAGACTCCAGCCACAAAGGAAAGAAAACCTTATTTCCTTCTCAAAGCTTTATCCCGTTTGCTCACAGCCTACAACAAAACAACCCTAGAAATAGAGAAGAGTATGAAGAAGAAGATCACCTCAAGGCTTGGCTAGGTGGCGCTAGCGGCGGTCGGAGACCTGGTGGTGGCTCTGGCAAGATCTCGTGATGACTCGGAACGACTAACGACTACCCGAATGGCGGCTGGTTTTGTCGTCGAGCTGGACGTGACTAAAAAGTGCGGGAGTTCGATAACTGCGATCACAGAGTGGTGGAGCCGGATCTGGGAGAGGTCGTCTGGTGCGGCAGTTCGTTATAGATCCCAGCGACTCACGGCGGCTCAGGTAAGGTTTCGATCGCTGTGGTGGTGAATGTTTGGATGTGTTTGCATTGGTGAGCGGTGGTAGTTTTAGGTGGTGGCCATGGTGATGGCTAGACATGGTGATACTGGTGGTGGAGGTAATGAACGGAGAATACGGGAGGTGGTGGCTGGCGGTGGTTAATGGAGTAGCGGTCGGGATTTGGAGGTCGGTTATGGTGGCGTTCCAGAGAGGTCGACGGTGGTCGCCGGAGTGTACAAACAGAGAAGGATATGGGGAGAGATGGACGGACTTGGCCTGATAACGGTGGTGGTGCTGTGGAATCGGGAAGGGACCATATGGAGGAGTGCAGTGAAGGGGAGACATGGCCGGAGTTGGCCGGAGCGCGACGGTGTTCAGCAGCAGAGGAGAGAGTGGCAGAGGAATGTGTTGTGTCAAATATTTTTGTAATAATATAATTACTGGGTACATCCCAATATTTATAATAAAATAATAGTGTATTCTACAAGTCAAGTCTATGGCAGGGCTAGTAAATACTAATAGATCTGGGTTAATAAGAACACATTTGTAACCACTCTTGTAACTACCAAATCAATTAATACAGCCCATAAAAATAGATTACAGTAATCAGCAAGCCATTAGTTACTCTCTTTTTTTCTTTTTTTTTCCAGCACGTGCGAGTTCAGTTAAATCGTATGTCTCCCCGCATTCGATTTTTAGCCGGTCATTATGTCGTTTTGGACTCTTCGTGCGGATCCTGTCCGTACTGGCTTTTTCATCATTGTCCGGCACGTACGCCTCGCGCACTCCGCGCGCTCCAGAGCCTCACGGGATGGCCGACGTCTTTCGACGCCAACAATTCAACGCGTCGCTTAGCCTACGATGCCGAAGGCGCCCCCGACGTCTTCACGACGCCTACGACAGCTGGTTCCGTCCAGCCACTCGTTCTATGCGCACGACGTCCTTAGGACGTCTTCCCGACGCCCATTGGGCACCGTACGACGGACCGCTTGGTCAGCCGTCGTTTATACCCGTGGTAGAATGGTGCCGGTTCTCGACCGTCCATGCGACGTCCTAGCCGATGAGTTACTTCATGAGCACATAATTAGGTTTTAAGAATAATAAATAAATAATAACAGCAGTTTAGAATAATAATTGTTACGACCCGATCCCAAAATTATTTGGGTCGAACTGGTTCATGCCCAGCCTGCACCGTTGTGAGACGACGGCAGTAAGCTGTTCTATATGTAGGTATTCACAACAACATCTATACATTTGTCACAACTCAATATACGAAAATTTTAAAACTTTTATTCAACAATTGAAAAGTACAACTGGAAATGGAAGAACTGAAATAAAGAACTGAATTCAAAATGACAACTCCAAAACCATAAAACAAAAAAACTGGAAGCAACTAGCTAGGCGGTCGGCTCGTCGGCCTCAGGTCCTACGTCCTCCAAGGGGGACTCTGGCAACAACACATTGTACAATATCGGGTCATAGTAGCTATTGTATAATAGCTCAGCATCCTCAATGTCACCAAAAAATGTGTGTCTCCAGTTAGGAGGGAGCATGTACGAATATGTATCTCATATTTCAAGTAATAATAAAAAAGTGCAGGCTAAACAGTTTGAAACAATATTTTCCAGCAATTTAACAATTAAAAACAATATGATTTAAATATGTAATCATCTATGACCGGCTTGGGTTGTACAATAGCGTCCTAGCGACGCGATACGGCTTATCCCCGTATGTAAGAGGGATAAGCTTGCACAATCATACAATATGGGGGTATTGGCCATAAACGTTATACTATTCCCCCAATCCCCACAATCAATATCAATCAATATTTGAACCCTAGGAGAGGGTTCCGTGTAGCAATGTGGTTTAAACATGCAGCTTGACAATTACTAAATAAAATACAAGAAAACATAATCGTAACTTGCCTCTGTTGATTGACTGGATCGGGAATTTCGGTACCGAGGAGGAAGTCAAGTATGTCTCCGAGATCCTACAGTTGAGAACCTTGACTTAGAACCATAATGAAACCATTCTAGGTGTGCTAGTTACAATCTCTAGAAGTAGACCTTATTCAGATTTTACGTTATTAATTAATCTACCGAAAATTGTCTAGCGTCGCAATCTACGTTTGTTATCATTTTAATCGAATAAGTTGATTACTGATTAATTGGGAAAATAGCAATTACCGGTTAATTTGGCAAAAACTTTATATTTTAAATATATATATATTTTAAATATATATATATATATAACTAGGCTTTTTCTTTTAAATGAGAAAATAGGTGAATTGCTAAATTACTAGATTATTTATTATGAGAAAACATTATTAATTTTTTTATAAAATATATATCCACGCATTTAACGGTTAAATCGTCATTCCAGAAAAAATAATAAAAAGCTACGCTACACAATACAGAGTCACAGAGAAATAAAAAAAACTGGACTTATGCCCATTACAAATTATTTACATAAATTAATTAATTCCTAAGGCGAGCTCTGAGTGCCGCGAACGGTCCAAACAGTAGACCGAGGCCCTGCACCATAAATACTAAAAGCAGTACCAGTTCTAAAATAAATTATAATTAAATTAAAATTAAAGAGTCTCAGACTTGGTCGTGCAATCTCATATTGCTGGCTAACGCCTCAACGTACAGGTGACCCTGTATCGTTTGCGTTTCGCCGAGGCTCATTCGACCGATTTGGTCGTTGCCTAACTGGTGATACAAAATCCATAAAATCCAAAAACCAACCAATCTATTCTATAAATCATTTTGCAAAGACCGATTTTCTTTGGAAAATAGGTTTTATTCAAATTGCTCATTTTTATAAGAATCCCTTTTTTAAAAAAATATTTCTGAAAATTTGGGCAGCCCAAACATGGTAATAGATTTTTCATCCTAAATTTATCTGAAAATGGTTGGGCAGGCCAAACATGGTTCACAATTCCCTGAAAACTAACTTTTATAGTCCAACCCAAACATGGTAATAGATTTTTCATCCTAAATTTATCTGAAAATTAAAAAAAAATTAACACACCAAGCATCCTAAGAAACCAATATATCCAACATCTAGAGTTTGAATCTTACTGTCTGCTTGTCCCAGGAGGCCTCTTTAAGCGATTTGCCAAGAAACAGTTCAGTCCAGCCAGCCAGCTTGTTAGTAATTATGAACCGATGTTTATTAAGCAAAATTATAATGGAGGATTCCAGGATGAATCCATGACTGTCAAGCATATTTATCGAAAAAAAACCCTAATAAGCATGAATGTGTCAACAAATAAGATTTGTCCAAAGATATACTGGTATCACATTTCTAAACTTTTATTTTGAAGTCAAAGTGCTGAATTTGAAATCCCAAGCATAGCTGAATATCCACGAGCATGAAGCAATGCCTTCTCAATCATCGGAATTCACTTTGATTGTCATCCCATCATCCATCGAACACCTTAGAACCATTATAGGCTATATTTTCGTAGTGATCT
Source organism: Iris pallida (assembly GCA_029216955.1). Taxonomy (NCBI): domain Eukaryota; kingdom Viridiplantae; phylum Streptophyta; class Magnoliopsida; order Asparagales; family Iridaceae; genus Iris; species Iris pallida. Next base: position 7,854,429 of record JANAVB010013395.1, on the reverse strand, counting down.
TGTTGTATGGAATGTAAGAGTTTGGCTTTACACATTACAAGAAAAATGAGTTTTCTTAACGGTTATTCCCCATCAAGAAAGGGTTATCTTGACGGTTGTGGAACCGCCAGAGTCAAGAAAAGTCTATCCTTTTTCTTGACGGTTCATGGATTAATTTTTCTTGGCGGTTTTAAACCGCAACTAAAATTGTTTCCTTAACCATTTTTAGCCGTCAAGGAAACATTTAAAAAACCCGTCAAGGTAGATGGAAACTTTTCTTGACTCTGGCCTAGATGACGGGTATTAACCGTCAAGAAAGTCATTTCTTGACCTGAAAAAACCGTCAAGAGAAGCTATTTTTGTTTAACCAAAATTATGTTTACAATAATATATTATATGCTTCCATTTGTCAATTACTGAACGCACACATATAATCTCAACATAATCCAGAACATCACAAACATCAAAGCACTATATAACACCCATAAATTATATATTAACAAATATGCGTTTGTACACCGTAAATATCCAATACATAAAAAAAAAACCATAATATATGATTTTTGTACAATATCTTAAACATCTAAAACCTACATATACAAGTAAAACAAAATACAAGGCACCTTGCCTAACTACATAAGAACATTTTTGAACGCGAAGCGCATCCCATCTTAGCCTTTATTTTTGATGTAGTTCCTGAAAAAACAAAAGCATAATTTACCAATTGATGTTAAAATCATGAATATGGTGTAGAATTGTAATGGAAGTTCTTTATAGAGAAAATGATAAGAAAACTATAGTATATTGAGAGGGTACAGATGGATGTTTGCAAGCAATCCAAAACATCTAAATGTGAACACCATAATTATAATTTTCCACAGAAAATTGACAAGCAAATGTCAAAAAACTCAAAACAGAGAGAATAAACAATTAGACAGTAAAAAGGCAGCAGACCTTTAATACAATATATTATCAAACCTATATTCACTACAACAAAAAGACCTATTAATGACGCTTGATAAGTGGATTTCATGACGGCTGATAAAGAAGCGTCATCAAAGTTCAGCAAGACTCAATTCTATGACGGTGTCCAATATAAACGTTATTGATAATCTTTCAATGATACGAGCGTTATGAAAAAAAGTACCAAAATTTAAGTCAATGCCTCAACACTCCCGCACTTCTCCCACACTTAAGAAAAAGCCTAAACCCTCATCCTCTCTCTTGCTCCCCAACTCGTCGCTTCCGCTCTACTTCTTCCCGCTCCCCCACTCCCCTCAGCCCGCTCCCCGCTCCCTTCGATTACAGACTCTACCGCAGAGCGAAGGTTGTCACCGGCGTAGCCTTCACCACCGGTGTACAAACTCCTCCACCGCCGGCGACATGGTTTGTCCAAAATTATGTCTCGATTATTGCTTATTTTATGCCCTAAATTCTGTCTCGACATGATTTTAGTAAAATCCTCTAATTTTTGACCTAATTTCTATCCGTAGGTTAGGGCTTATTTTCTATTTCCTAGTTTTCAAAATATGGCTGAAATCTTTGAATGCATGTTTGAAAATCTTTGAATGCATTTTATTTTTTTACTAATTTGTGAGGCATTTTCTTTGTCCGCGCAGCTTCGGGTCTTGGTTCATCTTCTTGTATCTCTCTTTGTTGGTTCTTGTAGTGTGGATAAGGGCAATCTTGGGGTTCCGTTGCTGCCCGGGGAAGGGTGTTAATTCCATTGCTTTCGGACGAATACTTACAAGTTGAACTTCATGGAGACTCGTTCGGGTATCAAGGTTGGTTAGAATATTTCGTTGCGATTAGATCTTGTATTAGGCTACTAATCAGCTATCTGCTATATCTAGTTTCTGTGAGCTAGATTTGTTTTGATTATTGTGACATGTTCTTTTCAATTGCCCTATTTTCTAGAAATCATGGACAGAAAAGAGAACAATGTCCCTGTAACATCGTGTATGACACATGTTGAAGACAACATTTTTACACTCGAAATTACTCCAGGTCACGCAGAAATCGGTACTGTGTCTGTGTTATGTGCCATGTCATATTGTCTCAAAATCAAGTCCTTGCAATATAACTTATTTTTACAGTATGCACATTGCACATGCATTGAGGGTGGGATGGATCTTAGACATCAATTTGTAATTGTTTGACTGTACACCTTTAGATTAAATGATATCGGTCATGTTGGATGTGAGTGTTGACCAACTCTTTTAGGTTTATTTGACCCTCTCTTGTAGTTATGTAGATGATTCATATAGACTTTCTCAATATATATTCTTACATATTTTGACATCTTGTTACCTTTTATACCCGTATGCACATATTTGGAATTGTAAACCATTTTCTGTTTTGTAATAACCAAATGAACTATTCCTAAGTCCTGTTCTTCTTTTTTAACTCTAGCAATTAAAATTATATTCTAGAATCAATCTTCTCCACTTTCATGAGTCTGAATTTATTGGCCATCTACTTCACATTGGCCATTTTGGAATCAATCTTCTTCGCATTCAGCTTGAAATGAAACTTTCAAGTTACAATCACTTACTCGGTGTTTTGCTTTATTATACAGAGGAATAGATCTTGGATGACAAAGCACCTATTATCAGAAGAATATAGAGCCGGAGTTGATGAATTTATAGAGCATGTTAAATCTAGTGGGGATGATCTCGACTTCATTAGATGTCCATGTAATGAGTGCGAGAATCTCTATAGTCTGAGTTTAGAAGATGTAAAATTTCATTTGACGACAGTTGGTATCGATCCAAGGTATACTATATGGATATGGCATGGGAAAGTTGATCCTAATGAAGTGTGTGAGGATACATGTGCGTCTGTTTATAAGGACTATGATATGGATACTTTAAATGATGTGGCAGATACACTAGAGATGTTCCATACGTTAAAAAGGAACGACATTGCAGGAGATGATGAAGAGAACTTTAATTCATTGCTTGATGATGCTAAGAAACCATTGTATAATGGTTGTAAAAAGTATACGAAGCTATCTACGACAGTGAAGCTCTTTAGTATCAAGGCTAAGAGTAGTTGGAGTGATAAAAGCTTTTCAGATGTGTTGACATTGTTCGCCGACATGCTTCCGGAAGAAAATGAGTTTCCTGTAACTACTAGGGAGGCTAAGCGTTGCTTCTCAATATTTGGAATAGGATATAAGAGAATACATGCATGTCCGAATGATTGCATACTCTGCAGAAAAGATTATGAAAATGCACCCTTATGTCCTACGTGTGGAACGTCGAGATATAAGGTAAAGAAGAATATGTCTGAACAAAGTCAGGAAGAGCAAAAGAAGGGCATCCTAGCTAAAGTTCTATGTTACTTTCCACCCATTTTACGCTTTAAAAGGTGGTTTCGATCGGTACAAACATCAAAGAATTTGACGTGGCATCTAGACGGAACGGAAGGGAAATATCTGTGAAGTTGACCGCTTATCTTTGGACTAAGCATATCTTTATGTGTTGCACAACACAAATGATGTTCAACCTTATATCGAGTAAAAATGTCTATATTACTCTTTACTTAGTTTTATCTTTGGACCAAGCACATTTTTTTTTATTTCGCTTTGTAATTAACAAAATTCTACTTATTACTTGATAGGGAGCACGAGGCTTACTTGAAAAAGCTGCACCCTCGTAGAGTAAAAAGTACAAAATGGTTAGAAGATGAGCACAATCGCAGCTTTATTAGTTGGTTACGATTAAGGGTATTGATTAAGCTACTATATTTTATGTTCTACTTAGTGAAAATAAAATATTGAACTTAGAAAAAAATGCCAGGATGAGGCTGCGCAAGAAGACCAAACTAGCAACGTCTCTGATGTCTTAAAATGGATAGCTCAAGGACCTCGACATCACGTGATTATGTTCCCAGGTTATGCAATTAATGGGTGTCACTATCAAACGAAAGATCGTGACGACGTACGAGTCAAGCAAAACAGTAGAGTGACTTTAGTGGCAAAGACTTTTCAAGTTGCTAGCACAAAGGACAACAGTCCCATCATCTTAGATATAATATTTTACGGTGTTATCAAAGAGATTTGGTTGCTTGACTATTTCTCCTTTCGGATTCCCGTCTTCAAGTGTGATTGGGTTGACAGCAAGAATAGTGTTAAGGTTGATGAACTTGGTTTTACATTGGTCGAGCTTGGTAGAGTTGGCCACAAGTCTGACTATTTTGTTTTGCCCTCTCAAGTAAAGCACGTATTTTATGTTCCTGATCAATTGGATGATAAGTGTTCAATCGTTTTATCGACTCCTCTAAGGATTTATTATGATGAAGACAATGACGAAGAGGGAATCGATTGTTTTGTTACAACGACGACGAGAGAATCGTTTTATCGACTCCTCACAGTTTTAGGCTATTTCAAGCACATTTTCAGGATGCAAGCAAAGTTCAGCAAGAATTCGTTTCAGACTATGATAATTTACTAATAGTTAATCTTTTATATACTTGACAATTATAGATCATGTTAGCAAGATTAATGTGAATCTGATTATGCCATTAATTTGTTACTGGCTACAAAGTAAAGTGAAGTGGATTTTGGGGAACAAAATTATGGCCGTAAAAAAGGTAGAGGGGCATCAAAATCGAAAATAGTCAGCAAAATCAAAGAGAATGAAGACAGGATAAAGATCAATTATAACGATATTGGGCAACCAATTGGTGAAGGAAAAATTAATTTGGCAACTTACTGCGACATCATAGTGAAGTCCTTAGTAAAAGTAACTTATCCAAATTGGCATAAAGTGCCAGAATCAATTAAAAAGAGCTTATCGACTGCTATTCAGGTAAAACATATGCTTCTTCCTCTTCCATACTTGTGTATGTTTACTTACATTTTTAGTGTATATTCATAGTGTACATACAGATTATTTGGTAAAACAATTTGGCATATGAAACATACTTTGGTCTATCATGTAATTTGTTGGTCTGTCATGCAACTTTGTCCTCTTAAAAATGTGGTCCAGACCCTTTATCCAATCCAACCAGCAATTGAACTTGCTTGTTATTGAATAGAATGCTTTACATGTTATGCACTATGTTATGAACTCAAGTATATATGCTGAATGTTTATTTTCTGTTGTAGGCCAAATTTGACTTGGATCCAAATAGTATAGCCTTTGTGTTAGCATCCATAGCTCGGAGTTGGAGGGCATTCAAAGGTCAACTCACCAAGCATTGGATTTATCCGAATGAGGGCAATATTGAGCTTCTCAAGCACCCTCCGCCAAAGTACTCAGGGATCTTGAAACAATCTGTGTGGGAGGAAATCGTCAAAAGTAGACTGTCTGCAAATTTTAAGGTTAACTTGTCAAAATTACTTTTTTTTGCATAACAAGGATGACTAGGTCCCTATTATATAAATCTTATTTCTTCTCTACCTTCATGTGTTGTAATCATAAGAAAATGAACAAGGAGCAAAGTGCACGGAGAGGCAAGAGCAAGTTTTCTCATCATTTAAGCAGGAAGGGATATGACGGTCTTAAAGAAGAGCTGGTAATACATATTTGTATATCAGTTAACATGATTTACATGTGGACATATATATTATTATAACGTGTTTTTTTCTTTCAAAACAGAAACGACAATTGGGAAAAAAATATATAGATGACAGAAGTCTTTTATGGACAAAAGCACGAGTTAGTAAGGACGGTACATTTAGTGACGATGGGACCAAGGACGTAGCTATGACAGTGGTGAGTATATATTGTCCAGTCTATTAACAGGAATCCTGCTTATCAACATGCTTATATTTCTAAAACTTTGTACTTTTTATAGGAGGAATATATCAAACAAAAGAAAGATGGAAGTTTGGTGATCGAAGGAGTTTCGGATATTCTAACCTTGGCGTTGGGCACTCCTGAGCATTCGGAACGTATTCGGGTTTGGGAATAGGACCGACACCAACGACCTATTTCAAGCTTCCAAGACGGGGAAATAAAAGACAAAATAAAATATCAAGTCCCAATTGGAAGAGGAGCGTAAACGAAGATAAGAATTGGAGATCATGCTAAAAGAATTTCAAGCCCAGGGAGCTTCACAAACATCTAAGAAGGTTGTTTCCAATACCAAAGGAAGTGGTAATAAGAACTATATAATGTCTCATAATAATGAACATGAGTCTCTTGGAAACAAGAGTCCATCATATGGTTCTAAGATAATGCTTATTACAATTAGTTCTATTTCGTCTAATAAGCTTTTCTTCTTCTATTTTTCTCTAATATGTTTATTCTAATATGCTTTTTTTATCTTCTATCTTCATTGAAAATGTGAAACAAAATATAAAGTTAAGCGAGCAAAAAGATATACCATATCATACATCGAACATTGGTATGGTAAGTACATATATTCAATACATAATCTTTATTCAACAACTTATAAAATTTAGTAATTATATCCAAAAATAACTATTTTTTATTTTATTTAGGGAAACAAATGTAAGCTAGCAGTGGGCACAAAAGATAATATTGTTACCGAAGGAATTGTCTTTGAAGGGTGTGGACCAAATAAGAAAATTCATGATGTTGAATTAGGAGAACATAATGTTAGGGTTTCAATTATGAAAGCCCTTCAACCTACTGTGAGCCTTCTCGTGCCACTTTATGGAGAAATAGAAGTTGTTAAAGATGTAATTGGGTCTTTAGTTGCTTGGCCCAAAGAGTTTATTGTTGGTGGTCTTGAGGTAATATTATTTAATGCTAGTGTCAATATCTTTTATGAAATTGTCTAAAAAAATTCAATATGCAACAGAAAAGTACTAAACCAATTGAAGCTGACAATGTTCAACCTTTAAAGGTTGCTGGTTGTGGTAGGGAGATAATTGACACTTTCGGAGAGATGGTAGCAACTAATAGGGATACCGACCCTCATCTTAAAATACCATTAGAGAAAGGAATGTTCGGAAGCTATAATTTATCTTGTTATCTTTCTAAAACCGTTTTGCTGGAGGTATGTAGGATGGGTTGGCTAGACGTGAATCCTGTTCTTGCCTACATGAGGTAAGAAATATGAAATTTATATTATAAAATTTTGATTTTGATATTGACACCATATTTAACTATTCTTTTGGCTTTAGGTTTTTGCTTGATAAATTTCCAAACTCTCAGGAGCTTTTGATAATATACAATCATGCTGCTATGAGTGGGGCATCCGGGCTTGTAATAAGCAATCAGATTAGAGAAAGGCTCCAAGAGGCTAAGAAAACCAAAATTTGCTTCATTCCATTCTTTTACAAGAAGTAAGAAGTTTTAATCAAGTAGCAAGATTTTTTTTCCTATTCAATAACCAATGTGCTTTATTCCGTTCATGTTCCCTTTAATGTAGGAAGCATTAGATTTTAATTGTTGTTGATGTTTGCCCATTGGTCATGGTCAAACCTGATTTTAATAATTGATCAAACTATGTCTCAATATAAATACAAGTCAATTCAGATGTTTACCTACGACGTTTTGGACACTGCTCAACGATGGATATCTTCTATGTTCAAGACTGAAGCCGTTTGCCATTCAGATTGTATTTCCTTCAAAGCATTGTAATTTTTTATTTTATTGAGTCTAGGAATACATTGTACACCAAGTCGTACTGGGAAATAGGCTTTCCGAAATTGTTTTTCAAAACTGACCTATCTCTTTAAAAATGACCTATGTTTTTGAAAAACATCCTTTTTACAAAAAGATTCTGAAGAACTTTTCAAAAAGCCAAATTGATTTTTCTCAAAAATGAACTGGCAGAACCCTAGCAGAACTCGGCCAAAGTTTGGCCAGAGTTTGGCCAAGATGAACGATTAGTGAACGCTTGTTTTTGAACTTGGTCACCCTTCAATTGCGGTTTGTTACAAAGAGTTCTGTCCGAATTCTGCCCGAATTCTATCAGAGTTCTATTTTTGGAAAACTATAAATAGAGAAGTATTTTGATCATTTCAAATCATCAATTTACTTTCAACCTCTTCTCTTCTAAAGCTTATATTTCTTCCAAAGAGTTCTAAAAAGCTTTCATTTTTATATCCTAAGCCAGTTACAATCCTCTAGTCGATTTGCCAGTACGGTACGGTCTAAAAGTTTCAAGAGCGATTGTAATCAGAGGCTTGATAGAAGATACAACTCTTCACGATGGAAGTTGGTTGAGTTCTTCGAATCAAAGCTAGTGTCTGTAGAAGTTGCAAGGACTTCGTATAAAAACTTACAGAATTTTCCTATAGTAGATTCAACTGGAAGCTAGAGTTCATTCGACTGGACTAGTCCTCACAAGAGGAAAACCAGTATAAATCCCGATGTTTGTATTTACCTTCTGATCACTTTTTATTTTTGTCATTTACTTTGTGATTATTTTTATATCTGTGATCTAACTGCTAACAAGATTATTAATTAGCAATATTCTGTTGCCTACTCTATTCACCCCCTCTAGAGTATTCTGCTTTACGATTTTGTTCCTATAATTTGTATCAGAGCATGCTCTCCATCTAAAGGTATTATATTCTGATCCCAATTATTCGTACAATTGGTATCAAAGCGGGTTATACAGGTAAAACAAGGTAAAATTGCAGTTATATTCAAATTTTATATAGATCACAACATTACACATGGCTTCTGTGAAATTCACAAGTGAAGGCCAAGCCACAAACAGACCTCCACTGTTTGACGGCACAAACTACACTTATTGGAAAACACATATGAGTTTCTTTTTGAAATCTCTTGATTTTGACTTATGGTTTGTAGTTATTGATGGCTATAAAAAGCTCCCTCATATTAATGTTGATGGTGTTTTGGTTAAAAAACCGCATGACAAATATACAGAGGAAGAAAAGAAAAAGGCCAGTCTTGACGCACGTGCTATTAACGCTTTATTTTGTGCTTTAGACAGAACTGAATTCAACAGGGTGTCTACCTGTACAACATCAAACGAAGGGTGGAAACTTCTCGAAGTAACCCATGAAGGAACAACACAAGTCAAGGAGTCAAAGATCAGCAGATTTACTCAGGAGTACGAGGTGTTCAAAATAAAGCCAAGTGAATCAGTCACTCAGATGTTTACAAGATTCTTGGATATTATAAATCCTCTGTCTTCACTAGGCAAGGATTACAGTAACCATAAGAAGATTCGCAAACTTCTACGAGCCCTTACAAAGAACTGGATTCCAAAGGCTACTGCAATCATTGAAGGGAACGACCTCTCAACAATGTCTCTAGAAACACTCATGGGTAAGATACTCACTCACGAGTTAGAACTTCAAGACTTTGAAGATGTACACCAAAGGAGAAGTCAGAGAATACGATCGCTCTCAAGGCTCAACATAGAAGAACAATCGAAGATGATTCCAACGACAGCGACTCCGACTCTGAAGATCAATCTCTTCTGGTAAGAAAATTCAAGAAGTTTATAAGATTTAACAGGAGAACAAAAGACAGCAAAGACAACAACAACAACGAGGAAGATACTATTTGCTACGGATGCAAGAAGAAAGGACACATGAAGAAAGATTGTCCCTCAGCATCATCATAGAAAAAAGCAGCAAATATGACAAAGGCTACCTGAAGAAATCTACATCAAGAAAGTACGCCAACACAAGCATATGGCATAAAAGTGAAGACAGCGACTCAGAAGATGAACAATCAGATGATGCTGCAAATGTGTGCTTGATAGCTTGCGATCAGGTAATCACTAATCCTCTATTTGATCCTTATGATGATTTCACCTTTGAGCAACTAGGAGAGGCTTTCAGTGAACTGTTAGATGATTACAGAAAATTGCGTAGTAAATATGAAACCTCTAAGAAGGTACTCAAAGAGTACAAAAGTGAAATAGGAAGACTTACTGACCAATTAGATCATGTTAGAAATAATGACTCTTCAACTGAGTCTGGTAAGCTTTCTTCTATTAAATTGTTGTTACACGAGACCGTTAAGCTATCCGAAGAAAAAGACCAAACTATTATCCAGTTAAAGGAAGACCTATCTAAGGAGAGAAAAAGTCTCCAGTATGCACAGGTCAGATTAGAATCACTTACATCTGATTATACTAGATTGTATGACACTTCCAAAAAGTTAGAAATTAGTTTAGGAAAACGGTCTGAAGTTGCTGCTTCCTATTCTAACATGTGTCAATTACCGAATCATCGGAACATGCCCAACACTGTCAGACCAACCCATACCAAAACTATGCCCAAGAAGACCAATAGGCATGTATTCTTCTAAACTAGAAAACCAAAAGCTACCAATCATGCACCTCATACTACTTTCAACACTCAACATGCTAAATGTCATTATTGTAGCCTCATTGGTCATATATCTTCTGCATGTAGAATCAGAAAGTTAGTAGATTTAAATATTTATGCATGGATACCGAAAACTAACCAGTCAGGACCCAATAAGAAATGGGTACAAAGAGTTTCATCTGCAAATGGTTTTGTAGGTGGGATGCCCTTCACATGCTAGGAGCAAATGGATCCTCGACAGCAGTTGCTCACGGCACATGACCGATGACGCTTCATTATTCGTAATACTGTCGAAGAGGAATAAAGAAGGATACGTCTCTTTCGGTAATAATTTAAGAGGGTACATAATCGGTATCGGTGACATTGGTAAGGCTCCCTATCCAGTGATTAAAGATATTTGTCTAGTTACCGAGTTAAAACATAATCTGCTCAGTATAAGTCATTTAGCTGATCACAGTTATGGTATTAACTTCATAAAAGATAAAGGTACTATAGTTGATAGTTCAACTAGTAGCACTATATTTGAAGGTATTAGGGAAGACAATATATATATTTTCTATTTGTTGGAAGATGCTAAGAAACAGGTAGATGTTTGATGGCCAAAAGCGTTGAGAGTCAACTATGGCATATGAGACTCGATCATGCAAACATGGATACAATTTTAAGATTATCTACAAAGAAGTTGGTACGCGGTTTACCGGATATTTCTTTCAAGAAGGATACGGTATGTAGTGAATATGAAAGAAACAACGCCACCAAATCCGTATTCAAATCCAAGAACACTGTAAGTACCACTAGACCTTTACAACTGTTGCATATGGACTTATTTGGACCAAGTAGAATTGCTAGTCTAGGTGGTAAGTTATATGCATTTGTTATTTTAGATGATTTCTCTAGATATACATGGGTCTATTTTCTTGCACGCAAGAACGATGCATTATCAGAATTTGTCACCTTTTGCAAGAAAGTACAGAATGAAAAAGGGTTCATGATCGCATTCGTAGTGATCATGGCGACGAATTTGAGAATGCAGAATTCAAGCAATTTTGTGACACATACGGTTATCTGCATGAATTCTCTTGCCCTAGGACTCTGCAACAAAATAGAGTTGTGGAACGTAAGAACAGAACTCTATCTGAAATGGCTAGAGTAATGTTAAACCAGTTTAGTCTACCTAGATACTTATGGGCTGAAGCTATAAATACAACATGCTATATTCTCAATAGGGTTCTAATTCGACCTATATCGAAGAAGACTCCCTATGAACTATGGTTTGATAGAACACCAAATGTTTCATATTTTAATATCTTTGGTTGTAAATGTTTTATTCTTAATAATAAAAATAATTTTAAAAGGCCGATGAGGGTATATTTTTAGCTTATGCAGCAAAGAGCAAAGGATACAGAGTCTTCAACAAGAGAACTATGATCATCGAAGGATCTATCAATGTCAAGTTTGATGAGCTACATCAACACTTAGAAGATGATGATACTGAAGACATAATCGTACCAAGTACAGCTACTGCAAAACCTTCACACAAAGATACAGAACCATCACATCAGGCATCAGATGAACCTCCAAGCAAAGAAGCATGAACTAGCAATCTTGAGACTACACCAAAAGAGATGAGATTCTTGGCTAATCATCCAAAGGACTTGGTAATTGGTGAGATTACCAAGGGTGTAAGTACTCGTTCCTCTAATAAAGATATAGCTTCTTGTGTTGCTTTTGTCTCGCAGTTTGAACCCAAAAATATTGATGAAGCATGTAGTGATAGTTTTTGGTTAGATGCTATGCAAAGGAAATTAAACCAATTTGAATGGAATCAAGTTTGGGAACTTGTTCCCAAGCCCATTGATCATCCGGTCATTGGCACCCGATGGGTATTCTGAAATAAATTGAACGAGAATGGTTTAATGACTCATAATAAGGCTCGACTCGTAGCTCAAGGATACAATCAAGAAGAAGGTATTGATTACAATGAGACTTATGCCCCAGTTGTGAGATTAGAATCCATTCGTATGTTATGTGCATTTGCATGTTTTTATAATTTTAAGTTATTTTAAATGGATGTCAAAAGTGCATTTTAAAATAGTTTTATAAAAGAAAAAGTTTATGTAGCTCAACCTTCCGGTTTTACTTGAATATGTTTTCAAGTTGAAGAAAGCATTATACGGTTTGAAACAAGCCCCTCGTGCTTGGTACGATCGTCTAAGCTCTTTTCTACTTGATAACGGTTTTTCAAAGGAAAAGGTTGACAGTATTTTGTTTATAAAATCTTTGAATAACAATATTCTTTTGATTCAAGTCTATGTAGATGATATTATCTTTGGATCTACTGATGAATCTCTTTGTCAAGAATTTTCAAAGTGTATGCAGAATGAGTTTGAGATGAGCATGATGGAAGAGCTGAAATTCTTTCTCGGACTGCAAATCAAACAAACCAACAATGGGACGTTCATAAATCAAGCAAAGTACACAAAAGATCTATTAAAGAAGTTCAACATAGAAGCAGTGAAGCCACTTAGCACTCCAATGGCGACTTCAACCAAGCTTCATATTGATGAACAAGACAAACCTGTCGACATACGTAAGTATCAAGGTATGATCAGTAGCTTACTGTATTTAACTAGTAGTCAACCAGATATTATGTTTAGTGTTTGTTTATGTGCACGCTTTTAGGCTAATCCTAAGGAATCACATCTGTACGTAGTTAAGCGTATCTTCCGATACCTTAAAGGCACTTCTTCTGTCGGCTTATGGTATCCCAAAACCACATCATTTGACCTAACCGGTTATTCTGATGCTGACTTTGCCGGATGCAAAGTAGATAGAAAAAGTACCAGCGGTACATATCATTTCCTAGAAAAAGCTCTAGTCTCTTGGTTTAGTAAAAAGCAAAATTCAGTTACATTATCAACAACCGAGGCTGAGTATATCGCCGCAGGACGTTGTTGTGCACAAATTTTGTAGATGAAACAAACTTTAGAAGACTATGGATTGCATTTTACACACATACCCATTTTCTGCGACAACACTAGTTCTATTAATTTAACTAAGAATCTAGTATGTCACTCTTGTACTAAACATATCGAGATTAGACATCACTTTCTTAGAGATCATCAACAAAATAGAAATATAGACCATGTATACATAGACACTCAGAATCAATTAGCTGACATACTCACAAAATCTCTAGCGCAAGATCGTTTCAATTATTTATATCGAGAATTAGGCATTTTAGATGTCAATAATATTAATTAATTGTGTTTTATTAATTATTTATTCGATACTCGATAACTGTTTTTGAGATAAGCCTAAAATTTTTTTGTCTGTCACCACGACTACGGTCGAAGCGAAGCGGTACTTAAGAGTTCCTCGGTGAACCTCCGTTAGCTGGGACGGTACTCCTACAGCTAATCTGAGACAGATGCTGAGTAAAGAATATTAATTTATAAAATAATATTAATTATATTATTTTGAGATTTTAAATTACTAAACTCTAAATTAGATATTTGAAACGAATTAATGAAAAAGATGTAGCCCCATTTCTATTATTTTTGATATATATATATATAGCCAGGCAACCCTTGGCGAATTCGGCCCGAGCTCGGTCCGAATTCGGCCAGAGTTTGGCTGGGTATATAAATGTACCAGCCAGAACCCGAGGCCCGCATCTTCTTCATTCTTCCAAACATCCTCAAACAGCAGCAGCCGTGCCTCCAAACCTTAGCTCTTCTCCACCCTTGTTCTTCCAATCCGCGTGGAGATCTTCGTCCAAACTTTGGATTCGTGCGGAGAATTTTGTCCTCAACAACATATCCAATTCTTGGAAGGTATAATTCCTTCTCTCCTTCACTTTCAAATTCTTAGGATTTCTAGAATATTTGGGAAAGAACGCCTAAGTTCAATCCCTTCAAGAGAAAGAAGACCAATGTCATTGAAGAGGTATCATCTTCAGATCCGCATACAAATTTTTTCTTTTCTTCGATCTAATCGGATGACGGTACATCGAACGAGTTTTACTTCAAAACATCCGACCAAGCATTATTATGGAATGCCGATTTCATTATGCGTACTATCTGTACCGGATCCTCGATTAAATGGACTGTCTTTCCTAACCACCGCCCTTACTTTAAGGCATTAGGGTTACAACATTTTGTTACCTTGTAATTTCCTATTGCTACTAATGCCATTGATTATTCTATTGTAATTTCGTGTTAGACACTTTTACCGCGAGAATACGTGTCGGAGGGATCGATATCGAATTCACTGATGAAACATTAGCGGAAATCCTTGGTATTCCAAACGAAGGTGTCCCGCTCGATGACATTTCTAATTTTGATTTTCCCAATGATACGACTCTCGTTAGTTTCAAGAATGAGCTTTCTGCGCCTGCACGTGCTCATCCTGGAAAGTTCAAGGCTAATAACTTGAACTTGTTTAACTACGAATTACATCGCATCATCTATTCCACTTTACTTCCAAGATCCTCTTCCAAAGATGATGTCACTGCACTTGAGCTTTCTGCTCTCTATCATATTCTTAAGGGGATTCCTTTTTCTGTCCCTAAGACTATCACTCAGATGATGGTAGATATTGCGAAAAGAGACCGCAACCTCTCTTATGCGATGCTCATCCCATGCATCTTTCAGAGACTTGACATTGACCTATCTACTTGTGCTGTTGACCCTGAACCCAAGTTCCTCAAACTCTCTCATTGCAGCATTGCTACTGTTCCTCTACCTACTGCACCTGCTCCTCCTGCACTTACTCCCACAGCACCTGGTCCTCCTCATTCTTACCCTATGACATTTGAGGGTATTCATCAGCACCTATCAGATATGTAGTCATTCTTTGTTGACACTTCCAAGGAACGTGAGTTCTGTGACGTGACTCGATTCCAGGCTATTGCCAACTCCTTCGCCGATCTGAGATTTGCGTAGATGGGTCACTCAGCTAGCTCTCTACCTAGCGACCCTTCTGTTTCTGGATACCGTATTGATGATGAGGCGATCCACTCTCTATTCCAGCCAGGAAATGCTAACGATTGGTATCGTACTTCTGGTGCCACTCCTCATACTTCTGGAGCTGGTCCTTCTGGACATGCTAGCGCTGCAGCTGATGATGATGAGGATGATAATTTTTGAGATGTTATGATTTTTGAGACTGATATTATGTCTTATGTTTACTTGGAAATGCTCGAACGTTCCAAGATATTATCAATACTCTTTTAGTTATTATGTGACTCTTCATAGACATGTTTTTATTATGCCTCAGTTTTGGCATACATTTCACTTAGTTTATTATTCAGCATTTTATTTGTTTAAGCTTTACTATAGCATTTCTTTTTATGCTTCCATATAAACTGCCTGTGATAAATACCATACCTGTGTTGTTTACACAATATCTCTTTAACTATTTATACCATCCCTGTGATGAATGTTTTATATATATTTTTTTGTTGTTTCTTTACTAGGTGTTACTTATGCATTTATTGCTGGGGAGCTTTCTCTTTTGCAATCATTTTGCTAAGTGACAACGGGGGAGAAATAGATCTAACATCTTCATGAATACAGGTTATGAACAATTTTTTGTATACATTTTTGAATTGATCCAAACTTAGACGTTATATCGGCAAGGTTTGTCAATTATCAAAATAGGGGAGATTGTTGGCCCATTGGTCATGGTCAAACCTGATTTTAATAATTGTTCACTCTGTCTTGATATAAATGCAAGTCAATTCAGATGTTTACCTACGACGTTTTGGACACTGCTCAACGATGTATATCTACTATGTTCATGACTGAAGCCGTTTGCCATTCAGATTGTATTTCTTTCAAAGTAATATAATTTTTCATTTTATTGAGTTTAGGAATACATTGTACACCATGTCGTCCTGACAAATAGGCTGTCCGGAATTGTTTTTCAAAACTGACCTATCTCTTTAAAAATGACCTATATTTTTAAAAAACATTATTTTTACAAAAAGCTTCTGAAGGACTTTTTAAATAGCCAAATTGATTTTTCTAAAAAATGAACTGGCAGAACCCTAGCAGAACTCGGCCAGAGTTCGGCCAAGATGAACGATTAGTGAACGTTTGTTTTTGAACTTGGTCACCCTTCAGTTACGGTTTGTTACAAAGAGTTCTGTCCGAATTCTGTCAGAGTTCTGTCTTTGGAAAAACTATAAATAGAGAAGTATTTCGATCATTTCAAATCACCAATTTACTTTCAATCTCTTCTCTTCTAAGGCTTACATTTCTTCTAAAGAGTTTTAAAAAGCTTTTATTTTCAAATAATAAGCAGTTACAATCCTCTAGTCGATTTGCCAGTACGGTGCGGTCAAAAAGTTTCAAGAGCGATTGTAATCAGAGGCTTGATAGAAGATACAACTCTTCACAATTGAAGTTGGTCGAGTTCTTCGTATCAAAGCTCGCGTCTATAGAAGTTGCAAGGACTTCGTATGAAAACTTGCAAGATTTTCCAATAGTGGATTCAACTGGAAGCTAGAGTTCTTTCGACTGGACTAGTCCTCACAAGAAGAAAACCAGCATAAATCTCGGTGTTTGGGTTTGCCTTCTGATCACTTTTTATTTCTGTCATTTACTTTGTGATTATTTTTATATCTATGATCTAACTGCTAACAAGATTAGCAATATTCCGCTACCTACTCTATTCACCCCCCCTCTAGAGTATTCTGTTTTACGATTTCGTTCCTACAGTTGACCTCTCTACCTTTAATGTTTACTGGTTGGACTCGCTGTGTTTTACCCCGAGAGAAGATATTAAGTTGTTTTTCAATACGTAAGTGAAATTATTATTATTATTGTTAATATTTTAATAATGTGTATATTCTGATGTTAGTATATACAATTATTTTCTACTAGTGGCCTCAACACATCATATATTAGTGGTAAAAGAGCAAATATAAGTCCTACTTGGAAATTACCCAAGGTAATCAAACTAATATATGACTTATTATAATCATGGACATTATCTTCTCTTACAAATAATATCTTCATGTAGGTCCCAAAACAAGTTGGAGGTTATGAATGCGGATATTTTGTTATAAAATATATGTGGGATCTCATGGAAGACCCCTCTCCTACTATTGAGTCAAAGGTAAGTTGTTCATTAATTTAATTCTTAATTACTTTTGTGAAATTATACAAAGTAATGTAACTATTTTTTGACTTTTTAGCTAAAATAATCGGCTGAAAAATCAACATACACGGAGGAAGAAATAGATGATGTCCGATGCGAATTCATCGAATTCGTTGCCAATCATATGGATACATGAGGGTCAAGGTAATTTCTTTGGTTTTGCTATCATTTTACCAAAGAACCCACTGTGGCCTATCTGTAATCCATGTGTGTATATCCATCTAATTTCCAAACTCTCGGGAGTTCTGTTTTGCATATGCTTGTTGCTCGTTCTTGTTGTTTGGCATTTAGTTAGTATGGACAAGAACTGTATACATTCCAGTCACCAACCACAACATGAAGCCCTAACCACAACTCATTACCTACTACACATCTTAATTTCAGTATTCAGGCTCCTGCTAGAGCACAACCCCCCTACTACTTAGCATGACCATCATAATAATTAGATTCTATATTGCTTGTATATTAAAATGAGTACGACACATCATAATAAGTACACAATGATACGGACACAAGATCAATTTTGATGTGACCTATTGTATTTGTGATATTTGTCTCGTGTCCGAAAGGACATTCGGTTTACAACTCAAAAATTGTCAGCAAACAAGCTTCTAAAATGATAACAAGGAGGGAATTCACAGTCAATATGTTAAAACCTTAAAAATATTCATAAAAAAAGTTATATTAATGTAACTCACCCCGCCCCCCAAAAAAAACTTTGTTATATTGACATGAAAATGTTGTCCTTGCAGCGTGTCGACATTCGTGCTACATATATACCCATTCAAACTATTTGAAAATGTCCGTATCTCGTATGTATAGTGTCCTATATGTATCCGTGTCCAAAATTGTTAACATAGCAAGATGTTCTAGATAGACTGCTTCAAAGAATGTTATTTTCTAATATCTTAATCATGTTCACACAGGCACAATATGTTTTGGGCTCTTTGGAACCTAAACATGTGAGGGATTTGACATGAGTATCGAGGAAGTATCATGTGTCAGATACATTACAATCTTATAGATACAACATAGATGGTCCTTAGGAAGTTATACATGCAACTTAGATTGGAATATACTTTTATGTAGACTCAATTTGCAATCAATTGAAAATTTAAAATTGTATCGTGCGACTGTACTAAATAGAAATTATCATTCTAATGTCTATTCCCAGACTATTGTTATATTAAGCCCACTAGATTGCTCAATTTTCTCAGGTGCACTAACAGTGTCCTTCTTGCATGAAGCACTATTAATACTAAGGGAAATTGTAGTTGAAGTTAGTTTCACATTGCTCAATTATATATATATACACATATACATATATTACTGGAGCTTGTTTCATCTCAAATCTAGCACTTAATCTGTGACTATAAGGGTCCTGGGTTTGTCACTGCCTTGGATAATTGCTTTGCAGGAATAATATTTCACATGCTTGTTTCTTTGAATCTCTGAGAAGTGAAATTATTTATGTCATAAAATGGCTTTGTATTATGTCCTCATCAGTCATCATACTCTTCAAGCTCTGGTGTGTGTATGTTCGTAGAGCCCGAGCTGGCCATTAAAGACTCTAAAATTGACAGACTCTATAGTGAGGGTTTTGCTTTGTTTTATTTATCTTAAAGTATATTAAACCTTGTTTTATCTTTTTCAGGGTTTTGCTATATGTACATGTGCTGTGGATAGTCTTCGCTACAAGTTTGCTTCTTCGCTACAGTATCTGTGAGACGTTTTGATGTGGATAGTTTTGATGTAGCTAAAGTGTACTCTATATTGGATACTCTATATATTTTGAGAAGATGTATATAATTAAATGGAAAAATATAGAATGGTAGCTAAGGTACTCTATTTTGAGATAATGAAATGTAGCTAGCTAAAGTACTCTATATCTGTGAGATGTTGATGTACCCTATTTTGAGACAATAAATGGCAAACTGTACTTTATATTACATTTCAATGTTTTATTGTGAATATGGTTCAAAGTGGTTATTTTCGAATTGAATTGAGCAGTGTTTGGAATGTAATATATAACATGCAGTATAGAGCTTATAAATGTGATACAATGACTATATACAGATCATCTATTCATAACGCTTTCAATATTTTATGAATTCTGCAATATTCATAACGCTTTCAAAATGCACTGAATTCTGAACTATATTTACTATTCATCATGGTTTTACATAAATATCCACAACGCTTTGAAAATAAACCGTAGGAGAAATTCAACCTATCAATGACGGTTTTGGATGAATTATTTATAACACTTTTAAAAATATTTATAACACTCGTTTTCATAACGCTTGGATTGAGAAAAAAAAGCATTATGGTTTATAATTAATGACGCTTTTTAGCCGTCATTAAAAAGTATTTCTGTTGTAGTGATTAAAATTTTAAGGCAAGATAACTCAAATATTTTCCAGCTACTGACATGAAGTATTTAATACCATGAAGTCAGTATAAAAAATAGTATCAAGAAGTAAAGAGAAAAAGCAACATTAGCTTGTATTAAGTGTAGTATAGTGCACCAGCCACAACCAAGCCACCAAAAATATAGAAAGAAACCGTTTTTTTGGTTCTAATATAATATTTTGTTCCACACCAAGCTCATAAAATGTTATTCAAGTGTGAGTAATGGACAACCAATGCCCTTCAATGAAAGTAATAGATTACTAAGCAAACTAAAAAATGATTATAGCTGACAATTATTTTATAGAACCATTTCTTTGGCAAAAATAATATTACAGGACATATAATGGGTAAAATTAATGGAAGGAGGAGGAGGAGCTATATCTTCCGACATCAGCATCTACAGCCTTCAAGAAGGCGATTAGGGCAACGTGCTCATTCTCCTGCACCGGAGCATCAAATCCTCTATCATCATTCAAAACAAACGATCTACCAAACTAAAAAATGTTCAGAAGAATACTAAAACTATCAATTATGCAAAGATTTTGATCATCGACATCAGTACTTACACATAAAAACCCTAAATTTTACAAACAAAGAATTGAAGCAAAACTAGGTCAATTTTGACATAGAAAATGCAAAGTAAACACAAAAGTTGACTATCTAGTATCTACTACGGCACAGCGGAGGAATTTCTAGATAAGGAACCTCTGCTTGTCATCGCTCGACGGGGTCATTGGAAACGCTGCCGTCCTTACTGAATCGGACGCGATCGACCTTTCTATTCTTGACATCATTGAAGAACTCATCGTAGAGCCGTCGGAAGATCTAAAATGACAAATTTTAGACCTCCCCTAAAATGGAGCCAACTTCAAAGCCCTAAAATGACAAATTTGATAAATTTTCAGAAATAAAAAAATTGAACCAACTTCAAACCACTAAAATAATTTTTTTCCATATTTTCAGAAAATCTAATGAGGAAAAACTTTTTTTTTCACCTATATCTTTGACATAACCCCAAAAGAGAAAGAAACCCTAACAAAATCCTTAATTTTCACCGATCAACAAAATGCACAAAACCCTAGATCCTTAATATCGATTAATACCCTAAAGATATGGGAAATCCTTCTCCTCGTATAAAATGCCATCGACGGTCACGACATCGAAGAAGCGAAGCAAACCATCGTGCCTCTTCTTCTTCCTATAGTACCTCTTCTTCTTTCCGAGGTTGCTGCTTCTTGGTGAGGGAGAGGACGACAAGAGATGGCACGGCAGAGTGCTTCGCTTCTTTGACGACCGAGATCGGAACGAGAGGGCTCGAAGAAGAGGAGGAGGAGAAATAAAGAGGGAACGAAAGAAAAGGATTCGAAGAGAATGAGAAGAAATGGAGAGAGGAAGGGAGAGGAAAGGACTCAAAGAAGATGAGAATGGAGAGAGGAAGAAAGGAAATAATAGAAGAGTTTTTTATGAGAGAGGATTTTTTTTAGATCGGAAGAAATTTTGCTGCTTCTCTCCACAAAAAAGAATCACAACCATCAACAATATGAAAAGTTTTAAAAAAATTACTACAATAACAGCCGAAAAAATTGTGCCATTTTTTGCACATATATTACATGACGGTTATTACCAATCCGTCGATAAAAAAAATTGTGCTTCTTGACAGATCCTCTAATACAGTCAACTATTATGATAAAAATTTGCTAAATTAAAATAAAATGTGTGCTTGCTCGACGTATACCTAAAATCGTCAAGAATACCCCTTTTCTTGACGGTTATTCACGACCGCCAAGAAATTAACCGTCAAAAAAAATCAATTTTCTTATAGTGACATCATCTGGCAAGCAACAAACTTGTTAGTGGTAAACTTGCGAGCATGAGTCATTGAAGTTTACCTATGTTATTTACATATTGAGATTTTAAGTAAATATATAGTTGTTAGTTTTAGGATGTTTAGGAGATTTGAGATTAAATATTTAGATTAGTTTTATAGTGTTAGTATGGTATATACATTAGTAGCTTGATATAGATGTCCGACATTTTAATGTCCTCGACATTTCCTTGATATTGGACATACCACATTTCAAAATCCGATCTAACATGAACCTGATATCCTACATCTACATGCTTGGTATTAAGCAGTGTTATTAAGGTGTCCACTTTGCCGCATTACACGGAAGCATACACCGTTCAATTCCCCCTCGTTTTGCTACCTTGATGGTCGTCTTCACATAAATATGATTGGACTTGTGCCATTTTTAGAATTTGAAATGTAGGCCAGACACAATAACTTAAAAATATATATTATTAATTATTAATATAGAAGATGAAAGGAACGATACCCATTCCCACTTTGACCTTAGAGTACCATCCCTTTCTAATCTATCTCGCCTATCAAATCTCACATCCACAATTTCACTTTCACGCGCTTAGAGCATCTCCAACCCTATTGTGACTTTGGAACAAAGTTGTTGCCACATAGGAATGAAAAAATTTTATTCAAAAGTTATTCTCCAATGCAATTGTCAAGTCAATTGTGAAGCATATGTGGCAAAAATTAAAGAAGACATTGTGAAGTTGATTGTCTTGTTCTAGACAATGCACTTGACAATGTCTTCTCTTCCTTGTCATCAATTATGAATTAAAAAATTAGAAAAAAGAAAGAAGATGAGTAGTTGTCTTGAAAGTTGCCTTGGAAGTTGGAAAAAAAATACTTTTTATTGTCTTCTCAATACTTTTGCATTGGAGAGACTTTTTCTATCTCATTGTCTTTTGAGATAAAATTTTGCCACATAAACAAGACATTGTCTTGTGGCTTATGCCACATAGGAGCCACCTATGACTCACAACACTTAACAAGACAATAGGGTTGGAGATGCTCTTATTTCTCGCCTCCATGTCAAGTTAGTAAGAAAGTGTTTCTTGATTCAATACTACATTTAGTTAATACAAAACAAACTTGTTAAAAGTGTGAATAAGGCATATTTGAGCGAGGTGCACGAAGGACGTGCGAACGCGTTTTCCAGTCCACCTGATTAAACCAACCCCCATCTAACGGACACTAAGCACAGATAAATATAAGTGTATGGCGGTGACTTATCACCTGGACAAATTTCAACCTTTACAATTCGGATAAAAATTACAAGATAGAATTAAGATATGTTAAATAATTTAAATATTTTATGAAATTTTTTCCTTTAAATTTAGTTTTTATAAAGTTTTCAATTTAGTTTTTAAATATATATATATATTTGTACTGACTAAAAGGAAGAAAGTTTTATCTATAATTTTTTTAAGAAATAGTGGATGAGGAAGTTAATTTGGATATTCCATAATTTTTTTTGAAAAATGCAATGGTCTATGATATACAACGAATTAGATGGCTAAATCTTGAGCCATTTTGAAGCACCCTTATATGGTGGAAGATGGGAGTAAGGTTGTGTACATCTTGACCCTCTCCGGTTCATGCATAAGGAGCATTGTAGCATTGGGAAAGCCTTTATATTTTGTATTTTAAATAGAATTTAAAATTCTACTTATATATAGAATATAAAATATATTCCATAAAAGCTAAGAAAGTGCATATAAATAAAATATATATCATTTAGGCACTTTTTAATATGCT
>JANAVB010013395.1:7418515-7826015 GCA_029216955.1 Iris pallida | reverse complement strand
AAGGATAATATCAAGACTCATGAAGTTGAGATTCATAGACTTTCATGTTTACTTGATAATATTAGAGACACACCACCCACGGATAACATTGATGAGGTATCCAAGCTTAAATTAAGCTTGTACGATGCCGAATCTCGTATTGAGAAACAAACATGTGATATTATGGTACTCAATAAAGAACTCTTAGATGAGAAAAAGAAGTATAATCTTACTGCTGCTGTAAGAATTGATGCCTTAACTGCCAAGTATGATGATATGTGCAATACCTCTGAAAGATTAGAGATCAAACTGGGAAAACAAGTTGTTCAGCCTCAAACCCAGTCTTACAGTCACAATACTTATACACGACAAAAGTCTGTTAAACACAAGAATACACGTCACAAGAGAACACATACACTTATGCTGCTCACAATTATGCCTTTATGTACACTTATTCACATGCAACACAAAAAACACCCGCACATACACATGGCACACATAGACATGCTTTTATGAACACACATTCTTATACAGCATGACAAACTCATAGACATCACTATTATCTGGCACCTGACACAAACATATATGCTATATGTCACTACTGTGGTAAACATGGACACACTTCACCATAATGTAGAATTAGAAGACTGGTTGATTTAAAACTATATGCATGTGTACTGAAGACTAACCTTTTAGGACCCTCAAAGATTTGGGTACCAAAGGTCATATCTACTCGTAGTTTAGGTGGACCTTCCTTCATCTCTAGAAGCAAGTGGATTCTCGATAGTGGGTACTCGAGACACATGACTGGAAATGCAAATCTTTTCGTAACACTATCGATAAAGACGGAAGGATATGTATCCTTCGGCAATAATTTCAAAGGTTAAATTATAGGTAACGGTACTATTGGTCATCCTCTTTCTCCCATCATTAAGGATGTCTGTTTAGTGACCGAGTTAAAACATAACTTGCTCAACATTAGGCATCTTGCTGATCGTGGATATGCTATTAACTTTGGGAAAACTAAATGCTCTATATATGATAGATCATCTGGAGACATTGCTTTTGAAGGGATAAGAGAAGATAACATATATATATTCTATCTTTCTAGAGATACTAACAATACAGAAAGATGCCTCTACGCTCACAAAGATGAAAGACTACTATGGCATATGCGTCTTGGACATGCAAATATGGATACCATATCAAGACTGTCAACTTAGAAGCTAGTGAGAGGACTACCTGACATTACCTTCAAAAATGATACGGTATGTGCCGAATGTGAGAAAAACAAAGCTATCAAATCCTCTTTTAAATCCATCAACTCTGTAAGTACTACTTGACCTTTGCAACTGCTTCAAATGGATTTATTTGGTCCTAGTAGAGTAGCCAGTCTTGGTGGAAAACTCTATGCTTTTATAATTGTTGACGGTTTTTCTAGATTTACTTGGGTTTTTTTCCTTACAAACAAAAGTAATACCATTTCTGTTTTTGAAGTTTTTGCTAAAAAGGTTCAAAACGAAAAAGGCTTCATGATTACTCGAATCCGAAGAGATCATGGCGGCAAATTCGAAAACTCCTATTTCAAAAAGTTTTGTGATTGAAATGGTTTTAATCATGAATTTTTGGGTCCTAGAACTCCCCAACAAAATGGTGTTGTGGAGCAGAAGAATAGGACTCTTGGCGATATGACTAGAGTCATGTTGAACCAATTTTTTCTTCCGAAATATTTTTGGGTTGAAGCTGTAAGTACATCATGTTGTGTCTTGAATAGGGTTTTGATTCGATCTATTTCGAAGAAAACTTCCTATGAACTTTGGACCGGTAGAACACCAACTATTTCCTATTTTCGAGTGTTCGGTTGTCGCTGCTTTATCCTGAATACCAAAGACAACTTAGGCAAGTTTGATGCCAAAGCTGACGAAGGTATTTTTTTTTGTTATACTGGCAAGAGTAAAGGATACATAGTGTTCAACAAATGCTCTATAATTGTTGAAGAATCTGCTAATGTAACCTTTGATGAGAATAATAGTATAGCTGTTCTTTTTTATGACGACGATGACATACACATCAAACCATCAACTTCTACACCCGTGGATACAACACCTGGAACCAGTTCTCAAGAAGGCTTACCAAAGAAATTCAACTTAAAACCATCACATCCGAAAAACTTGGTAATAGGTGAGGTATCAAAAGAAGTAAGTACTAGATCATCAGTTAGAGAGTCTATAGCTAGCACTGCATTTATTTCTTAAATAGAACCCAAAAATGTTTTAGAAGCCTTCTCTAATGAATTTTGGATATCGGCAATGCAAGAAGAACTCAACCAATTAGAAAAATCAAGTTTGGAAACTCATTCCTAAACCTACTAATCATTCGATTCTTGGTACTAAATGGGTCTTTCGTAACAAAGTCAATGACGATGGTTCGGTCACACATAACAAATCCCGTCTTGTAGCTTAAGGATACAACCAAGAGGAAGGTATTGACTACGATGAGACGTATGCTCCTGTTGCACGACTTGAATCAATCCGTATGCTTTGTGTATTTATAAATTTTCAAAATTTCAAACTTTTTAAATGGATGTCAAAAGTGCTTTTCTTAACGGTTTTATCAAAGAAGAAGTGTTTATAAAGCAACCACCTGGTTTTGAAAATCACAAATTTTTCGATTATGTTTTCAAACTTAAAAAAGCTCTTTATGGCCTCAAACAAGCCCCTCGAGCTTGGTATGACCACCTTAGCACTTTCTTACTTGACAAAGATTTTTCAAAATAGAAAATTGACACGACACTGTTTATAAAATCTATTGATGGCGCCATTCTCTTAGTACAAATTTATGTGGATGACATCATATTTGGGTCTACTAATGAGGTTTTGTGCCAAGAATTTGCCAAGTGTGTGCAGAATGAGTTTGAGATAAGCATGATGGGGAAGCTCAACTACTTTCTTGGACTGCAAGTCAAACAATACTCACAAGGAGTCTTCATCAGCCAATCAAAGTATGATTGGTAGTCTACTTTATTTAACTGCTAGTCATCCCGATATCATGTTTGACTATTTGCTCGAGATCAAGCCAATCCTAAGGAATCACACATGATCGCAGTTAAGCGCATCTTTCGATACCTTAAAAGAACTGTTACGATGGACTTGTGGTATCCCAAAACTACTTCCTTTGACTTGATCGGATATTTCGATGCCGATTTTGCTGGATGCAAATTCGACCGTAAAATTACCAATGGCACGTGTCATTTGTTAGGCAAGGCTTCAGTCTTTTGGTTTAGCAAGAAACAAAATTTTGTAGTACTCTCTACAACAGAAGCTGAATACATAGCTGCAGGACGTTGTTGTGCTCAGATTTTGTAGATAAAGCAAACCCTTGAAGGCTATAATTTATTATTTAAGCACATACCTATATTCAGTGATAACACTAGTACAATTAACCTGACTAAGAACCCTGTATGTCACTCATGCACTAAGCACATAGAAATTAGATACCATTTTCTGTGTGATCATCAATTGCATGGCACTACTAATCTAGAGTTTATTGACAATGATCATCAGCTAGCAGACTTTTTCACAAAACCACTTACCGAAGAGCATTTCAACTTTCTTGGTCGAGAATTAGAAATTTTGGATTAAAAATATCATACAATAAATTGTACCTGCGTAAATAATTGTTAAAACATAATCGTTCATAGTACAATTGTTTTGGATACAAGCCGAAAGGGCCCTTATGACAATAAGGCGTAAAAGCCTAAGCGACACGGTGTACTAGTCTTCGGACTACCGCTAGCTGGAATTCGGCCGCTACAGCTAATTACTTGAGGCGATTCACATGTACTGATCACTAATTAACAAAGGTTGTCGCAAGGTTTGATTTATTTTCTGGCTTATATAATTTATGATTGTTAATTCAAGACCAACTTTTATCATTATTGTCAATATTTTTTTCTTGTTGTAGTTCTGGAACCACCCTCACAGAGATCGGGCCGAACTCTACCTATTATAGAACTCGGGCCGAACTCTGTGTAGTGTGTACCAGAACTCGCAGCCACTCCTGGCCATCCTTTTAATTTGATCTAAGGGCTACAATTTAACATGTGCAGTCGGCCCTACTCCTTAAACACATAAATTTGCTTTCTCTCTCCTCATTGCCACCATCTTCAACCTCTCTCCAAAGCTATCTCTCCAAAACCCTAACCCTAGAAATCTCCTTGTTGGTGCTCTCTACTCTCCAAACTCAAGATATCAAAGTTTTGGGTGATTCTTTTCTATCCTCCTTCATTATTTTTGAGGTATAACTCTTAGTTATCCATCTCTACTTCAATTATTGTTCTTTATATCTATTTTTCATTAGCTATTATCAATGGCTCCAAGACTTTTTAATAGAGGGAAGAGGATGAGGACTGAAGGAGCTTCATCATCAAACCCTCATTCTCTTCCTCTAAATCCCATTCATCCGTTGTTCAATCCTCCTCCTCCTCCTAATGCCAACACTTATAATGAGCATATTTTCGTATCATTAGAATCCTCTAACGAGTGGTACTCCAATTTTTGCTCACGAAGTGCTGTATTGGGACATCTTATTAATTTCACAATATTTTCTGAATTTGATCCAAATTTCAAGGATCTATGTCTTGATGAACTTGTGTCCACATCATCACTCATTTACCTCAATGCAATTCAAATGTTTTATTGCAACATAGCCTATGACGACCGTAAAATCTATTCTCGGGTCGCCAGCATTAACATTGTGTTCGATGACTTTGACTTAGCTGAATATCTTGAACTCCCTGACCCCAATTCTTGGGAGCGTATCGTTGATGCTCATGAATTCCAATTGTTAGTGATATTACACTCAAAGGGTTCAACGATATGATGTGTGAATCCAACACCCGCCCTTGTAAACTTCGGGCTAAGTATCTCAACAACCATTTCTATGAACTTCATCCTATCATTTTCTCTTCTATCCTGCTGAAAGCAGGATCTACTGATGAGGTTACTTATCATGAGATTACCGCCCTTTATTATCATCAATTCACCATTCCCTTCAATTTTTCTCATACGATGATGGATTGGATGATTCGTGCAAGGAAGAAGCCAGAATCGCTTGTTTATGTGACGTATCTTCCTATGATCTTTCGTGCCTTCAATATCCCTTTGGATGAGAGTTAGTTTTTAGCAGCTTCTTCCTTTCTGTCAAAGGCTCGTAGGACTGCCCCTGCTTATGTTCCTTCTGCTCCAGTTGAAGAGGAATCTTTTGACTCAAATGCCCGACAGACTGAGCCTCCTGCCACCCTCGACTCCATTCGAGACACATTGCACGATCACTTCCATTTTAAAGACGATCGCTACACCCAGCTGGACTATCGGACCACTTTGCAAATCAGCGCCATCACCAACACCCTGCATGATATCCATACAACATGGCCCGGTATCCCACTTTGCTGTTTACTATGGGTTGGGACCCTTCTCGCGAAGGCTACCGGATTGACGTCCTATGGGCCTTGCGGTATTTGGATCCTGATACGACATTTGTTGGTCCTCGTCGCTCTGCCAACAAGCCTTCTGATTCGGTCGTTCCATCCCGTTCTCATGCTCCGTGATGGTTGTTGTCTTCTGCCTGCTGCTGCTGATGTTTACTTTTAGTTATGCTATTTTATTTCATGTTTTTAGCACTATTTCTACTATGTTTTAGTTTATGACTTCAGTTTGTTTATCAAAACAGCTAGTTGTCTCTATCGATGGTTGGTTATGGTTATAGTTGTGTGATTGCTATTTTCACTTTGTCTATTTTTCTTTCTTTACGGGGAAGCTATGATTCATTTTGCTAAGTGACAAAGGGGGAAAATAATAGATATTTGATTGATGTGATCTTGGATTTTATGAATTGTGTTATGCTTGGATAAGAATTTTGTATGAGGACAAAAACCAAAATATCTATTTATGGGGGAGCCTACATATCTATTTGCGAGGGAGCTACTTCATATGTACAACTACTTTACTCCCTTCAGCATGTGTCCAGGTATGAATGTTGCGACATACAAATATCGTTTTGTCAATTATCAAAATGGAAGAGATTGTTGACCCAAACTAGATCACAGTCAACCTAATTTTAAAAATTAACAAAACGATATCTGATATGATCCAAGACGACACATCGAGCTCAAGACAAGAACATCATCTACAACATATCAAATTCAAGACAGACGTCATCGACAAGTTGTTACATGGCAAATGTACTTGTACTGAGTCTGTAATTTTTTATTTTATTGAGTCTAGGAACATGTATGTTGAGTCGAACTAAGTCATCTCAACCCTAGCCTTACTTCTCCAAGCTCCACCATACAATATAAGACAATCCTTGAACCAAGCCAAACTATTCTAGCCTACATAAACATTCTGGCCCAAGGGAATGAGAATTCAGTCCGAACTCTTCCCTAGGCATAATTTGGGCCGAACTCTGCCACCTAAATTTAAGGATGCTAATTTTAGGAACACCGTGATCTAGGCTGTCCAACGTTCAAATTTTTGAATATTTGAGACAGAATTCTGGCCGAATTCTGCCTCCTCAGACTAGTATATATAGGGCTTGATTTCTCTCATTTCAAATCATCTCTCATTTTAAATATTCTAAGCCTTATACATTCTAAGCCTTACTCTTCCAATCTACTAGCCACAAAACTTTCTAAGCCCCAAGCTGTTCAAGTACAATTCAGCTAGAAGTTCTGTGCAAGAGTTGTAAAGAAGTCACTTGGAAAATTCCAAGCTTCGCCTCTACGAAGTTGTAAGAAGTTGGCGTGCTCTTCTGAGTAAAGGCACATGTGTGTACCCTGTTTCACAAATAGTGAATTTCAATCCTGGGCGAGATTTCTCATGCCTGGACTAGTCCTCCACAAGGGAAACCAGGTTAAATCGCTGTGTTTGCGTATTCTCTTTTAATCTCTCTTAATTTTCGTATTACTACTCTGATGATATATTCTCTTGATAGTTGCTTTCTGGACTTGTTATAGAGTTGAAATTTTAATTGGTTTTTATTGACACAAACTCTGTTCACCCCTCTAGAGTTGCCTACATGTAACTTCATATGTAAAACTAAATGGTGCCTAGATATGATATAAGTACTACAACATATATTCTTTTCATCATGTATATAATAATACTTAAATATTTGTGTCAACTAGCTATTATCTATTTGTGTATATTTTAACATGAAATTAACCTAAAAGCACAATCACACCTATCGCTAATTTATGTGGCAAAATTAATCCTACCTATGAACAACACATGTCCAAACATGAACATAACATTAACCATGAATGAAACAAAGATATTTCCACCTATATATTCACAATAAACCCTTCAAACATCTGAACATAAAAGTGTAGGATTGGGTTAATAAGAATTTGGCATTGGCTATAACAATAGTTGTGGTGTCTAGGTATGTGACTAGTTCTATACAACAATCTATCAAATCATGCATATAACATACAAAAAATATGAAATATATAGATATTCTTAATTTAATCATAAAAGTGATGTTTATGACGAGGTTAGGTCAAAGGTTGCATGGATTTTATCATAGAGAGTATCATGAGCAAGTAGATGAATTTATATTCAATCTATGTTCCATTCATATAGCCATTTAACCAATCGATTTCATAATCATGAACACTGAATATACAACTATTAACTTCTAAAATTAAACCTAAAAATGGTTAACTAACATGTCTTAAGACATGGTCACTTGGATTTTAGTCATCGGTAAATAATAGTACAATTTGCTGCACCCAAACTAGCCTATGGTTTAATTCTGTGTCTTCTAATTGTTAGTGGATAGGTAAGAGAAGATGTGGTCCTAAATATGTATAAAACCTAAAGAGCATTATATACAACATGAAGAGGGGTTCAAGGGGGTGTTACCTACCTTAGCAAGTGGATAGGGGCTGTCGTAGGGCATCATAAGAGGGTGAGGATAGTAGTGCACTAAAATTTGTTTAACCTTGACCAATCTTCACGTAATGCTTGTCACGGACTGTCGGGGCCATCCTAGGAGATGTGGCTACTAGTGAAGGTAGAGGAGAGGTAGGGGTAAGTCTTAGAGGTGCTGTAAAGGTGTTTTGGTAGCTATTTAAAAGTGCACAAGGATTAAAATTCATGGGTTTACCTGGCTAATCCAGTTGTACATGCTGCAAGTTAGTGCTATTTGTAGGGCCTATTTCGGGTCTTAAACGACTTAGCAAGGCTATGAAACTACTTAAAAGGATAGATGAGTTTCTTAGCATTCCAATGAATCCTCTTTAAGGGTCATGGGATGCCGAAAAGTCCCTGGGCAGCAAATACAAGCAACAGTGCGCCCGACAGAGACTGTTCTGATAGGGGCTTCTTGAATCTCTGTTTTAGGTGTTCTTGGACTGATTTGAGGTCTTTAGGAGAGAGCTAGAAGATGGAGGTGAAGTAGGGGAATTATTTTATAGTTTGAGGATGAGAGAAAAATATGAGTTTTTGGGTTTAGTGGCTTTAATATAGAGTAATAGTGGGGGAGATAAACGGGTTTGAGAGTTATAACTTCCCCCTCCATTCATATTTCACCCTTTAGCTTTTCCTCACACATGGCTGCCATGGACAAAATTTGGGCTTAATTTGGATGGACTAATCTAGTCTAATTCACTTAGGTTAGTTCCTTGCATAAAAGTTAGGTTAGGTTCAAGTCGGTTCGGCCAAAGTTGGGTTAGGTTGGTCCGAATGATCCAAAAATGGTTTGATGGTGATTAATGTGTGTAGGTAGAACATAGGAGTTAAACTTAGCAGGATACAAGGGTCATGAGAGTCATTGTGTTAGTGTAGGTCATGGCCACAAAGTTGGTCGAAGAAATCGAGTTGAAATTGTGACTCAAAATTCAATCGAAATGATCACTTGGTGTATGTACAAGTTAGAAATTGGATTTTTGGCATTAATATGTGGACTTATCTAGGTCGTACAAGTGAAGCTGGTTGGAAGAAAATAGCCTAATCTAGTGCTTCTACTATCAAAAATACGATAAAGGGTATCTAACGACCATAAATAAAAGTGGAAAAATTATCGATTAATAAAATATCCAAATTTAATTCAAACCAAGCCCTAATTGGCAAGTAACCCTAATATTAAATTTTAAAGGGATTACAATCTACCCATCTTAGAGAATTTTGTCCTCGAAATTACATTAAAGCATGGTATAAAGGAAACTACTCGTACAAGATTTCTAGAGGACGCTAATACCAATGGATCTAAGTTGACATAACCTACGAAGAGCTTGGATACACTAAGTTATAGATACATCATAATTTATATCTTTCTAAAATTAATCTACCATTTTTCCACTGGTTTACGCCATTATATGGCCTAACTTCCTCAAATGTAGCCTCCAACAGCACGGTGTTAATATGCTGATAATATAATCTACCAAGATCTCTAACCATCCTCAATCCTTGAAAATTAAATATAGCAGTTAATTTTTGACATTTTTTGACACCTATAAAATAACTTTTTCTCCGAATGTTTTACTGTACAACTCAAACCTTAGATCCCATCTATCAATCTTTTTTGAAGGATGCTCTACTTCTATTATACTCCCACACCTCTAACTTGAAAAATTTATTTTATTCTCATTTCATTCCATTTTATTTCTTATTCTGGTTTTGGAATTCCATAATCATGGTCACGAGCCTCTCAATAATCTATGTACAGGCTTTCTATTACCTTATCAACAAATTTGTATGGCATAACAATTTCCTAACATTACCTTTACCTGTCATAAAACTTGTGCCATTTATTTCCTCGAGCTATAACCTTCTCAATCATTATTTGAGCTCGACTCCAAGTTTGAAATCATAACCACACAATTCACTCAAGTCACATCCTTTTCGTAATCCTTATTACATCGTTATAGATAATCCCTTATCATAATCCTCATCTCAGTTGTCACTTCCCAGTTTTTTTCTGTAATTTTTATTCTTGCTCCTCTTAAATTAATCATCCTAACATAGTACTGCTCATATGATTCTTTCCTCTTTATAACCACTATAAGCACCGTAACCCAAACACAACTATTCTAGTATTAATTTCTCTGGGATTCCTAATTATACCTCATTGATGAAGGATTTGATAGTCTACTTAAGGTAAGACTTTTAACTCAGCTCTCAAGTCCTTTTCTATGGCTAACCATAGCAAATTGGAAAATCACAATCAATCCTTAAACTTAATCAATCCTTGAACTCTATACTATACCTTTATAAGTTATATATCAACCCCTTTTGCAGTACAATTAATGATATACACATTTCTAATTATCATCAAGCTATCCAATTCTTATAAGCACGTCTAACCATGTTAAGAAGATGCTTAGATCCACTACTCCTGACATACTATAAACTTATTGGTCAATCTTCTAGTCCTGGTCTTTTGTAGGTTAATTCAATGCTAGCCTCACCATATATAGAGATGATCATCCACTCTAACTCGGACCTTCCTACTCTATCTAATACTCATTGATCACATATTATTATGATATTATCATCCGATAATAATCTCTCTACTGGAGGTCCTTTAGGCTACTATCCATGGTAATTTCATTCACTATGTCATGATTTTTATATCTTCCAAGTAAAAAAAAATTCGAAACCAATGCAAATATAAACTCCTAAAAATATTATATCCAGTCATGAACATTAGGCTTCATCGAATCATTTATCTTGACGAGATCCTCGAGGTTAATTTTAAGTTGGCACTACCATAATGATTAGAATATGTGACTCAATCCAACTATATATTCTCCCAACTTGCATTCTTACTCACCTTAACCATTATGATCTAGAAATCTTATAGTATTCTTCTAACCATCCCAAATAGTTCATTTAAACTTCTATTTAGAACTCTATCTAACTTAGGCAAAGGCTAGTATGGTTTAGTCTAATGATCCCCAGATTTTCTGTTCGTGTTGAGCCTTATACTATCCTTTATTCTAGCTTATCATCTTGGACGATTATCTACAAAATTCCTATCCACCTTAGTAAATTTTCTAGTCCTGTTAAATATGGATTCCTATCTCCTTCAATTGATAATTCCTACAACAATGTCATGATCAAATATCGTGCATACTTATATCTAATCATCAAGTCAAGTCTTATCGAATCATTCTATCCTCAAGTCATATCTTTTGAAGATCTTTCATAAAGGTGGTCTTATTTTGTTCAGGGGACTACGTCAAAACCCAAGGTTGAATTGTATAATCTCTCAAATCGCGTCTTTAGCCATCATGAAAAATTCTATCTTATCTTTCCAACAAATATTCATGAATATGCAAAACTTGTAATCCAACTCCAGCTCTTAAGAAAGTTGTAGGGATGCCTATATTTTGAGTGAAATAGATTTGTTCACCAACTAAACCACATTCATAGAAATAAGAATGACACTCCTACTTGGTCCATGAAGTATAGGTGTCTATCCAACCCTTCTTATCTTAGATAATCATCTGCTAAATATCCACCTTACTCCTATCATACAAAAATATAATTCAATTAGCTCATCCAAAACAAATGTTTGTCGTTTTAAAACAGGAAAAGATGAGAATCCAATAAAAGGAGTTCAAGAGAGGTATGATCGAATACAAATACGAAGTTCAAGGTCGATAATAGAAGTCAAAAGAATTTCAATAGCAATTGTTGAATTAGATTCTAATACACTATTATATTGCAGGCTCGTTCGGTACAGTAACGTAACCGAAACGATATATCTCGACCTGCATGGCTTACCACAAAAACATGTAACGCCCTAGTCCCAAAATATGTAAGACTAGGAATGCATATACAAGCCACCTACGTATCAAGTAGACTCTATCCCAGCTCGAATACGTATAAGCTGTACAGTCACTACAAGAAAAATACCATGTTATAACGCTTGCAAAGAAGCTATTACAATGGTTCATATATAAGCGTTACATGATTTCAAGAACACCGCATAATTTGAAAGTTTAAACAGTTTTTGGCTTATTATCACATTTTTTTTATTATAAACGTTATATATTGTTCATACATTTACAATAGTTCTATATTCGGACGTCATAAAAAGTTCTAAATTTTTTTCATTCTCCGCCTCAGCCCCCGAACTTTTTTCGTTCCCATTCAAATACATACCCACTCCTCTCTCTCCCTCTCTGTCTCTCCTCTTCATCTTCTCCCGTACGAGGACCCCAAATGCCTCCCGCGTGAGAACCTGAAATCCCAAATCCTAACCCTAGCCCATCATCTTCTTCCCTCCCAAATCCTCCTTTCTCATTCCAAATCCCAAACCCTAATCCTAACCTTAGAAAGTTTTTCACAACCACCAGAGGAGTCCGCCGTTGACGCCCAGGCCCTCCGCCAGTCCCTCGTCGAGAAGCAGTCCGCCGTTGACGCCCAGGCCGCCGCCGTCCGGTCCTCAAGTCCGCCCCCGGCGTATCCCTCTCCGATGTCGAGTCCGCCGTGGAGGCCCTCAAGAGGCTCAATATCGAGGCCAGCACGGTCGCCAGAAAGCTATAGGCCGTCGTGGCCACGACCGGCGGCGGCGAGACCACGGCCAGTCGGGAGGCGTTCAGGGTCAGCTGCGTGAACATGCTGGAGAGGAGGTTATTCTACATCCCATTGTTCAAGATCTACTGGGGAGTGGCAGGGCTGTACGACTACGGCCCGCCGGGCTGCTCCGTCAAGTCGAACGTGTTCGCCTACTGGCGCCAGGTATCGTCGTTCGATCTGAATTTATCTAAAAAAGTTCATTTTTTAATTTACAATGATGAATTTTTACTGCATTAGATTATGATCACGGACCATTTCCAATATTAAAATTCGTCAAAATACTGTAGTCTAGGAAGCGCAGACACACTATAAATTAGGGTGTTAAATTAAAATAGTTGTCTATGAATAGATTAGGAACTGGTTATGAAAGTGAGGTTTTTCAAGCTTCTTATGCCTCTGATCGACACAGCTGAAACTCATCTTCTATTGCTCCAAAAAGATTTCCAAATAAAGAGAAGGTGGAAAAAAAGACATTGCCTTATTAAGTTTTCAAACCATGACCCAGATTAACTTTATGGATGGCCTTAGTCGGAACACAAACAATAAAAGATGCATAGTTTAGAAATAGTAGTTACTAAAGCAGGCTTATGAAGGTGCGCATTTAGACACATTAAAGTAAAATTTAGACTACAACTATCAAATAGTATTCTTTAAAGATCTACTTGGAGAAACTTAAGATATCCAAGTCCATCATCAGTCCAATAACCCCAAACATCGCCAAAATGTCCAGCATGGACTAATACTTTCCCTCTATTTGAATAATAAGCAATGTCACAATATTAAAGACATGTCAGTTTCATATTGCATCAAGCTTATACAGGACAAGCGTACTCCAACTTATCATCTTAACAATAGTTACTTTACAGAAACATAGATGCATATACAACTTAGGCATTATAGGTTACATGTTCATACATAATTATATGCATAAATCACTATTCTAAATTTGAGTTTGAATTTACAGATACGTATTGAACACTTTCAAGGTTAAAAATTGTATTTTTATTTTATATATTTACTTTTATACACTTGTGAATGCAGCTGAACTGCAATTGGAAAACCTCTTCCAGGTTTTAGAGGAAACCTTGGATTCAATCTGACAAAAAAATAGAATGTTGTAGATAGAATATAGTGATTTTGAATCAGAATGACCACTGGTCGTTAAAGCCAGGTTCTTTGTTTTGTGGATCTTTATGTCCTGAATACAACCCATTTAATGGTAGACTTGGATGGATAATGGTGGAAGCATTTTCTAATACTGTTGTTGGATCAGCGTCCTAGCGATTACAACAACAAAGTCATTACTAACTTTTTCGTGTCATATGTATCAATCCTAAGCTTTTTGACTAATGTTGGAATGACAAATATTGAAATTTTGATATACATTATGACTAATATGTGATACAAACCATCAAAATTAGTAAACATGTTTGTTAATTTGCCATTTGGTGCTCTTTTATAGGTACCGTATCACTAAGGGTGTATATCTTCATTCAGAGTCTTGCCAAATGTTAGGAATTGGGTAGGACACAGATGAAAGTAAATATGAAGGTGCAAAATTACTTTACTGACCGATTTCCTTATATGTCCTCTTACTATTGTTTACCCTTCTTTAATTTTTATATGAATAAAGAAAAATAGCTATGTCCTATATTTGTATTTTATTTCATCCAGCTGGCAAGAAAAGAGAAAAAAATGATAAAACTGTTCAATAGGTGTGTCTGTGTGTCTCTCTTGAGAGAGTTTCGTCAATGGCACTCTCCTAAAACGTACTATCTACAACAAGCCGACTAAAGTTCTACAGGTATTGCAAACTCTGAATATGTTTTGTTGATGGTCATCTTAACCATCACTCCATTAATATTTCTATCTAGCTTGGAATTTCTGTAAGAATGGAAGAAAGATGTGGTTAGATGGCCATCAACAAACATCTTTACAGTACATGCACATTTCTCTATATTATTTAAACATAGATATGGGAGATATGAGCAAAGGATCATACTGATCCAGGTGAGCAGAAGGTTATATATCTCTCTCATGTACATGCTCTCTTTTGTTTTGTCTTTCTATGTTTATTGTATCATCTCTTTTGTGCCGGTGTTGAAAAACTCAATATATTTTCGATACCGAACTACTATTGTTATAGTTTTCAATCCCAACCATGATACAAGTAAGCTTAGAAAAGAAGGTTGTCTGATCATGATGTAGTCCAAGTTAAAAGATTGAGAAAAAGTAGGACAAGAGGGAGATGTTCCACGAGGTACAGGGACAAGATAAAAGATTGACAAAAATATCATTTATTATATTTACTAATTAAATTTTTTTATTAAAATCTCAATGTCGATATGGCCCACTGGTCGAGGCCACTACGCCCTATGTAGGTATACCTAAGGTGTGAATTTTTCATTAGTATAAATCCTTAAACTTGTTAACCATTAATATAATACAAATTTGATTGCTAGTT
The DNA here is from genome assembly GCA_029216955.1 of Iris pallida. Classification (NCBI taxonomy): domain Eukaryota; kingdom Viridiplantae; phylum Streptophyta; class Magnoliopsida; order Asparagales; family Iridaceae; genus Iris; species Iris pallida. The sequence goes on along the minus strand of JANAVB010013395.1, from coordinate 7,810,982 downwards.
TTGAATAGAGTAGACATGATATCTGTTAATGACCAAAATGCATGGGCTACTTACCTTACTAAGCAAGGAATTAAAAGTCATTTTTGTGATTGGAAAACTTGGGATAGAGGTTTCCATTTATTCTTGGAGCTCCAATGTCCTGTTAGAATTATAGATTAAGAGAGAATTGTTGCTCCTGTAAATGCTCACATATCTAGAGTAAGCCAATTATTCTATTGTGCTAGTTTACATTTCTGTATTTTTTTTCACATTTACTTATTTCACAACATTACATACTGAAGGAGACAATTGGAGGTCCTGCCTACATCAAATGCAGTCCAAAGACATATTATATATGATGTTCTCTTCGTTCAATGCTACTGCATATAGTGTTGTACTAGATTACACCAACGTTCCTCTATAGAGGGTCGTATCCGTGTCTGATATGTATCATCATGATACTTTCTGACATGCATGTCATTGAAAAATAGGACGCTATAAACGTGTACGTTCATTACAACTTTATCTTGTAACCTACATTAGGGTTGGCCCTTATTTTACTTCTTTCTGCTCTCTATGATCAGGAAACAGTTTGAAGATAAGTTTGCAACTAAATATATGCCTTCTTTAAATCAAATTTTGTTAGGGACTCGTCCTCCACTATACCGACATGCATAATTTTTTAGATGAAAGATCATTTTAATTTCTAGAAGTGACTACCAGTAGAATAATTTTACATGTGTAATCTCATATCATATTATGTTTTGAATGAATATCAATGTCTGCATTATACTTGAATTGGCTCATCGAGAAGTGGGGAGGCCTGTAGATATAAATGTTAAGGCAATGAATATCAATGGGTACATCTCAAAACAGGAGTTTGGTTCCAGCAAGTTTATTCTTCCTTGTCTTTATTATGCATATCCATCTTTTGATTCAAATAATAGATCTATTTCCTCTTCTGCTTATTCTGAGGAAGTTGACAACCCATGCTAGATGGGGGAACACAAATTAAGTTGAAAAATCTATTTTTTGATTAATCGTTAATTTGTCTGCCTGAAGTTTATTGTTGTTGATCTGGATGGTTTACTAACCTGTGCATAGGTTCATTTCTCATTATTTCAGGAAAGTGATCTGAATCTCATCATTACAAACTACTGCATGCCTGGCGATTTGCATGTGGAGTAACTTCTCAGTTTATTGGATAATTTATGTTTTTTGGACTGAACTATTACTAGTCTATAACTATAACTTCTTAGTTTATTGGATATTTTCTCAGTTTTCAGATTTTCATACCATTCTCTATTTATATTATAATTTCTTAGTTTTTTGTTTGCAAATTAATGTGCAGATAGTACGAGACGGTGAGTTGGTGCTCTAGTACGTAACTTTGCATGCTATGTCGTTTGTGATATATGAAGGAATTTTGGTGCTAAAGATTAGTTACATTTTTATTTTGTACCTTTATTGATTATCAAGTTTCTCCTTTTAACTTATGTATTGACAGTTTTGAAGGGATATATAATGTTGGCTTTTGAAGGGATGTCACTATTTGGTGTTGGTGAATGCAATGTTTCAATGTATTGAGGCCGACTGTCCTAAAAGGGAAAGATGTATATATTTTTGGATTTTGAAATGTAATGGTGATATGTTGGTGAAAGAAAAATTAGAAAAAGAGTGATATGTTTTGAAATGTAAGATGATGTGATAGTTGGATTTTTTAATGAAATATTTCAAGTGTTAGTTAAATTTCATATTTCTGTTGTCTCAGGAAATTAATATGCTTTTTATAACGCATTGAATTATGAGCAATGACAGGTGATATATATGTGTGTGAATGACAAGAACAAAATGTTAGAAAGTATCATGTATAAGTTTTTTTATAATGTTTCATGAAGGCTTTCTGAATAGTTTCAGAACCAGATCATTTTAGTAAGCGTTATGTATATGTAATCTATTCATAACTCTTTAGGATTGATATGTTATATATAATGATAATATTAATATCGTTTTCAAATTTAGTGTTATATATAATTGACTTAATTATGTCGTTTTTAATAAAAAGTGTCACATAAGTGTAGGTCATATATAACGGTTTTTCTAAACTTTTATAACACCTATGTTCATGACGGTTGCCTAGTTCAAAAATATTATCATAAATTGTCATATATGACAGTTTTTACCCGCCATAAAATGGTATTTTTCTTATAGTGAGTAACGACCAACTATCTATACTAATCAATAATATCTAAGTGTCAATCCACAGTAAGATAGAATACAAGAATGAACAAGATATAACAGTGTGCACCCGATGCTACATTTGTCCGAACAAACTCGAAAGAATAACTTGAGTCTACAAATACTAGGCTAACAAGCAGAATATAAATAAATAGAGATGAATATGTGACCACAAGAGGTAACTAAAATAGCAAATAGCAACTAGCATGTTCAATAACCAACTCCGCTCAGTCGAATACCTGGAGAGATCACCAGGTCCTCAGGGGAGATAGAAAGTTACATACAACATGGCAATGTATAGAAAAGAAAATACGATATAAGGGAAACTACTGTATCCGATCTACGTAATATGCATTGTGAGAACATATTCCGAATATCAGGCTTACTACTGAGGCTCACAAGCTTCTCAACAGACTATTATGCAAAGGCACCATGTCGTAGGACAAAGAACATACGAGTAGATCAAGTATATAACCATCCAAGCTCTACTAGAAAGACAAAGGTATACTAATAGAATACCATCCATGTTCCTAAATGGAAACGAGGCTAAACTAGCAGAATAACAACCAGGTTCCATATATGAAAACGAGAATATTCGAGTAAAATATATATATATATATATATACATATATATATATTTATATATATATATATATATATATATATATATATATATATTTTTTTTTATATATATATTTATATATATATATATATATATATATATATATATATATATATATATATATATATATATATATATATATATATATATAGAGGAAGGATAGGCATCCCCGCACTTTTTGCATCCCCAAGCATCCCCCCTACTCACACCGTTGGATGGTGCTTTAAGTCATCTAATCTTAACCATTGATTTACCAACGGTTAAGATTAGATGACTTAAAGCACATCCAACGATTGTTAACATGGGGATGCTTGGGGATGCAAAAAATGAGGGGATGCGGATCCCTCCTCATATATATATATATATATATATACAGCATGATATAGCGATAACGTTCTCCCACCCAATGTCTAGAACAAGAAAGTCAAGTTAAGTCCAGTGTAAAAAGTCACAAGTGGATGTATCAATCTAGTATCCTATCTCGAAGTCTATAACCACGAATACTCATATAAAATTTATATCATGAATCGTGTTGGTGTCATGTGGTCTATCGTGTCAACAAAATACGAATAGAGTACACGCAATGCCTAATATCGATACTCGATGACTACAAGATATCACCAGCACTTGAATACAATATGGACGCTAAGTATCAACTATTCATAAGTCCTAAATGATAATAATCAAGAAATAAAAAACAACAATAAAAAAAGGAACATGAACTATAATCCTGGCAAGGTACACTTGCCTGGAACTTCGAGATGATCAAATAAAGATCCTGACTCCGCAACTGAGATCGAACCGTCTCAAGCATCTACAAATACATAATAAAACACATAAAAAGTACGCTAAGTTATGATAACACATATTAGAGCTAAACTACTTATGATCATAACGAAGGTTCATGGGTTTGCTAAATTGTTCTTCTAACACATAGGCACTAGATGTTCTTCCTACTAGGTTCTCCTTGTGCTAGTATCACTGGCACATAAACAAAATTAATGAAACAAGTGCAACCTATACTAGTGGTTATGCAAAATATGGTTTAAGTCATACTCTCATCTAAGACAATTGGATCCACTAGCATTATTCTAGTCATATAGATGGTTCTAGCATGGCACAACATATTTCCTACTGTTGTTTTTCATATACAACATGTAAAACTAAACGGTGACTAAATATGATACAAGTGCTACAACATATATTCTTTTAATCATGTATATAATCATACTTATATATTTGTGTCAATTAGTTATGATCTATTTGTGTACATTTTAACATGAAATTGACCTATATGCACAATCACACCTATAATTAATTTACATGGCAAAATTAATCCTACCTATGAACAACACATTTTCTAACATGAACATAACATTAACCATGAATGAAACATAGATTTTTCTACCTATATATTCACAATAAACCCATCAAACTTCTGAACATAAAAGTGTAGAATTGGATTAATAAGAATTTGGCATTGGTTATAACAATAGTTATGGTGTCTAGGCATGTGACTAGTTCTATACAAGAATATATCAAATCATGCATATAACATACAAAAAATATATATTCTGAATTTAATCATAAAAGTAATGTTTATGAGGTGGTTAGGTCAAGGGTTGCATTGATTTATCATGCAAAGTGACGTGAGCAAGTAGGTGCATTTATATTTAATCTACATTCCATTCATATAGCCATTTAACCAATCGATTTAATAATCATGAACAACTGAATATACAACTTTTAACTTCTAAAATTAAATCTAAAAATAGTGATTTAACATTTCTTAAGACATGGTTCCTTGGGTTTTAGTCATCGGCAAATAATAGTACAATTTGGTGCACACAAATTAGCCTATGGTTTAATTCGGTGTCTTCTAATTGTTAATAGATAGATAGACGAAGATATGCTCCTAAATATGTATAAAACCTAAAGAGCATTATATACAACATGAAGAGGGGTTCAAGGGGGTGTTAGGTACCTTAACAAGTGGATAGGTGCTATCATAGAGCATCACAAGAGGGTGAGGACAATAGTGCACCAAAATTAGTTTAGCCTTGACCAATCTTCACGTAACGCTTGTCACGGACTGTCGTGGCCATCCTAGGAGATGTGGCTACTAGCGAAGGTAGGGTAAGTGTTAGAGGTGCTATAGAGGTGGTTTGGTGGTATTTGAAAGTGCACAAGGGTTGAAAGTCATGGGTTTACCTAGCAAATTCAGTCGTACATGCTGTTGGTTGGTGTTGTTTGTAGGGCCTGTTTCGGGTCTTGAACGACTAAGCAAGGCTATAAAACTTCTTGGAAGGATAAAGGGGTGTCTTACCTTTCCAACGAATCCTTTTGAAGGGTCATGGGATACCGAGAAGTCCCTAGGAAACAGATATAGGCAAGAGTACGCCCGATAGGGACTGTTCTGATAGGGGCTGCTTGGATCTCTATTTTAGGTATTCTTGGACTAATTTGAGGGCTTTTGAGATTTAGCAGATGGAGGAGAAGTAGGGGACTTATTTTATAGTTGGAGGATGAGAGAAAATATGAGTTATTGGATTTTAGTGGCTTTAATGTAGAGTAATAGTGGGGAAGGTACAAGGGTTTGAGAGTTATAACTTTCCTCTCCTTTCACATTCAACCCTGTGGCTTTCCCTCACACATGGCTGCCATGGACTGAATTTGGGCTTAATTTGGATGGGATAACCTAGTCTAATTTACTTTGATTAGTTCCTCATACACTAGTTTGGTTATGTTCAAGTCGGTGCGGTTTAAATTGGGTTAGGTTGGTCAAATGACCCAAAAATTGTCCGATGGTGGTTAATGTATGTCGGTAGAACATGGAAGTAAAATTTAGTGGGACACACAGATCATAAGAGTCATGGTCTTCGTGTAGGTCATGGCTATAAAGTTGGTCGAAGAAATCGAGTCGAAATTGTGACTCGAAATTCAATCAAAATGATCACCCAGTATATCTACAAGTTAGAAATCGGATTTTTGGCATTCATATTTTGCAATTAAAATAGAGCACAAGAAAATGTGTTTGAGTGGGACATGAAGGTCACAAGTATGTGTGGACTTGTCTAGGTCGTGCACGTGAAGCTGTTTGGAGGAAAATAGCTAATCTAGTGCTCCTAGTGTTAAAACTTCGATAAAGGTATCTAACGGCCATAAATGAAAGTAGAAAAATTATCGATTAATAAAATATCCAAATCTACTTTAAACCAAACCCTAATAGTCAACTAACCCAAATATTAAATTTTAGAGGGCTTACACAAATTTATCCATAACTACCGTAAAAAGGGAAATTTTTTAATGTTGATCCTTATTGCAAACCAATGGTAATATAGAATGGTTTACTATCTCCTCCAATAGTTCACACAGGCGCCATAATTCTATACAAAATTTTATGGAGGAAAGAAAGAAAATAAGAGGAGAAGAGGTAATATGAATAAAGAGAGTGCAATGGCCTTAATCATTAGGTTGCATCTCATGCATATTTATCTTAATATGCATGATGATAAATACACCCACATTTACTTCATTGTACCCACATCAGATAAATAACAATAATAAATCTAACACTCACCTTTAAGCTATATCATAGAGATCAGACATGACAATCTTGCGACATAAATTAAAAAACGGACCATAAACAAGTGGTTCGGTGAGGAAATTACCTAACTGATACTCAGACCGAACACATGGATTAACAATTTGTTTCATCATTAACAAATCAAGAACAAAATAATAATTCATTTCGATATATTTAGTGTTCTCTTGAAACACGAGGTAACATATGATAAAAATTACCAATTAGTTGTTACAATACATCTCCATAGGGATAGGAACCATATCCTCATTTCATGAAGAAGAGATTGCATCCACATCATCATAGAAGTTGTGTGATTCATTGCTTGGTACTCGACCTCTGCACTAGAATGAGCCACAACATTATGTTTTTTACTACACCATGTCACATGATTGCCACCCACAAATGTATAATAGCCCGAAGTAGACCTTATATCACTGCAACTGCCTGTCCAACAAGCATTACTGAAATCTGTCACCGTAAGCAACTGGAAAGATTTGTACAATAAATATTTTTCAAGTGCACCCTTAAAGTGTCAAAGAATATTAGAGAATGCTTCCCAATGTGGTTGCCGAAGGACTCACATAAACTGACTGACCAACCCAACTGCATAGGTAAATTTTGGTCATGTAGTTGTAAGATACATGTTTTCCAACCACCCGTCTATAATGTCCAATATCCTTAAATAACTCTTCCCTGTCAACATTGTGTTTGTCATAATAATTCATAGGAGTCTCAACTGGATGACACCCCAACATCACAGTCTTTGATAGCAAGTCTAGAACATAGTTGTACTGCGACAGATACACTGTTCTTAGGTCAAGCAACCTCGATTTGAAGAAAATATGTAAGAAGAACCAAATCATTAGTATGAAATTGATGACTAAGGTAGGCCTTCAAGTCTACAATCTTGGCATGATTATTCTCAGATATAATGATATCATCAATATGAACAATCAATACAATAACACATTCTGAGAAAGAGTTACAAAGTATTAAATGATTTTTTTTGGTGCACCGAAACCCATACTGAATAAGAACTGAACTTGTCAAACCAAGCTCGAGTTAAATTTTTTCGTCCATATAATGTTTTCTTTAATCAACATACACAAGTTTTTTTTACTTCCAGCCACAACATATCCCGACCGTTGATCCATACAAACCTCCTCATATGAGTTACGATGCAAGAAAGCATGATTTATGTCCAATTGATACAAAAGCCATTGGCGATTAACAACCACAAAAAGTAAAATGCGAACTAATTTCAATCGAGCTACTAGAGAGAAAGTTTCCATATAATCAATGTCATATGACTGAGTAGACCTTTTTGCAACTAGGACATGAGGCACTCAATTGAACCATCAGAAAGATTTCTAATAACACACACCCATCTTCAAGCCAGTGTTTGCTTTCCAAGAGGTAGTGATGTAAGCTCCCAGGTCTGATTTTGATGTGAAGCACACATCTCCTCATCCATTGTAGTTTTCCAACCAGAAGATGTCGTTAGCCCATTTATAAGTTTGGAAAATGGAAATGAAAGACAATAATTAAAACATTAAATACATAAAAAGATGAAGAAGCATGGTATAAGGAAACATAATTAGAGATGGGATGCTTGTTCATTGTGGTACAAAAGTGATTATTTTTTTGAGAGCAATGTAAATATTACCTGGATCTGTAGTGATGGGAGCAAAAACTGTAGTCATGAAAGCTTATTGGTTGAGGGATAAATTATGCAAAACCACTAGCTTATCATTAGATCTCTGATAAACCTGTAAAAGAAGAATGGAGATAGAAACTAATTCAAGAATGACCGAAAGTGGTATAGAAGATATCAAATCTAATAGAAATGGAATAAGGTGGTCTCCTGAGGAAAAGAAAGAGGTAAAGTCTAAGAAGGTAACATCTATACTAACATAATACGTGACTGTGGACTCTAACAAAGATAATATTTTTAAATATGAGGATAACCAAGAAAGACATGCTTCAAAGATCAAGGAAACAAAATGTCTCCATTATGTTCCAAGTTTTGAACAAAAGCAACACATCAAGTCACTGGAGGAGGTAGAAAAAAGGAGTGACATCTGGATGAAACATGAAGAATGGGACTTGGTTAAATAATACATATGATGACATGCAATTAATTAGATAATAGGTAGTAAGAACTACATATGTCCATACTGTTTAGGAACAAGTACATTAAACATGGGAGTTCGAGCCATATCTAAAATATGCCGATATTTATGGTCGACCATACTATTTTACTAAGAGGTCTGGACACAACTGGTTTGATGAATCATGCTACAATCAACACAGAAAGTGATAACAGAAGATTGAGTATACTCCAAATTATTATCAGAACGCAAAATTTTGATGCATTTATCAAATTAAACATACACTTTATTATAAAAGGTGGATAACACATTTTGAAAGTATTCTTTCATGAAATAACACGAAGTCTTTCTGGAATAATTATATTCCAAAATACCAAAATAATGAAATCCTTTCGAACTTTTGACTCTAAATAGACCACAAATATCAGAATATACAAGTTTAAAAGACCACAACTAACGACTCTCAACAGAACGAAAAAAAGAACCATGATGATGCTTGTCTAGTTGACGAGCCTCACATTCCATAAACATGACTCAAACTAGGAACAACTTGATGCAACTTAGCCAAAGACGGATGACCCAAACGCTAATCTCACTACAATGAAGAAGTAGAAAGAGGTGAAAGTATTTTCAGGTAAATCCAAGTAATACAGTGCATCTCTTTCATATCCTTAACGAATCATCTTCTTCGTCCTGAAGTCGTAAAAAATACAAGAACTGGGGAAAAAGTTACAAAATATTAAAGAGATTTGATTAACTGGCCTAAATATAACAAATTGAAAGGAAAATTACACATATATGATACAATTTCTAAATAATAGATGAATAAAACTATGAGCTAAAATAATATTATGTTTCATAGGACTACTATTATGAAAGAGAGAGTTTATACCAAATATGTAAGAACTTGTTCCTGAGTCGATGACCCAAGAGGTATGGTGACTAGATTACCATAATGGCAAGATTATCTATATGTATCATGGTTGAAGTAAGTTGAGAGGTGGTACTAACAAGCGCGTTCAATTTCTGGAGTATATGTTCAAATAGAGATAAGGTATCAGAAGTTTAACTCTGATTGAAATCGGAAGTATCAAATCTTGGAGTAAAAATGGTGACCTAGAACTGCATATTTTAATTATGCACTTCATGTGCCTATTTGGTTTACCTTACTTGTTCCAACAATAGTCTTCGATGTGATCGAGTATTCCATAATAGTTATACTTTCGTGGTTAACCACGACCACCACACAATCACCAACTCGAACATTATCTCTACCACCAAGACCACATCCTCGACCAAAACTATGGCTACATCTATACCAACACGACCACTACAATAACCACTACCATGACCAGAAGCACTAACAACTAAGGTAGAAGAGTCATTACTCTGCACCATAGAACTATCCTAGAAAGAAACGATTGATACGGAAGAGAGTATCTATCATCGTAGGTAACTACTCTCCAACAAAGATCTCAATCTTATAAGGTTCCAGCATAGAATCCAAGTGGGCTAGGATAAATAAAATATGAATCTATTGTTGAGTTTCCTTGAAATTAGTAGTAATAGGATAATATTGTAACAGTTTCACTCACAGAGCCTTCTTTGAAGCTAGATATTCATTCGTAGGCTTCCGTTATGTATTTTATTAAACGATAACTCGTACAACTCAAAGATACGGACCACATTCTACTTCTTTGAATATGATTTATCCAGGGATTCCCAAATATGTTTGGAGGATTCATACAACTGAAAATTAGAGGCGATGTGCGGATCCATACTATGTCACAACCACAACATTACATATGCATTGGCACTCATCCAATCTTCATATTTAGTAAACATTTAAGGCATGGGTTCTTCCATCAAAATCTTGATGTTCTTCTTCGCCCTCAATACTATTTTGATAGACATGGACCAATCAAGGTATTTCACACTAATGAGCTTCATCATTGTAATCAATTTTTCTAATTCATTATTATAAATACAATAAAATAAGGACTGCCCCTACTAGCATTATTAACCTTATCAGAATATTCAGTTTATGTCATACTTCTATATGCAACAAAAAAGATGAGATATTTACAAACCTTGATCGCACAATGAATCACAATCGACAACGAACATGCAACAAAGATCTATAAAAACTGTAGATCATACAACCAAAAATGATTATAAATCAAAAACACTAAGATTTGTAGAAACCCTAGATCTCATAATCAAACTATGAAAGGCAAGAAACAAGGATCGACGAATCAAGACAAGCAGACGAAAGACATGCAAAAAATAACTAAATTTGCAGTACCTTAAACTTGCTCTGATACCAAGTGAAGTTTGGAGGGGAGAAAATGAGAAGAGAGAATATGAAAAAAAGAGTGCAAGAGCTTAATCGCTACGTGCAACCCATGTGTACTTATAATAATATGCATGATGATAACATCCATAATTACTTTATTCTACCCACATAAGATAAATAACAATAATAGCTCTAATATTTATCATATGTATCCCTAATAATCTTAAAATAACTAGTAGAAATTTTTTTTTTCTTCAAATCCCACAACATGATCTTCCTAGGAACTCGATCATCAACTTTCTCTTAGTCAATAAAAACCATAACCATATTTCTATTTTTCTCTCAATGTCTTTCTGTTAATACTCGTACTAAGTAAATGGCTTCCGTGGTAGATCTTACTGGAATAAATTCAAACTGATTCTATGATATTCTAGTCATTTTCCTTAATTTTTTGCTTAAGCACTCTCTTCCACAGTTTTAGTATATTACTAGTAAGCTTAATTCATCAATAGTTATTACAACTTTTTATATATCCTTTGTTCTTATATATGGGTACAATAATATTATTTTCCCATTCATCTAGCATGTTCTTAGTCTTTAGAATTTTATTGAATAAATTATTAAGTCACACCAATCCTTTCATTCCTAAACATTTACAAACCTCAATATGAATATTATTAGATCTTATAACTTTTTCCTTTTTCCTTTTCTTTAATACATCATTAACTTCATAAATTATAATTTTACAACAATATTATTATAATTTATACTAAGCTAACATAGAATCTAAGCTAAGATTTTCTTGGTTGTTCTTGTTAAATAGCTTGTGAAAATAACTCTCTCTCCCCCTCCCTCTCTCCTTATATTATTTTCTCTTACTAATACATTTTGTTCATCGCTCTTGATAGACATAATATTACATAAGTCTTCACTCCTTATTACCCTACACTTAGTAAGTCTATAAATATCTTTGTCTTCATAGTTAGTTTCTAACCTCCTATATAAATAACCATAGGCCTTAGGTTTAGCTTCACTAAGGGGGTATTTAGTTGGCTACAAATGAAATGTATACACCATTTGTTACATCATTTCTACCAATTTCAATGTTTAGTTTGATGTAAATTATGGAATTGGTTCAACAAATATTGTATCACTTTCTCCAATTACTACTACAAAAGTTGCAACCAAAATTGCTGCTACACTAGTTACAATAATATTTGTAACAACATTGACATCATTTTCAATTATTCTATCTCCAATCAATGTCATAAGCACTATGTTGCACGAATACGACAAAATGATATCGTACCCATGTCCTATCGTATATGTACCCATATATGTGTCTGGACTTATACAACATAGTAACTACCTTGGTTTCTATTTGAAAGTGTTCGTATCTTGTAACGTATCGTGCACATAGTCGTAGACGTACTCCTGCATAACATTTACCACAACTATAGTGGCAAGCGTCGATTACATCATTCCAAATAGTGAGTTTTGTAAAACATGCAACACCATCTATATGCAACCGCAAAATGAAATTACAACACCACTTACAACAACAAATGATACAAGCAACATATGTTGCTTGGGCTTCTATTTAGGACAACAAAACAATCCCTAAGTGTTTTCTTAACTTCTTTTTTTATTACTTTGTCTCTCAAAGTTTTTCTTACTTTTGCACATTTGTCATCATTTGCAAGAAATTATTTTTTCCTTAATAACCTTTTGAACTTCCTTGTTCCATAACTTTCATTCAAAGTTCAACCATTGTCTTTTGGCACCCCTAGAATCATTGTTGCTACTTTCTCGATACAACTTGCCATACTATAGCAAGTAACATTAGAATCTTTTCTATATTACATTTTCCTTCCTTTGTCATTTTATCCTTACAAATTATTAAGTTATCTTCTTTCAACTTCTATTATTTGGTCTCAGTTTCTTTCTACACTAGTTTTTTTTTTCCATTTTCTAATACTATTATTTAAGACTATCACCCTATGTTAAGTAGTTAAGCTCTTGGATATAGGAAATAAGAGAAAGGTGGGAAAATGCAAAATTCATATTGTACATGAGCATGAACTTTCATGCACTTTCTTGACACTTTTTTCTTCCAAAAAAGGTTTAGATGGACGGAGGTGGATGAATAAAGAAAGAAGAAAAGTGCACATATAGTAATACAAATGTTTCAAAAAATAAATAACTAATTATTTGATAATTAGTTAGTAATACATGTTATTTAATTTATTATTAATTGAAGTATTACTAATTACTATTAAAGAAATGGTAATATTTATATAGTTATTGAATAATAAGATTTGTATAATTCATTGTTTATTTTTATAATTAATTGTCTTAATTTTTTAATATTAGCAAGCATTATTATCTGCTACTCGACACTATTATAATTAATATACAAATTCAAAGTTGTTATCATTAATTCATTTACAGATTACTTAATATTAATTATAGTAATATAGATTATAACTAATATAATGCGTTAATAATATCTTTTATTTATGAATCCAAATTAACTAATATTGACTTTCTTGATAATGATTAAGTGTTGTCAATTACTTATTAAATTAAGTATCTTAATTAATAACTAAATAGTATAATTAATTGAGGGTATTGATTTTTAGGGGGGGGATCAAGTTTCATCCCACGTCCTCTTCGAAAAAAGGACGTGGGAATGGCATAAAGTGGGGGACAATAATTCCTTTGTAATAATTAGAGGAGTTCTTCTCCCAAACTTCCTTTATATCCAAACACTTGAACTCAAAAATTAAGCATGCATATGAAAATAAAGTGTTAGTTTCACTCCACTTTCAAGTATCCAAACGGCCTCCTTGTGTAACTTAACAATCTTTACATGCTAGCATATCAACTTTTCTAGTAAAAAGGTAAACTACTTAGCTGATATCAGGCACGATTTCATAAATAATTAAATGTTCATCACTCTTCTTAAAAAAAGTATTTACTATTATAAGGACATATAAAAGTGGAAAATCAAGTATTTAATCTCCTCTTCATTACTAACTCCATAGACTCCTTAGACACTATCATAACCATTGTTCTCCCTTCTAAGATAACATTTAAGCCATCTTTGATATAAATAGCTCCAAGTACTCCTTCGATCCTACTATCCATATGTTCCCAAAATTCATTTTTTATTTTGGTATTTTCATGTAACCCTACTTTGGGTGCATATGCACTTATAACATTAATAATATCCACCTATGATACTAACTTAAACTAATAATATCCTATCTCCTATTCTCTTTACGTCTACAACGTTATCCGTTAACAATTTATCCACAAGTATGCCTATCCCATTTATGCCTCTTTCCATTTGTATAACAAGTTCTAAAACCACTAGTATCAATTTCCCTCATTTTATCACCTATCTACTATGTTTTCTAGTAAACAAACTATATTAATCTTTCTGCTAATCAGTATTCACTAACTCTGTTCATTTTCCTCCAAGTAGCTAATCTAATCCTAGTCTCATCACTAACTCCTTATATTATTGCCTCCTATACCCTATATATTCTTGTCTATTTCTTATCACGTTAGAGTAGCAAGGTGATGCATTGCTTTTGGGCAAACGCCCTAGCTGACTCTTGCTTAATCAATATTTGGATGGCATCGATGCAATACGTTATTTATAGGTGATGACCTAGCTATCTATCATTGCTCACTTTTTATTGCACCGGGGTAGGAATAATGCAACACATCGCTACTGAAGAACGTCTCAACATGTAATCAGTAAGGATTCATTTCATAGAGATCTAATAATATTTTATGCTCGTGGTCAACTACCTAATGCAGCCCTCCTTCATCCTTTATCCAGGCTTGGAAGGAATCAATAGTAAAAATATAACATTAAGCATGACACAGATGGAGTTAATAAATTCATTATTTAATAGAATAATTAACATTTATTGTAGGATGTCCCTAATTAAAGATTTATAATATTAATTATTGTTCCCAAAACATATCTAGATAGATGAACAATCAGAACATGAGACCTCTTGCAAATAAATTTTCTCTCAATTCTGATTTAGCGACGATCAGAAGCAAAGACCTCTTGCAAATAAACTTGCTCTTTGTTCTGATTTAGCAACAATCAGAAGCAGAGACCTCTTGCAAATAAATTTGCTCTCTATTCTGATTATGTAGGACTTTGGAGACCTTTTATAAATTAATTTTCTCTCCTAATTTTCTAAAGCGAGTTTTAGGACTTCGAAGATTCCTGTAAATGAGTTTACTCTCCAAAAGTACCTGAACTGGAGATTCCTGCAAACGAGTTTGCGCTCCAAAAGTACCTGAACTATGTTTTAGGACTTTAGAGATTCCTGCAAACGAGTTTGCTCTCCAAAAATACCTTGGATTTTAGAGATTATGGCAAATAAGTTTGCTTTCCAAAAATCCTGAAGCTAATGAATACTACTATCCTTTTAGATTATAATTTCCTCTCTCAAATACAAAGTGACAGAAAGAGAGCATTCGTCCTTGCAAATGTGTTTCAATTAGGACAAAACATATTACAAATAGAAGAAGAAAAAATAATAATAAATTACCATTCTTACTAGGGTGGTAAAAACCAACATTGCTCAAAGGAAGATTCGTCCACTGTGATCTGCTCCCAGGAACCAACAAGTTAAAAAAAACTTCTAGAACACTCATAGTCAACTTTTGTGACTCGAACGGCGGCCATGAACTCAACGGATTTCCTTTACTTTATTACTTTTTGTGCCTCTACCAAAGGAGGCTAGGGGGCTCTATATATAGAGTTGAGTGAGACTTCACTTTTTCTCCTATCCGACGTGGGACTAAAATACTAATACTCAAAAATAGAGTTTGATATTTTAGATCATCCCGTAATCAATGTAGTCGTGTGCCAGTCCACGCTTACCCCCTTATACGCTCTCTCGTGCATACACAAAGCATCCTTGAGCCCGTATCCGAGTCGGAACGACAAAAACCAACATGCATCCTTGTTGGAGTTAATTATTTTTCCTTCTAGAAAAACACCCCCATATGGCACCTACATGTGCCCCACTGCACCCCATGTACAAACCTCAACACATGCAAAGCATTATATGGAGATGCCCACTTGGTGATATAGCCGATATAGGATTATTTTACACTTGTCCAAAGGCAAAAATACCAACAATCCCTATATATCTTAATATATAGGTTGAGTATTTCCTATAGTGACTGCCCATCATGCATTAGGATAGATATCGCTACGACTTGAATCTTTCTACATGGGTTAAATAACAATATGATACAAGAATGGATTAAGACTTGAATTCTGCACCATTACTGCAATTCTTTCCACTCACATAATAACATCAACTGTGCTTCTGCCTGTACATTAAAGGCCCTGAGCCTGCTTAGTTGAGGTGTATGTATATTGGGTGTCTATAAGGTTTTCTCAAGAGACTGCACACATCTCTTTCTATATACTCTAGGTGAGTTCTTTTAAAGAGTCTTGGCATGAAGCCTTTCGCTTTCTTGCGGTGCTACGCCATCATGACATGGACCAAAGCCGAGGCTATACCTCATGTGGTGTGATACCACTGTAGCATGAAACCTAACCTCTTTGTAGTGCTAAACTACCCATCATGAAGCCTTTCGCTTTCTTGCGATATTGCGTCATCGTGATATGGCTTACAAAGTCGAGGCTTTACCCTTTCTAAGTACCTCATATGGTGTCACACCACTGTAACATTAGGCCCAACCTTTTTGTTGTGCTGCCTACCACTCTTTATTCTATAGTATTACGTCCACTTGTCTATGTGCGATGCTACGCCGCTGTGACTTAGCCCGAAGCCGAGGCTTTACCTTCACTAGGTATCTCATGTGGTGTCACCCCACTATAGCATGGAGTACTGCATTCCTTTGTAGTGTTGTGCTACCCGTGCTTTCTTTAAAGCACACCAGACGTTCCAAATGCCTGAGAACTCATTAACCTCTCATAGGACTTTATTCTATACAAAGAACAACTACTAAACAATAGTGGTTCTGGGTTCGTAACCCTATAATGTCCTATAGGATTACCTACTATTCCTGATATTCTTCCTGTCAATGGTCCTCCATTGAACCAAAAGCTAGATGCATGGTAGCTTTCTCTTTGAATCAATAGCATAAAACTTTATGGTATGATTGCAGAGACACATAATCAGAGGTCTGTTAAGCCCATTTTCTTGCTGGTCTTTGACTAATTGGCGCTTGAGGCCTCAGTGAACAGATTCGTCAGATTCTTCTGACTCCAAAAATTAACTACTGTAATGATCCATACTTGATGCGCTCATTCAGTGCCCTATTCCCTAGTTACACAGTCCTCTTCTTAACATTAAAGAGATCCTCCGATGCTACTGCTACAGCCACATAAATGTTGTAATACATCAGTATTACTCAGATTTGCATACCAACTACAAGAAGATTATGTTCGGTTGTCGTATTATATCGACATCACCCTGATTTGTGCACCAACCACAAAAAGATTGTTCCTAAGCTACCGAAGCTATTCTGCTTCATACCCGAATCAATTCTACTTCATCCGCTGTAGCTGACAGAACTCAGATCCCATAGTGAGAGAAATGTCTGCTTCTTTGACTTCTTCGATATAGTATTAATATCCATGGATCTTCTTTTTCGACTTTCTCGATATAACAGCACTACCCATGTAGAAGATATAACCTTTTTTCTCTCCTTCTGAGCAAGGTAACCGTTATAGTGCATCCTTCAGTCCCTGAGAGATATCCCATTACTCTCTTTACAGCTTTCCAAACATCAATACTTGGATTGCTCGTGAACCGACTTGGCATGCCTATAGCAAAAGCTATGTAAGGTCTGGTGGTACTTGTAGCCTACATCAAACTCCAGATGATACTCGAGTACATCAACTATCTGATGCTTCTCCGGGATTTGGCTTCAGCTTTTGATCACACCTGTATGGATAATCGATCTCTGGAAGATCATGATATCCATAGCATGTGAGCAACTTTTTCGTAGTGAGTGTAACCACCACTTTTCCACATGAGGGGTATTTTCGACTTTTTCTATTTTTTGTTATTATTGTGAAATCAAATTATATCTTGAATGATAAATTTTTTTCAAAACTAAACTTTATAATTTTGGTTAATTATCTATAATATTAATATAATTCATATGTTATAACTTGAATATGGTTAGTGGTTAGCCTTTAGTTAGAATAGTGGTTAATGATCGTAGAGGACCTAAACCGACTTGACATGACCACCCAACTAAGTGATTAGGACTAGCCTAATTGAACTTTGATTAGCCTCTAGCCAGACTAGCAATATTAATTAGGAAGTTTGACTAAACACCTAATTAGGAAGAAATGTTTAATCCCTAAACTTGTCATGACACATAGAGGGACCTTATAGACATTTCATACTAGCCCAAACCCCTAATCCTACCTATTTTTGATTGCCAACACACTCTTTCTAGCCTATAAGAAGAATAACTTCTTCTTCTTCTTCTTCTTCTTCTTCTTCTTCTTCCTCTTTCCTTTGAAAACCCTAACGGAAGGTTCTTCCTCAAACTATTTCTACACTCAAATTGTCTCCAAATTAGCCCATATTGGTCTTATTCTCTTCCCCTTGGAGAGGAGAAGTCTCTAGAAGCTAGCTCGGATGGATTAGAGCACTTGGAGCTTGAAGGACTTTTGGCTCTTGGAGCTTTTTATTAGGAATCCATCTCCCAATAGGTAAATACATTCTACACACTTTAAATTCATAGAAATAGTGTAAATGCATCAATTAGAGACCACCATGCATCAGGTTTTCCATGGAGAGGAGTTTTGACTCTTCCTCCACTCATTTAGAGACTTTTCCTTTGTATTTTAACCCAATTTGGAGGAAATAATAGAATGAGATTTCTAGGGTTTGTGAATAGGTTTGTTAGGCCCAAATTTTGATTTAGAACATGTGGGTGAGCTTGGGGTCAAGTTTGAATCCATTTAAAGTGCGTATCATGGACGTGTCCGATACGCACGCCAAGTGTTTGACAAAATGATCAAGAGAGCACCAATGCCCTAAATTTCAGTTTTGATCCTTGTCTTCTATGTGTATGGATATAGGTTAGCTACTGGTAAGCCTATCTAATGTTTAGGAATGATATTGGTGTGTTTAAATTGATGTGGGGGTTTGTGGCATATAAGTGGACCGTGTAATATATTGTGTGGACTGCTTATAAGTGTTGGATTGTTGATGGTAATACTTAGTCCCTACTTAATTTCCCTTTACCAAATGTTTAGACCTACTTGTATGCATCTATCCCATACACACTCTGTTCAGTCCATACTCTTCGAGTATCAGCCAAATGGAGACTAGGTTTTAGCTATGCTCAGTCCATGTGGTTCAGTCCAGTCCCCAAAACTTATATTCAATAGAGTCCCTATATATAATGTTCAGTCCCTTTCATTCTTTTTATTCAGATATTTTATATAGTTTCAGTTCATTCCATATTTAGTCCTTATACTGAATATAATGTTCAGTCCATTTTCTAATATTCGGTCCCTATATTATGTCCTGTCACTACTGAACATCTGATTCTGATTAGTCACTACATCTATGTTTCAGTGTTGGTTACATCTAATGGTTCGCACATCAAGTTGATATTGCCCTGAGTATCAGTTCCTATTCTACTTATTTCAGTCCTCTTTTGAATTCACATTTCTATCAATTATTGGGTATCAGTCCCTGTCTGATCCTATAATAGTCCATACTTCTCATCTTGTACCAGTCCTTGTAGGATGAAGGTATCAATTAACGAGGTATGGAGGTGATGAGCTCGGGTTGGGATGGGTTCTAGAGTTCAATCCCCTACTAAACATTTGAATTCAATCCCTATATCATTTTGGTTCACTCCACTGCCATAGAGTATCAGTGTGCCTTTGTTCAGTCCCATATAAACTGAAATAACAGCCAATAGGTTTATGAGAAGGAAAATTAGGTACTAACATCAGTACCAATTAGAGATTAGCACCCACTTAGTGGTAGAAATTGGGATTTGATGAAAATAGTATCCTATAGTAGTAGCCTATTGTAGTCTTACTGCACAGGGGGTTGTGCGAAGGGGGCTCCGTATTGTAGCCTATTTGGGGCCTGCACAGGCCTTGGTGTATCTGTTATGAAGGATTTAGCCTTGGGCTATTTTGTATATCAGTTAAACTGATATGTAATGGCTTGGGTTTGCATAGGAGTATCTCTATATTTCTGTGTGCATATAGACGGAAGGGGACTTTCCCTTTTAGTTGAGCTTGGCACAGTTGTTAGAGGAGGAAATTAAGTAATGGACAACAGTAAGTATGATGAGGACTCGAGTGCAGGTAAGGAGGGGCTGTTCTTTTGATAAATTTATGATGGGTTTGTGTATTACATACTAGAGGTTCAATTAGAGTTTATAGTCTGACCTTACTTCTAGAACTTAGGCAATCATGAATGACTAACATGTTAGGTTGGTAAAAGTTAACTGATGGGCGTGTCTGTGTAATCTTATATATATATAATGTGTGTGTGTGTGGAGATGGGGCTTGGTCAGTGAAAGGAAGCATAGAATAGCAGCAGTAGCAAGGGTTAAGAGAGAGTAGGGGCTTGGAGGCCTTGTCTTGTGCAAGTGTTTATATGTAGGGAGATAGTAAGGGTGTGGTGGACACATGTGGATTGGCTATATACATATATATATAGTATATACATTGGTACCTATAGATGGAAAATCTATGTTGGGTAATTGGGGAAACTTGATCTTGAGTTCTGTCCATTTCCAATAGTCCAGTCTTTAACATGATATCAGTCTAATTATGTTCTCTTCCTTTGTAGAAGTTGATGAATGCGCATGGGAGAGGCTCGGGTTTGATTGTAGATCATTTGCTCAGTCCACCTCAATTGATCAGTCCCCACTGATTGTCTAACATTATCATGTTCAATATATATTCTCTCTGCAGTAGTCCATTTTCTTCTTATGAACAGTCCGACTTCAGTATAGGATTCATTCCATAATGCTATACTGTGCAGTCCTTTTACTTTTATTGTTCAAGATATCTCATCATTTGTTCAGTCCCTAGATATTAAGGAAATCTTTCTGCATTCCTTTATGTTCAGCCTTGAATCTTTGTTCAGTCATGTTGTTTATTTAGGTTAGTATCAGTTAATTGATCCTACATATAGGTGGTTCCTTATTGACTAATAGGATAAGGAATTGCCCTTTGAATATGACTTTGTGTCGATTCCTACCTAGGGATCTTGATATCAGTCATTTCCTTGTGTTTAGACATTCTATTTGTGTTTAGTCATCTTACGTACTTGTATCAACCTTAGACCTTTAGTCTTAATCCCCTATTTTTACTTTGGTTCAATCCCCAAACTGAACATGGCTTTAGTCTGTGTGTGTGTGTTTGGACAATTATTAGGTATGTCTACATATCATGTATATGTAGGGATATTTTGATAATGAGTAAGGGTGGGCCAGTGGTTAAAGAAGAAAGCGGTAATTGCCTTGGAAAGGTAATATGAAGACCTAGACACAAGAATAGGGTAATATAGGTATTTGTGTCCTAGGTTAAATTCTGTAAAATAGAAAGTAGAAAAAACTTGGAAAATAAATTGGACATTTGGTTATAGGTATTATCAATAGGGTATAGCCCAATAATCAAGATTGGACTAACTTAACCAAGATTGACTAGAATTGACCTAGTTTGGCTTTGATGACCTAAAAAAGGCCTAGAAGCATATAATTAATGCATTTAAATATGTTGTTTATTCTAGAACACAAAATAACTCTGTATGTCTCATATATAGGTCCTTGTGACTCCACTTTGGACATAGATCCACATTTATTGCTTAGGATCGTAGGCGACTACATTCTCTGATAGTTTTTATTTATCTGATAATTATTAATTATTATGATTCAGCTTCTAATATGGTATTACCTGATTCTCTAACAGGACCCCGATTGGTACTTCTAGATTCATTATATGCGACACACGTATTACACTCATCTGGCCTATATTTCTGGAATCACTCACTGGAATCACCTACTGGAAACACCTATTGGCATTACATACATTCTGGCTAGACCTGTACTTGATTACGTGTCGGGATATGGATTCAATGGTACTTATCGGACAAGAAAATACTTGAGTAGACATGCAAATATTCCCAATTATGCTGGAACCACCCCTATTGGTTTAATATGGAAAGATAATTGTCGTACACTTGCCATGCGTGCCATGTGCCGTATTTACTCCCTAGCCGTTTACATGTCGAAAGCGGTATTTTAAAACACACTAGTTTTAGTACTCTCTACTGGATTCACATTGTATTTACTAGACTCATATCATATCTTCTCTAGTTCAGTTATCTCTATTTATAGTCTTTATTGCCATGTTCTTTTGATTCACCATATTTACTCTCCTTGTACTTTAGTTAGCTGTTGTTTTATTTCATTTCTTTACTCATTCTATCATGTTCATAAAGTATTACTTGCTATAACTATTTTATAGTCTTT
Source organism: Iris pallida (assembly GCA_029216955.1). Taxonomy (NCBI): domain Eukaryota; kingdom Viridiplantae; phylum Streptophyta; class Magnoliopsida; order Asparagales; family Iridaceae; genus Iris; species Iris pallida. The sequence goes on along the minus strand of JANAVB010013395.1, from coordinate 7,788,606 downwards.
TTCATTTAATTGGAACTGGTAGAGGAGATGTGCTCGTTCCATCCTGACTGAATATTTTTTCAGATGACTGTTCAGGAGATTTGTGTACCACATACTATGTATTTGAGGAAGGGATAGCGACCATGGGTCCTGATTCTCAGGTGTGATTACCGAGAGACTTAGTTACTAGTTTTGGATTTGTATTAGATTCACTATTAGAACTCTGGCATGTAAATATAATAGGGATTTTGTTATTACATTTGAGATTTGGATTTTGTTATTGTATAGAAGTTGTTGATGTTTTAGCCTTTGTAGTTTATTAGACTTCTTTGATATCTTATCGTGCTTTAGGTTGTGATTGAGTATTTACCATTATCTTTGTACTTTTCCTACACCTTAGAGTTGAGATCTATGACAGGTACGTTATATTATTGTGTGAGATAGATAGTTAGTGATCTAGACATCGTTCTACCATTGATGCTGCGACGTAGGCTGTGCGATGTCACGCACTTGTGCCCCTATACTTGGTGCGGGTCGTGACATATCAAATTAACTCCCTTTCAAATTATCTAAATCCCAAAATGACATCAACATCTTCTAATGTCACGAGCCGCACCCGGATAATCGGGCACAAGTACGTGGGCCATATCCAGCCTATGTCGCAGTATCGACGGTAGTATGCTGTCAAGTACCCATTAACTATCTACAACATCTAGATGATCCAAAATCACAATATACTCAAATCACACCACAACAACTAGGAAATATATGAATGAAAAGGTATCAATAATACTGGAACAGACATAGTCTACGAATGAATATACAAGACTATAATGTTACGGAGACAAATACAATAACAAAACAGAAAAACTATAAGGCCTAAAACTCCTGGTAGACAACTTACGGTGAATAGAACATCGAGATCCATCTCTGCTAGCATCATCTTGTAGTCCAATAATGTGGGGTATAACAATTTCTAAAATTTATGAACGGGTCAAGTCAGGATGGAATGAGCACATATCTCTCAAACAGTTCATATCATGACAGGAAATATAAAACAAGCATTAGAGTAAGATACATGAAACGCTGTATGAAAAGTACATGAAAGTAAGAGAGATATCTGAAAAGAAGAGACAGTTTATATGGAAAGTAAGACTATAAGTGAATATATATATATAAGTGATTTAGAGCACAATATGGTTATATAATCGCGATAGGTTGCACATGATTATTCTAAGGTAACTCCATTATACGTGAAGGTATAACAAGCATGTACATGATTACACTATTTAACCACATAACCACTTCTACTCCCTCTACCCCAATCAATACACAAGGATCCATTCAAGTTTCGTTATTGTACATGATTACGCTACATTATATAAGAAGCTCATGTGAACGTGAGTGCACATGAGTGGACATGAAGGCAAATGAGAATATGTGTATACATGGATAGATATGAGTCCAAGGAGTACATGATGCACATGATAAAGTACATGAACATGAAATACCCGATGCACCCGCTTGCGGATAATATCTCATAAAAAGATCCATATTGTACTAATCCATGATAACATCGTGACAGCATCAAGTAAAGTAATCTAGAGCAAGATTATACGTCCTAGCAAGTATAAAACGATCAGAGAATGTACTCGCCTCGATTTGGTTGGAGTCGACGTGCACGACACGAATGTGTCGACACGAGATAGGTATAATGCTATGCTTAACAAGATGGTTCCAAACGACGGCACGGGCAGTCCCAATGATTCCAGAATAGTCCAAAAAGCCTAGTATGGTATATAGAAGCCCTAAGTTAGAGTTTGGTATGATAAGTGGATCAAAAATGAGAAACAAATATATTAGTCGCAGATTTAAGGGAAAACGTAACTATTTACTTATAACTATTTTTCTGGAGATTGTTTATATTATTTAGAAACTAAATCTTATTAATCAATCTATTTAGAAATTATATTCATAAATTTCATAGGAAATTTTATACATTTATTTATAACTCCTCTTTTGAATATATTTATAGGTCCAAACTGTTTTAATATATTATATATATATATATTTTATATATATATATATATATATATTTATATATATATTTATATATATATATATATATATATAATTCCATTAAAATCTTTATAAAAGTAAAATAAAATATCTAATATAAAATTTAAAAACAATCCTCTTCTCAAAATAATAAAAATTCTCACTCATTGTTATTGGCAATATTGCTACAAATTAAAAAACATTAAAATTCTAATTCTTATAAAGCCCCAAAACAATAGTTCGGATCCATACCTTAATCATTGTTTCAAAGACATTTAATTAGAAAACTTTGATGATTTTTTTTAATTAAACCAAATCATAACAAAATACTATTCTCCAATTACTTAGAGTCACAGAAAAGGAAGTTAGTTGATTTTGAATCTTGATGTTAGTGGTTGAATTTGAGTCTGTATTTATATGATTTTTGATGGATTATTGTTGAATTTTGAATCTTGATGTTAGTTGTTGAATTTGAGTTTGTATTTATATGTATATATTTATTTTTTTTGGAATTAAGGTATAACCTGATAACATACTTGATAAGGACAGTGAGAACGGTAAAAGTCTACTTTATTATAGAATTTAGAATTTATTGCAGTCATATTTGCTAGCATGACAAGGACGTAGAGCATGATATAGCTATGCTTATCTTAGTGATGAAATCTAGATTTTCTTGCAGCCATACCGGGTGGCGTGATAAGAATTCTAGATAACATGATTATAGGGTGTATGCCTTATTATGGACTCTATCGTTTATTGCAGCTATGCTTGTTGGCGTGGCAGAATTTTGACAACATAATTTCAGGAAGACGCATATGATTATCAGATTATATCTCTAAAGCCTTTTTTTAAAAACAATCATCTCTACCTTGTGTTTCAGTCTTAAAAAAAAATGTTTCTTCGTCACTTAACTTAGGAGTAAAAAATAGTTTTAATTATTGATATAATCCCTTGTATAACTTTATTGGATATAATTCCTTCCTAATGTAATGAATTGACGAATTGTCTTAGGCCTTATCTTAGACTTGTTTGTATAGCTCTAATCTCAAATGTTCCATTTTTTTAACAGATTGAGCAAGAAAGGATTTTATCATTATTTTCTTCTTGCCATTATTACTTGTATTAGTTTTAAAAAAAAGAATTATTGTTTGTTTTGTTTGTTTTGCTTCTCATTATTTAACTTAGGAGTAGCTTTAGCTGTATTATAAACCTTGTGTAACTTCTTACTATAAATTTCTTCTTAATACAATGAATCAATGATTTTGCTACACCTTATCTTGGATTTGATATTATAGCTCTAGTTTCAAAATGGTTCTTCTTTTAAATAGATAAGCAGAACAGATTTTATCATTATTTTCTTCTTGCTATTATTCTTGTATTAAATAATAATAATAATAAAACTGTCTTGAGTACATCAATCACCTACTTTGCAATCTTGATAGAAATCTAAATGTTGGTCTTGATATAGAATTTGATTTTTATATTGGGATATGAGAATATATATAGTGGACACAGACACCTTGCCTGACACGTATGTATGCTACACTTTGATTACCAATCCTATCTAAATACATATTAATAAGTTGTTGATGTTTAAATTCTCAAAACCCCAATATTTCTGATACAATACAGTATCAAAGAATCGTTCTCTATTTTTTTCCAGTTTAAATTCGTAATTTAAATATAAATTTCATATTATTAGTTGTTGTTTACATCACTGTACATGTATGTTATATACAGGATTTCAATTCTTAAAGAAATTGGTTAAGTTTTGTGTTTGAATTTGTCAAATCTGAGACCGTGTGCATATTAACCCTTTAATACTGGATTCTAAGTGATTAGTTCAATTTGCAGTTTTTAAATGTAATGTTTTGAGCCATATACATTGTTGTATATAGGGATATAATTTTAGGTTTCATACTCTTACATGTTAGGTTGTGGTTGTGGTGAACATTGGGTTGGTTTTGATGTTCGAATTTTACTAAAATCCTAAAACTGAATACACGTTAACATTTTTCATATTGATTTTAAATGTTTAGTTCAATTTCAGATTTAATATGTAATGTTAAACTGAAATGAATGATTGAACCATTCATTTTAAGTTATAACCCATGTACTCTTGACACTCTACACTAATGTTCACAACTGCCATGTAAACCTAACCCTTCATCTCTATGTTATGTTCATATATATATATATATATATATATATATATATATATATATATATATATATATATATATAAACATATATAGTTTATGCATACTGTTATAATGTATATAGATACATAACTAAATCTCTACCTCTCTATACATATATATATATATATATATATATATATATATATATATATATATATATATATATATATATATATATATATATATATATATATATATATATATATATATATATATATATGGTTAGCCATGCATGTTATGAGTAAATAGGTTTGCATTGTAGATTGTTTAACCAATATGCCATGAGTAGTGTAACTTGATAGCTATTGTTTTAAAACCCAAATCCTCCTATACACTTTCATGTATATTTCACACACACACACACATGTCTACTATCTAACCCTATGAACATGTCCACATACACCCGTACACACACTATCCACATAACCTTTACATAATGCTAGCTTTTTCCTTCTAACACTCTCTCTCTATGTATATATTGTGATTGGATTTTAATGCTCGACATTTGTGCTTTAAATTTTGATTTTGATTATGCCTTAAAGCCTTGATGATTTGTTATTTTTGTATCTTTTCCAGTTTAACATCCCTGATTGCTTGTAAGTTTTGATACCCTATGATTGTTTTGGTCTAGTGTAACTAGTATACCTAGATGAGACTTACACTACCACCGTATGCCATGACCTTGTATGTCATTCTTTTAAATTGTATGATTTAGGTAAGTTATGAGACTTTGATTGTTGGGGACGAGACTCTAGAAGAAGTACGACTATCTTAATTTCGAGGATAAATTTTTTTAAGGAGGGTAGACTTGTAACACCCACTTTTCTAAAATGAGGGTAATTTTAAACTTTTGTAAAAGTTTATTATTTAATAATAGAATTTATGATTTATAGGAATTTTTAATTAATTTAATATTATTTAAAATTTGTAAATTATAATTTTGATGTGTTCGCTAGTGAACTCTAGAACTGTTGAGCCTAGAGATTAACCATGACCATGGGAACGTAACCATGTGATTAGAATGACTATTTACAACTTTTTAGGCTAAGGGTATTTTGGTCATTTTGTGACTTTCGAATTATTTAGGATTTTGATTAATTGGTGAATTTTAGATTATTTTAATAATATTTAAATTGATGTATTATGATTTTGGTTATTTTTTCATATTTTAATATTTTGGAAAAAAATTATATTTTTAATATTGTTTTATTGGATTTGTTTAGTCGGGTTTGAGTTTCGTCTCGTTCCGACTTGTATTGTGACCAGGGTAGCTTAAACTCTAGATGGGACCCAATATTAAGTTAAGCATGGCCTACAAAACCTAACATTTAAGTTAGTTAATTAAACTAATTTTTATCATGTTATAATGGTTATGTTAGAGACTCAAAACTAGATTATTTTGACCCCAAACTTGAACCTAGTCTAGACTTAACCATATGAGACTAGAGAGGGGCAATTAGGACATTTCCTATTAGCCCTACTGGATACTTTATGGCAGCCACCTTTAGGAGAGAATGATTCATTTTATTCATTACAATCTTGTCTCTTTTATTTTCCTTTTGTTCTTCCCCAATTTTAGAGAGCCTTCCCATTGATTTGATCTCCAAATCAAATCATTCCTTCACCAAACCTTCCCTCAATCATTCCCATTCTCCAAGGGAAGGGTGCTACCAAGGATTGGAAGAGGAGTACAAGGAGGAGTGTCCACTTTGAGGGATCTTCGTATCGGAGCCGTGTCCTAAAGGATTTCATTGGGATTCCACTCCCAATAGGTAAAATCTATCATTTAATCGATTTTCTTTGGATATAAATTAGTTTTGAATCCGTAGGATCCATCCTCATGTATGTGTCCCATTTAGATTCAAATTTGAGGCCATTTGGAGCTCTACTGAGGATTTTAGATATGTGTCTTGTGTCCTACTTGATAGATCCCAAATTAGGACACCCCATATGTATGTATGTATGATAATAGTTTAAATAGATATTTAAATTCAGTTTTATAATGGTTAGAGAGTGGATTGATCTTAGTTAGGATTGTTAGAATGAGTTTTATTTGGATACCTATGTTTGTATCCAAGTATCTTGGCCTATATGTGTTCTTTTGTCAAATTCGTCATAATATTTATCCACGTTTTTATTAACCAAAGCAACTTAGAAATGTCATAACTTTTAGCTTAGAAGTCCGATTTATCTTCTGTTTTTTTAAAAGAACCGTATCGAAGTTAGCTTTCCAAATATATAACTTAATAAGCCAAATTCTTTCTGTAACTTTCTGTAGAATTATTTGAGTATCAGCTGTACGAAAGACGAACGTGTTTCGGTATTTTTGCGATTTCTGGAGCTTCCGGACACGAAAATGCAATCCGTTTAAATTTTCGGAAAGCTAACACAAAGGGCTACGACATACTTTAATCTTAGAATTTAGTGAATGCCCAATTGGTACAGTATTGGTTTTAAGTAGAAGAGTGACTGTACGATATATGCATTTTGTGTAACCTATGAGCCTATGTAGCATGGGTATTAAATGAATATAGAGTATGTAATACATGATATGTTAGATGAATGAAATGATATATATATGATATATATCCTCTTTACATTAATGTATATATATGGTTGAATGCAAGCATGTAGGAATACAATTAATGTAATGTGTGTAAGCAATGCATAAATGCATGAATGAAAGAATGATATACAATGTATGCATGAAAGTATATAGTGAATGCTAGATATGAATGCAAGGTATACTTGTAATAATAGATATGAATGCATAATATATAAATAATATAATGCAATATATAATGATAGTATGTATGGTAATGTAGAATATATGATGCAAGCATGTATATGTCCACTGTTTTCCCTTTTCTTTACATTTTCCTTCCCTTCCCTTTCCATTTCAGTTTTTCCCTTTTTTTTCTCTTCTATTTTTACATGATATATGCAATGTATATAATGTATAGATGCATGTTAGTATGTAATATGCATGAATGAATGTCATATATGAATGAATCAATCAATCAAAGGTATAAATAAAATATAATGCATTGTAATGAATGTTAACATATATAATGTATAAAAGTATGTATATAAATGTGCATGAATGTATATATCTATATAAATATGTAAATATGCATGATGTAACATATGCCTATATATATAAATATGTATGTAATGTGGATATACATGTATGTATGAAGGTATATTTTTATATATATTATCTATTTTATATTATGCATTGTTGTGGTTCACATTATCTTGTGATTGTGTGAGTGCTAGCCTAGGCTTGGTTAGGCCTAGTGAGACTTGTTAGACTTGTTTGGGCTAGGACTTGACCTAGTTGACCTAATTTGACTAGTGTGGTTGACTAATGTTGACCAAGTGTTGACTTTAGTCTAGTTTGACCAAGACAGCATGCAGATGCATTATATATTTCATTTATCATCTCTCGTATACATCTTGACCTGTGTTGCTCTAAATAGGACTCTGTGGCTTTAGTTTGGACCTCTATACCTATCAGTTGTTCAAGTTATCAGGCGAGTACATTCTCTGACCGTTTCACACTTGTCTGGATTTACATTCTTGTTCTAGATTACTGTACTTGATGCTGATACGATTGTTATCACGGATTGGTACTATATGGATCTTCTTTTGAGATGTTATCCCCTTGTATTCACTAAATACATATTGTGATGTGCGTTTCACTTATATATTGTATTTATTGAATATCCATATCCTTGTATACTCATTGTGCATATTGTACTCTCATTATCACCTGAGTACCAGGGATAGACCATTGTACAACTATTGTATAACATTGTACATCTATTGTATAATATTGTACATCTATTGTATAACATTGTACATCTATTGTATAACATTCTACACTATTGTACAAGATAACGTAACTGGAGTGGATCCTTGTGTATTGATTGGGGAGGGGGAGTAGAATTGGTTATGTACTCAAATCCTATTGTACAATATTGTATAACTATTGTATATGTCTATTGTACACTCACGTACAATGGAGTTACCATTGCATTGTCCTAGACCGTTTACATAACCATATTGTACTCTAAATCACACGTTGCTTACAGTTCTTACGTATCATATAGATATTTTCTATTATCAAATCTCTGCTATTTTTCATATATATTCTCTTTCAACATTTCCTGTACCTTACTCTATTGCATGCTTTATATTTCCTAACTTGATATGAACTGCGTGAGATGTTTTGTGCTCGCTCCTGTCCTGACTGGACCTGTTGATAAATTTTACAGAGAGCCTGGAGGTTGCCTGCTAGCCTAGAGGAGACACATTAGAGGTTGTTTAGATAGTTATTTCAGTTGTCTGGAGTTGTATTTACTTTATTGATTACAGTATTTAATTTTTGAGATGTATTTCTGGGTTGTGTATTGTAACGCCCCAGTACCAAAATACTTAGGACTAGGTACGTATCCATGTCAGCTGTATACATACGAAGTACACTCCAATATATGGAAACCTTGTACGTATACATAAGCTGTAAAATGCAGTAGAACCATAATAACTAAATCTCATCCACTAGATAAATAAATGATATAAAAGCAACTTTGAATTTGTCATGTATACAATCGTTGGCCGGAGACAAAGTTCACTACCAACTATTTCAAATAAAATGTACAAGAAGTGATCGAATAGATAACGAGACGAACCAAGAACAATTATCTTCGAAAGAATGGAGAAGATCACTGCCTTGGCTAGAACACCTGCAAAATCACAGAAGCACACACCTAGAGAGGTAACCAGGTCCTCAGAGGGACGTAACAAGATACAAGAAGAATATGCCATATGAACTGAATATAAATGCACCATAAAATAAAGATAAAGTAAAAGCGTCCAAACCATAACACGGCTCAATATCCCATCACCGAAACAGTAGGCTACCCCCACAACCAAACAAGGACAAGGGGTAACTTACTATTCCGCGATGTGACAGTTTTCCATGTCATGACTGGACCATGAAATTTGCTAAGGTCTCATAACCTTTCTAGTAGGCAATTTAGAAGACATATTGATGTATGGGTAGGTGAAGGATGACTCCCTCAGGACAAGGTAACAACTCACAATACACACACGTCAATACCAATACTATTAGCCGGCATAACTCGAGGCTAGCGGCCCACGTGACCCATCAGTCCACATAGCTTGAGGCTAGTGACCCTCGCGACTCGACTACCGTAGTACGCAGTTACTACAGCTTTTGGATTTGGGGTAGCCCATACATTTAACTGTCTTCTCCCTCCCAAGGTCCCTAACAGAAGGTAGTTCACTAAGACTAGGTCCATATGCATACAAAAGACAAGAAGAAAAAATCACCGAAACAAAGTAAAGTGAACAAATAGCAAATACTAGATCCAAGTGAGAACAAATAATAAAATATGCAGTAAATAAATAAATAAAGGTGCATCTATTTATGAACAGTAAATATGGCAAGGTATCTTGCCTGTGGGTGGTGCAAGAAGCAGCAAAATCCAACAATCAAAATCGTCAACACGAAAGTCAAAATCCACAAGAAGCTCCGGATGCTGAAACAAATATCATGAACGGGTTTGGAATAAAAGATATGCCTAGGAAACGCCTGTCCAAAAGTTAAATTCTGGAACAGGGGCAAAATTGTAATTTCGGGTCAAAACGATGTCCGCCGTTGGACCCGATTTGCACCAAAATGCGTGCCAGTATCTATGGTCTCTAAAGTCGTCAAACTATATGTCTACGGATTCGATTTGAGGAGAGGAACTCAATGGTATATCCAGGTTTGGATTCCGAGGAGTCGCGTACAAAATCGCCCGTTTGAGTAGGTCGCGGGCCCGCCAAAAAGGGGTTCCGATTCGACCGTCTCAGAATCGAACCAAACTTGGCACACAGGACCAGAATTTCGATTCGGACTTGATGGCACAAGTTTCGTCTTGAATCGACGACTGTACACGAAGTTATGGCCAAGTTTGCAAAACGTCGATACAGGGGTATCTCGACGGATACGCACAGATTTCGTCGCGCACGTGCAATGAAATCGAGTTCCGTCAGTTCCCACACGTCGGCAACATCCATATGCGCCTTTCGATGTGTATAGTGCACGACCACGTCGCCCGGTTTGTCGGGGCGCACACCGTATCGGTTGGGTTTTTCCAAAAATTTTGTTTTCGAACTAGGTTTTTCTGGATTTTTAGACTCAAATAACTTTCTGGACAAAATATGAAAAATGGTTCTGCGAAAAGGTTTCTAATCTCGTACATGTTGTTTTCAAACATGTTAATTTATATTTTTGAAACTATCGAAGAACAGGTGAAATTTTGCCTTCTAATGCTAGGTTCACGATCAATTATGGTATGCTGATTCCTGTGGGTTTTGCTAAACTTTCAGGAATTTATACAAATTAATCATGGCAACCCAAGTTAATCAAATTGATGGGATTGATAGGGGGTCATCTAGACTCTCCGTAAGATTTTACGGATCATGAATCGGTTAACTACAATCGAAGAACGATAGGGGCGAAGTCAGGTACCTGGCTGTGAGTCAAAACAGGGTGTTTCCTTGTTCTCGGCCGAACGGGCGGAGCTCCGGCGATCGACGGGTGGTGCCGACGTGCAGGTGGTCGGGGACGCTCGCTAGGACGTCGGGATGCCCAGGGATTGGGTAGTTGTGGTTGGGGAGGTGTGTCGAGGGAAATTTTCACAAAAACCCCAACAAGTCTCTGTGTGTAACCCGATAGTTCCGAGTTATAACGAAATTGAATTTCGATCGATTAATCAAGAATTATTTGGATTAGATTAGATGATTCAGCCGAAAATTTAGATAGGAAGGGATCTACAAAATTATTTTAGGTTAAATCTTTTAAAATCTCCCTTCAATTCTTCGCCTTGCTTAATTGCAGCGTATGCTGCGGGTACGGGTGTTTAGCCGCATGAATGACTCGCGAGATTTTGAAAATCTTGCGAGTTAATTTTTTTTAATTTTTAATTTTCCAAGTACCTGATATATATATATAAGTAAATTAAATATAAATACATACCAGGATTTATAATAGGTAACTTCTAATACCAAAACTTAATGTCCCTACTTTCTCGGGGTAGGGAGTATTTTGCTCCTGTATATAGATTTACATAGTTATATAGAAATAATCATTTATTGAATAGATTAGCAAAGAACCAATACACAAAAATAATAATAACAATATTGCTAATAATAATAACAACAAAATGGTAGGGTTTAGGGTACATATTCTACTAGTATTAATTATATATATACATTTTTATAAACGAATAAATAAATTTCCAATCTTTTCAAAATATAGTTAAATAAATAAATAAATATCTAAACATGGAAAGGATAACCATGGTATGATCTAATAAGTTTAAAGAACAAAATATTCAAATAAAATATTTATATTGACCTCTACAGCTAATATACTAGTCAAGGCACTTGACGGCATTAGCCATGCCATATTGTCTCGCCGGTGTGCATAACGAAATTAAGCATGAATAGGATTATATTTATTTATAATAAAAAAAATTCATTTGAGCAAAAATATTTATTTATTTTAAATGACAAAAATATAAAAAAATCCTCCAAAATTTTGTGGGATTACATCCTACCCAACTTATAAAAAATTCATCCTCAAAATTAAAATAAAACTTAATATAAAAATATATTAATAAATCTTAGTGGAAGAATATAGTGAGGCTGAATACGAAGGGAGAGTAGGTAGTCATTTCGTAACTTGGCCTCTGGAAAGAGGGTGGAGATAGTCATAATAAAATTTGAACTGCCACCATTTTCTACAAGATAGGGTATTCTTATTCTTACAATGGATCATGGGTATCTAGTTGTTAGGGATTGGTTTGGACTTGCTTAGAAAAAGTCATGTGGGATGGAAATTTCATCCGTGGTTGTTCTAAGGGTTATTAAGTCGTGCACGAGGTATAATTAAAACGGAGCCCATGATGGTGTGTTTGTGTAGGACATAATATGCCTAAATGAATGTGGGATCGTCTAGGTCCCGCGTATAGAATTTTGTTGGAATAAAAGACTAATGTTGTGCTCTAACTTTCAAAGTCACGGTTGGAGTATCCATAGTGTTGCAGATAGAAGTGGACGTTGTGAATTATGGGGTATTTGCTTGGTTGGAGGAACAGGATCAAGTCAAAGTTTGTTCTTCAAATTTTTGGACAATAGTGAAACGATTACCCATGTCATCTCTACGCTTCCTCGTTGGTGAGGGATGCCAGGATGACACATGTACCGAGGGTATTGGATGATTTACTCTTCTATAGCAAAGGACGATTACTGATGGTGTAACAAATTATAAGGTACGTCATGCAATGACCTCTAACCACTAAGTCATAAATCTCTATAATAAGGTTGCTAAAATATAGTTAATATATTTCTAATGGTGTCAAAGGTACTGCATATGCATTGCCGCTGGTAACTAGTAATTTATACTATGACAAGTATTTTGATATGCATGTTGACTAAGCTAATGAATATGTTGTTTTAATGCTAAGCCATATCTAAACAAATAAATGGTGTAACTAGAATAATACCTGCTAAATCTTCCACCTCAGGATGGGTGCCTATCACCGCCATGCTAAATATTGCCCATGGTCTGGTCCTCAGCTAAGTGTGATTCTCTAGGATAACCTCCATGTGGTGGTTGAATGGGCTCTGCTATTGGTCTTGGTGTTACGGGTCCTTGTATTCGATGTTGTGCTGCCTTTAGTTGTTCTGTACAGTCTCGGGCCTTGTGATGATTGGAGCCACAAATCATGCATTATCCTAATCTGCGACGACAATCCTTCATGACATGACCTTTTCTATGACAGAAGCGACATGTAAGAAGCTCATCGATTGGATAGGGTGATGCTCTTGGTGGTTGTGGTGTCATAGAATGTCTGATTAGTCCACCATGGATAAGGTTACTTAGCCCAGTTGCTGGAACATGGCGTCTCTGAGCCTGTTGTATTTCTTTGTCAAGGAGTTCCTGGCTTCTAGCTTCTTCTAACACTGCAGCATGAGAAACTCTAGACTGCACCGTAGTATGCTTCTTGAGCTCTGGTTTCAATCCTTGATGAAATCTCATGGCCCTTTCTTGCTCAGTAGGAATCAGTGTCTCACAGAATCTGCTCAGTCGACTGAATTCTGCATCGTACTCATCTACGGTCATGTTTCCTTGCTTGAGGTATAGGAACTGATCATAAAGTGCATCGCGTACATGGATAGGAAAGAACCTCTCATTGAAGAGTTTGTAGAACTCTTCCCAAGTCTGATTGGCTCCCAAGCGTCTTTCTTCGACTTCCCACCAATGATGGGCATTGTCTTCTAAGAGCAAGTCTACTGCTGTCATCTAATCATTTGTTGGCAACTGGGACGCCCTCAGTAGCTTCTCCGTGCTGATAAGCCACGCAGTGACCTCTAGTGGATCCTCGGTACCTCTGAAGGGCTTGGTGTTCATATCCATAAAGTCATTGATAGAACCCTCATATGGATGTAGAGTTGGTGCTGGTACCGGTGTCGGAGGTGGAGGTGGGGGCCTAGTTAGTGCTTCCGTCATGCTCTGCCTCATCAGTTCAGCTTGTTGCCACTGAGTATGTATCATGGCATACATGAACTGTGTAGTAGGGTTTCCATCCTCTGGTGGTTGAGGCATCTGTGGCCCGCACTGAGGTGGATACTGCCGAGTGGATGGTGGAGAAGATGGTACATTCTCTCCGGATGGTACTTCGGTATCCTGTCCATCCTGGATTACTGGTGGCACTTGGGTTTCCTGTTATACCATTGATGGGGTTATGGTAGTCTGCGGATGTCCTGGCTGATATGGGGTCATCGGGGTTATTGGAGGATTCTGCTCCTCCTGGGTAGACGCATCATCAGAGGTGAGGGCCAAGGTAGAGTTGCGTCCGTTACGTAGATCCATTCTGCTGGCATGAAAATAGGATAACATTAGAATAGATTCAAACAAGTTACAGGTCAAGCAGTTGAAGGAGAGTTGTCAACGTAGTTGCAGAATGAGATTTCTGGGGAGGCAAGTTAACTATATCTCATTGAATAATTTTATGAAGAGCGAACCAAGTGCACTAGGTTGATCAGACCATCATACACCAATTCTGATAAACAATATGTTAGTGGGGTACCTCCAATAACATATATGTCATGAACAAGCTCAAAAAATGAATAGGCTTGCAAATCTAGGCTATAATAGCAGCATTGGTCACGATAGTATAACATAAGCACGCGAGATAATGATAAAAGAATAAAAATTTTAGCCTTCTAAGAATCTTAGTTTTATTCGGGTTTCGTGCCCGTATAGACGTCCTACTGTCTTCTTGTCTGAGGCCATGGTTACGGTCAAGGAAGGGTTAGATCGTGAGGCTTTCTACCCAACTTATAAGAGTTAAGCTAGTAACGATGGAACATGTCTACCTAGAAGGAGTCGCCGTCCTAACCTCTACCAAAAATGAATTAGACTGATATTATGAAGGGTTAGATATTAGGCTGTACAGGTAATCAAAGAGAGTTCGAAAAGTTTGGACGTCAAAGGAGGCAATAATCATGGATGAGATACTATTCTTATTCCTATATGCAGGCTTGTTGGGCACAGTCGTGTAACCCAACAATATTTTCTGACCTGCATGGGCCACCACAAAAACATGTAACGCCCCAGTCCCAAAATACTTAGGACTAGGTACGTATCTATGCCAGCTGTATACATACGAAGTACACTCCAATATATAGAAACCTTGTATGTATACATAAGCTGTAAAATGCAGTAGAACCATAATAACTAAATCTCATCCACTAGATAAATAAATGATATAAAAGCAACTTTGAATTTGTCATGTATACAATCGTTGGGCGGAGACAAAGTCCACTACCAACTATCTCAAATAAAATATACAAGAAGTGATCGAATAGATAACGAGACGAACCAAGCACAATCATCTTCGAAAGAATGGAGAAGATCACTGCCTTGGCTAGAACACCTATAAAATCACAGAAGCACACACCTGGAGAGATAACCAGGTCCTCAGAGGGACGTAACAAGATACAGGAAGAACAAGCCATATGAACTGAATATAAATGCACCATAAAATAAAGTTAAAGTAAAAGCCTCCAAACCATAACACGGCTCAATATCCCATCACCGAAACAGTAGGCTACCCCCACAACCAAACAAGTACAAGGGGTAACTTACTATTCTACGATGTGATATTTTTCCATGCCATGACTGGACCATGAAATTTGCTAAGGTCTCCTAACCTTTCTAGTAGGCAATTTAGAAGACATATTGATGTATGGGCAGGTGAAGGCTGACTCCCCCAGGACAAGGTAACAACTCACAATACACACACGTCAATACCAATACTATCAACCGGCATAACTCGAGGCAAGCGGCCCACGTGACCCATCAGCCCACATAGCTCGAGGCTAGTGACCCTCGGGACTCGACTACCGTAGTACGCAGTTACTACAGCTTTTGTATTTGGGGTAGCCCATACATTTAACTATCTTCTCCCTCCCAAGGTCCCTAACAGAAGGTAGTTCATTAAGACTAGGTCCATATGCATACAAAAGACAAGAAGGAAAAATCACCGAAACAAAATAAAGTGAACAAATAGCAAATACTGGATCCAACTGAGAATAAATAATAAAATATGTAGTAAATAAATAAATAAAGGTGCATCTAATTATGAACAGTAAATAAGGCAAGGTATCTTGCCTGTGGGTGGTGCGAGAAGCAGCAAAATCCAACAATCAGAATCGTCAACACGAAAGTCAAAATCCACAAGAAGCCCCGGATGCTGAAACAAACAATACGAACAAGTTTGGAATAAAAGATATGCCAAGGAAACGCCTGTCCAAAAGTTAAATTCTGGAACAGGAGCAAAATCGTAATTTCGGGTCAAAGCGATGTCCGCCGTTGGACCCGTTTTGCACCGAAACGTGTGCCAGTATCTATGGTCTCTAAAGTCATCAAACTATATGTCTATGGATTCGGTTTGAGGAGAGGAACTCAACGGTATATCCAGTTTTGGATTCCGAGGAGCCGCGTACAAAATTGCCCGTTTGAGTGGGTCGCGGGCCCGCCAAAAAGGGGTTCCGATTCGACCTTCTCAGAATCGAACCAAACTTGGCACACAGGACCAGAATTTGATTCGGACCTGGTGGCACAAGTTTCGTCTTGAATCGACGACTGTACACGAAGTTATGGCTAAGTTTGCAAAACATCGATACGGGGGTATCTCGACGGATACGTACTGATTTCGTCGCACACGCGTAACAAAATCGAGTTCCGTCAGTTCCCACAAGTCAGCAACATCCATACGCGCCTTTCGATGTGTATAGTGCACGACCACGTCGCCCGGCTTGTCGGGGCGCACGCCGTATCGGTTGGGTTTTTCCAAAAATTCTGGACAAAATATGAAAAATGGTTCTGCGAAAAGGTTTCTAATCTCGTAGATGTTGTTTTCAAACATGTTAATTTACATTTTTGAAACTATCGAAGAACAGGTGAAATTTTGCCTTCCAATGCTAGGTTCACGATCAATTATGATATGCTGATTCCTGTGGGTTTTCGTAAACTTTCAGGAATTTATACGAATTAATCATGGCAACCCAAGTTAATCAAATTAATGGGATTGATAGGGGGTCATCTAGACTCTCCGTAAGATTTTACGGATCACGAATCGGTTAACTACAATCGAAGAACGATAGGGGCGAAGTCAGGTACCTAGCTGTGAGTCAAAACAGGGTGTTTCCCTGTTCTCGGCCGAATGGACGGAGCTCCGGCGATCAACGGGTGGCGCCGACGTGCAGGTGGTCGGGGACGCTCGCTAGGACGTCAGGATGCCCAGGGATTGGGTTGTTGTGGTTGGGAAGGAGTGTCGAGGGAAATTTTCACAAAAACCCCAACAAGTCTTTGTGTGTAACCCGAGAGTTTCGAGTTATAACGAGATTGAATTTCGATCGATTAATCAAGAATTATTTGGATTAGATTAGATGATTCAGCCGAGAATTTAGATAGGAAGGGATCTACGAAATTATTTTAGGTTAAATCTTTTAAAATCTTCCCTTCAATTCTTCGCCTAGCTTATTTGCAGCGTATGCTGCGGGTGCGGGTGTTTAGCCGCATGAATGACTCGCGAGATTTTGAAAATCTCGCGAGTTAAATTGTTTTTTTTCTTTTTTCTTTTTTCTTTTCCAAGTACCATATATATATATATATATATATATATATATATATATATATATATATATATAAATTAAATATAAATACATACCATGATTTATAATAGGTAACTTCTAATACCAAAACTTAATGTCCCTATTTTCTCGGGGTAGGGAGTATTTTGCTCCTGTATATAGATTTACATAGTTATATAGAAATAATCATTTATTGAATAGATTAGCAAAGAACCAATACACAAAAAATAATAATAACAATATTACTAATAATAATAACAACAAAATGGTAGGGTTTTGAAAAATTTGGGGAGGGTACATATTCTACTAGTATTATTTATATATATATATATATATATACATTTTTACAAACGAATAAATAAATTTCCAATCTTTTCAAAATATAGTTAAATAAATAAATAAATATCTAAATATGGAAAGGACACCATGGTATGATCTTATAAGTTGAAAGAACAAAATATTCAAATAAAATATTTATATTGACCTCTACAGCTAATATACTAGTCAAGGCACTTGACGGCATTAGCCATGCCATATTGTCTCGCCGGTGTGCATAACGAAATTAAGCATGACTAGGATTATATTTATTTATAATAAAAAATTCATTTGAGCAAAAATATTTATTTTTTTAAATGACAAAAATATAAAAAAAATCCTCCAAAATTTTGGGGGATTACATGTATCTTAGACACTTAGACTTATATCTGCTGTATCTCTTTTGGATTTTATGTTTTATCTATCTTCCATTATGCTCTACCTTAGATGTGATTGAGTTTACATTCTGCTATGTCACCCCCATTCGGGGAGTATAAACTGCTTAGCCTTATACTGTTAGATGCATGAGACCTAGGACAGCGTTCTGCCGCCGACACTGCGGTGTAGGCTGGACGTACCCACTCTTCGTGCCCTTATTTTAGGGTACGGGTCGTGACAGGGGGGCGGTGTCAAGTGAAGCTGCTGCTCCACTATATATTCTTTACTCTACCATTACATATTTCCTTCATCCTTCCTCCCATATTAATCCTTTTGCTAACTCCTTCATAAATTTTCCAAATCAACACACAAGGAAAAAAAAGGGGAAAAAAGCTCACAGCTTGGGTTTTGCTCCGAGGTCGACGGATGTCACCAGGTTGCTTGATCGGGAGGTTGGGCGTCGACGGGCTGACCGGAGTGGCTCGATCGCTGGGCGCTGGGACGGTAGCGCCGACGGGGGTGACTGGAAGGGGCGGTCATTGGCCGAGCTCGCCATGGCTGAACAGTTCCGACACGAGAGTTGACTCCGGGACGGAGGTTCATTCTCTCTCTCTCTCACTCACTCTCACTCTCTTTATGGTGTTCTGATATGCCTGGTGGTGAGTCGAGTGGGGGAATGGTCGGTTTGACATGGGGCGAAGGTGGTGGTCCGTAGTGTTTTGAAATGGCGGTAGCAATTTTGTGTGGGGCTACGACGTGTAGGCGGTAGCTGTGATACGGGTGGCGGTGTGCCATGGCCGGAGCCGGGCCAAATAGGGGTGGCGACGTTGAATATGGCGACTAGGCTGATTGGCTGAGGTGGTGTTTGCAGTAGTAGTATTGGTGATTACGGATGAACGGAAATAGCAGAGGAGGTGGTTAATGTCGGAGTCGATCGGAGATGATGGGGACAGGCCTAGGTGGTGTTTGCTGTTTTGGTCGAGAGGTTGGAAAAATATTGGCAGCAAAGAAAGAGGATGGCGACTGACTTGGTGGCTTGGTTTAGGGAGGTGTGTAGAAAATTTTAGGTTTTTGGGGTTGAGTGACTATTTATAGGAAAATGGGAGAAACCCTAAACCAAATTGTATATGTAATAGAAAATTAGGAAATAATGAAAAAGCACTAACAACTTAGTCTCTAACCACTAACAATTTATTATCTGATTATTAGTTAGTAAAATCATTTAGAAAAAGTCTAGTAGCTAATTACAAGTGGCTACTACCAGCTAATTACAAGTGGCTACTACCATTCAATCGTAGCTTGCAGTCCAAGCCTAGGCTAACATAGGACCGATACAGCCTTAGCCTGATCCCGAGGCGAAACGAAAACCTACCATTCTGCAAAGCCTTTAAATATAAATAATTAGTAAAAAAAATATTCATTATTTACAAATAATTAGTTTTACAAAAATCAAATACTCAAACAAATATCGGTAGCTAATTACAATTTAGCTACCACCAGGATTAGGACCAAAATAGTCTTAGGCCGATACGATTGGTGAAATCCAATAAACTACAATTTTCAAAACCTTTAACTAAAAGAATTTGTGAATAAATATTTCATTTATAAAACACAACTTCATAAAATATTTTCTCTTTATAAATATATATATATGTACAACTTATAGATTTTCTTAAAGTGGGAAGAAATTCAATTAATGAAATCATCTCACAAAGTTTTTGCAAAACCAAGACAACAAGACCGATAGCAATGACGGTCAAAAAAATATTTCTAAAAATTTGAATTTCACGTTTTTCGAGATTCAGAAAATTCAGAGTTATAAAAAATACCAAATTTCGAAAAAATTAAGAAATTAGTTAACGAAGGTTACACCCAATACACAATCTGGACGTGAGGAACATCTTTGTTCTAGTGACACATCAGTATGTTGTCTACATAGAGACAAATGATGACTTGTCACGACCCGCACCTACTGTTAGGGTACGAGAACGTAACAACGCCCAGCCTACGCCGCAGTGTCGGCGGTAGAACGCTGTCCTAGGTCATAACATCTAACAATATAATGCTAAGCAGTTTATACTCCCCGAATGGGGGTAACATAGCAGATACAATCTCAATCACATCTAAGGTAGAGCATGATAAGGATAGATAAAACATGAAATCCAAAAAGATACAGTAGAGAGAAATCTAAGTGTCTAAGATACAAAACCCAGAAATACATCTCAAAACTCAAAATACAGTAATCCTTAAAGTAAATACAACTCCAGACAATGGAAATAACTATCTAAACAACCTCTAAAGTGTCTCCTCTATGCTAGCAGGCAACCTCCAGGCTATCTGTAAAATTTATCATCAGGTCCAGTCAAGACAGGAGCGAGTACAGTACATCTCAACAGATCATAGCAGGTTAGAAAATATAATCATGCAGTAAAGTAAGATACATGTACTGAAAGAAATGCAGTATGTAAACAGAGAGAGAGAGATGTAATAGAAATATCTACTATACATAGAGAACTAACAGTGGCTAGTGAGTCAGAGTACAATATAGACATGTAAATGTCATAGGAGATTCTGATAAGACACTATGGAAGAGATTCTGATAAGATACTACTTGGGTATTATTCACATGTCTAATTCTACTCCCTCGTACCCCCAATCAATACACAAGGATCCAGCCAGGTTATGTTATGATTTCATGCAATGGCCCCGTAGGGTGATACATGGATGCCCATAAATGGGTGATTCTGGGGGTTACCCAACAGTGAGTGATTCAAGGAGACTCTGTGATCATGAGGGTACATGTCACAAGTGATCAATGAACCAAGAAGTATAGTGATACACAATGTAAGTGAAACGCACAGAACATGTAATATCCGATGCTCCTAAAGGATAACATCTCAAGAAAGGATCCATATAGTACCAATCCGTGTGACCAACGTGACAGTATCAAGTAAAGTAATTTAAAGCAGGAAAATAATTCTAAGCATGATATGAAATGATCAGAGAATGTACTCGCCTGATATCTGAATGTCCAAGGTAAAGATACTGTCTGAGGAGAGGTGTCTGGCTCCTAATTAGAACAGCACAAGTCACAACATGTCCAGAAGGGTAATATAAAGCACTGCAATAGATTCTACATGAATCTAGGTCAAACTAGGCCAAAGTCAATCCTTGGTCAACTCTGGTCAACTGTACTAGTCAAACTAGGTCAAGCTAGGTCATGTCCTAACCCAGCAAGTCTTACTAGGCCTAATCAAGACTATCCTAGCAAGAACACATCAATACAAGGCTATACAAGCCAACATACACCCAACTCTATATAGCATGCAATTATTCAATACTCAATATGCAAGAATTCACATTAGATATACACTAGGTAATCTATTACTTTAAGCTATACATGTCTACACATATATACACATGCATATATTGGTATTCAACATTAGGTCTATAATCATGACATTTCAATGGCTATATAAACTTATATATTACATTACAATATGCTACCATATATATAATATACATACATAGCTAAGTTAATTATATTCATAAATACTTATTTAAGAGGCTATGTGTGTGTATGTGAACATGGCAAAGGGGCAATGGGCATACACAGTGTATACATATCAAAGAGTGTCAAAGTGTAAGTGAACAAAGTGTCAAGTGTGATAGTGTCATCATAGTATAACATAGAACATTACATCTCATTAACTTGTATATTGCATACATTACATCTATTATTACATTACATTCATGTTTGCATTCATTCATCATTCATTTATTCTCTTGCACTACTATATGCACCATACATTATATACTATGGAACCTACATATTCATTACAAGCCATACTTATACATGCTTACATTAGATAGGATACTTACACCTCATACATCATTTATTTAACTATTTACTCATGCTTGCATTCTCTATTTAGTTACATAATATATATACATTAACATGGGTTAAAATCAAATAGAACATTATATTACACACAAGGGTGCACAAAATGCATATGCCAAATAGTAACTCCTACTAATAATCAATATTGTACCAACTCAGCATGAGTTAAAATCTAGGATTAAAGTATGTTATATATCTATGTGTTAGCTTTCCGAAACTTTAAACGGATTGCGTTTTTGTTTTCGAAAACTCCCGAAATCGTGAAAACACCGAGAACGCGTTTGTCTTTCGTACAGCTGACACTCAAATAATTCTCCAGAAAGTTATACAATGAATTATGCCGATTAGTACATGTTTTTCGAAAGCTAACTTCAATACGCTTCTTTAAAAAAAAATGGGAGATTAAACCGAGTCTAGAGCTAGAAGTTATGACATTTCTAAATTAAGGCTGGAATTAAAAACATGGATAAAAATTATGACGGATTTAGATAGTTTGAGCCAAAAGAATACACAATATATATCCTAATTATCCACAACAATAATAGCAATAATAATATGAGGAACCACACTCACAAACTTGATTATATAATCAACATGAACCATTTATTACATATATAAATATATATACACTCTTATTACAATATATATATATAAATCTATATATGTAACATGAACACATCCATAAGAGATACATGAATGAAATATAAACTACTCAAGAACACATCTCTACATATTCAAATCTGAGATTTAATATGAATTAAATTATTTAATCAATATTTTAAATATAAAGTATGTCCAAGTTTGGGGGTTTTTCCCATGAACATAAGACACAACAATAATACAATAGAAATCCCTAAAGGATACATAATAGACACAAAAGGACACAAAATAGGGACACAATAATGGGGGTCATTCCTATGGTTAAAACTTTCCTAAATGCAAAATAGAGAAATAAAAGAGAAGGAAATATTACCTAAAGGAGAGAAAATCCAAAGAGAAAGGCTTCTTCCTTGGGAGAGCTTGAGAGCACTTGGGAAAGGAGACTTCTCAATGAAAGGAAATGAGATGGGAGTCCTATTAGGGCCGACCACAATGGTTATATCCCCTCCTCATTAAATTTTACAAGTTTGCCCCTCCCTTAGTTACAAGTGTTTAAAACAATTTTGGTTAGGGTTTGGTGGTAAAAGGGTCAAAATAAAAAACTCTAAATGGTTAACCTAATAATTAGGATTATGACTAATCTTTCTAACATGACTAATTAAAATGTGGGCCATGGTTAACTAATGCATGGGTCCAACTAGAGTCTAAGTTACCCCGGGTCCCCGTTACAAGTCGGATTGAGATGAAGTTCGAACCCGACTCAAATAACCCCAAAACAATATCATAAATAATAAAATAAATATCAAAATAATTCAAAGAGGTCAAATGCAAAATATCCTTAGGCCAGAAATGACATTAAAATATCATAATCATATGGTTAGTCAAACAGTCTCTAGGGTTTCACTAACAAAATGTCAAAACCACAAGTCATTGATTTAAATAATTTTAAAATGATTTAAAATCACAAAAAATTATATCATGCATTAAATATTATTATTAAAATAATTATAAACACGAAATTTCAAAATTACCCTCATTTGGAAAACTGGGTGCTACAACTCTACCCACCTTAGAAAAATTTTGTCCTCAAAATTTAAGATCGATAGTACTCCTTCTAGAGCCTCTAACCTACCCAATATCTAAGGTAACACTTTCTAACACTGGAATAATAAACGGACATCTAAATAGTGTCAATCTAGGAATACCTCCAACACTGCTCTGCTGTACGGTGGTAATGGAACTTCAATAAAATATGGACTGGAACCTATATCCAAGGGACTGGACCTATTTTAAAGTGGTCTTAACTAAGGATGAAAAGGAACTGATCATAGGCTATAGGTATGCTCAAACTATTATCTTCCTATTAACCATCTATTAATACATTCTATTACCATAGGAACGATACATTACTAAGACATATAGGCCCCTATCTCTCATAACACATTTATACTCACCAAAAGACTAGTACATCCTATCAAGGCTGATACTATAATCTCTCATAAATCTCATAAGCTATATGTTTATAGACACACATCCCCACATCAAGGACTAACCTATATATATCTACAACTGATACTAATGGGGTGACGTCCTATTTCCCAACAATCAAGGTCTAATTTTTTTTATCTAAATCATGTAATTTGAAGGAATAGTATACAAGGTCAGGGCATACCGTAGCAGTTGGAAGTCTCACCTAGGTACACTAATCATTTTAGGTCAAAATAGTACTATGGTATCAACACACAAACAATCTAGGGTGTCCTAATTGGGAAGGTAAGGGAACAACAATCATCAAGGTTGTAGGGATGTCTACCATCCTATATAAAAATTGGTCATTAACAAGCAACTAAAAAATTATTAAAAGGTTACTATTCCATAAAATGGCAAAAATTGAAAATTTAGGCACAACAAATCACAAATAGATTTTTGCCTTGACACGATCTAAGTTGATCAATTTCGGGGTAAAATGAGATTTGGGCAAGAAGGGAAATCAATGAAATAAAAGTATGAGCACGAGCATCCAATGATGGAGATTCAGGTCATGATTAAATTTAATTCAACTGAGTACGAATATGAGGTTCATAGGCGATGAAAATATTTCAAGAAGAATTGTCAAGGCTGTCGCGAATGAGACTCTAGGGTCAAGTTTAACTATGTCTCCATTCTCGTAGATTGATACATGAAAAAGTGAACCAAAGTGCAATAGGTTGATCAGACCATCATGTACTGGTTCTGATTAGACAATATGTTAGTGGATGGCCACCCAATAAAATATGTCATGACCAAGCTCGAAAATAAATAAGCTTATAAAACTAAGGCTAATTTAGCAGCACAAGATATATGGGTGGTAATGATGAAAGGAATTACATAGTCCAAGTTTCTTAACCAACGGGTCAAGTAATCAAATAAGGTACAAGGTTAAGCATCTAAGGAAACAAGCAGAACACCATCACATGTCGGATCGAAAGAATTAAGTCAAGGCTGGATTTCTAATTGAAATAAGAAGAAATTTAGTATAATGGTAGAGGTTATAGTTTAGCCAGTTGACCAGAAAATCATATCAAGAAAATAGAGTACAAGAAGACGGGTTTTAGTGGGACATGATATACCTACACGAAGGTGAGCTCGTCTAGGTCTTGCATATAAGGTTTGTTGGAGGGTAACAACTAGTATTACATTCCGAATATCAAAGTCACGATATGGAACGTCAAAGGATCTCAATTAGAAAGTGGGAGTTCAATAGGTGGTAATTAATGCACAAAAATAATGAAGATCGAGTTAGTCATCTGCTTCTGATACCCTTAAGTTCATCTGGTCATAACTTGCCAATCATATCTTTACCTCACCAGTCTCCATATAAAAATTTAACCTTTACTTAAAACCTTACCATGACTACCGTAGGCAATTCCCGATTTCCAAACATCACTCGTGAAGCATAGCCCTCACATTTAGGAATCAACATTAACCATTTATTTAAATTTCCAAGTTCTTTCACCTTGTCTTAAATTTGACCCAAAACCTCTAAATCCTGTTTACGAATTCCTTGAACTTGTTTAAATTGTCCTCCTCGTATTATTTAATTTAAATCTCTAGGCCTTACAAAACTTATCTTCCATCATAAAATCAACTTCCGTATTTTCTTCGACAAACACCCTTGAATATTATTTTCCTAAAAATATTTCACAATAATCTCTAAACTTCCATAACTTTGTCTTCTCTCTATCCTTAGTCATTTCCTCGCAACATCTTGTTCAATATCCTTATTAAACACAATAACTTCTCTTTTCCATTACTAACCTTCCACATAGCCTTAGGGTAAACCTCCCAAGAATCAACAACTAGAATTTCGTGGTTCTCCAATCTAGGTTGACCTTGAATATCCTTATCAATTTTGAATACACCTATAAACTATCTCATAACCCAAAAATTTTCTCTAAATGTGATTGTTTCCAGATTGGCAGTATACATCTCTTTATTCTATTTGAGACCTTTACCATATTTCTATCTCAAGTTTCCATATGGAACACTCCACATTTGATTTCCTTTAGATCATCATATAATAACCAGTTACATCTTCTCTGAGCTACATGATTTACGTCACTTCTTTAGCCTTCCCCATGCAAAAGATACGAAGATTCAAGGTTTCGAAGTACATCTGGTAGGGATGACAAGATATGGGTAATTAATGTAATGAGACAAAGTTTAAGATAAGAGGTAAATAAGAATGCAAGGGAATAATGGCGAGAAAGAATGATGAAGATATGTTCCTTCTTATCGGTTCAAACGAGAGGAACCCATTGTCACGACCCGCTCCCGAATAATCGGACACAAGTCGGACACGTTCAGCCTTCATTGTTAGACACAATGAAGTAAGCTGTACCAAGCTAGGAAAAACTAACAAGATAAACATGAAGTATAGAATCACAGCATCTATATAATATGTCCCAACCAGAGTAAAGAGTACAATATCTGAATTTATTACAATTCAACTATAAGAGTCTGCTAGTCTCAATACATGGAAAGATAAATGGAAAACTAAATGAAACTAGGCCTCTGCAGCCTCTAGGTCACAAGCAGCTCCAGCTGGCTCAGTAGGGAAGGCAGTATCCTGTCCATAGTATGTGTCACACAAAGCCTCCATCTCACCTATCATAACATATCCAGTCAGGAGCGGAGCAAGTACAATTCTAGGTAATGAACAAGACATCATGAAATGAAGTACAAGGGAACATGGAAAGTACAGGAAAATACAGGTGAATAAGTACATGAAGAACAGGGTAAAATGCATGAAAGAACATGAATGTAAGAACATGATATGTAAGCACCTGAAAGAACAAGATATCATGGAACTACAGGAAATAAGTACAAGGTAATCTCCTGAACATGTGTGTACTACATTTGAAATATAACTAAATATGTGACCGGCTAGGGTAAGCACCTGAAAGCACATGAATGGTGACTTAGGACCCGCGTGCACGATGCGGGGTCTAAGCTAAAACACACCTGAGTTGTTACTTGGGATTGGTCACATAGATAGCATATTTCCCCTCCCCAGATACAAGTAATAAGCACAAGAGAACAAGAGCACCAGAAAGAACATGACTTGTTGCAATTGTGTCACTCAAGGAAGCACAGGATATATAATGAAAAGTACAAAACCGTAGAGTGTACTTGCCTGGCTCCAGGAAAGTACAAGTAGGCAAAAGAGTCGGATATCCTCCTGTATGAAATAATGATGTGTACAAGATGATTAATAAACAACTAATTCTAATTGGTTATTCTAATCAAGGTATATTTATCTAGGCTCATCATAAACTATCTTACAATTCAGTTCCATTAGCTATACCATATCATTAACTACCCTTCATAATTACCATATATACTACAAGTAATATGATCTCCTCCTTAAGCTATTTAGTTAGCAAATCAATATTTAAATGAACTCTCATGTTAACATCTTAATATTGAAAGTAAAATAGATGAGGGGAAAATCATATTACTGATAGCATCAACTCCTAATGGTTATACTATCCAATTAACCTATGAATTTGCTCCTTTCTATTATGACTCAAGAGTTGTTGGTACCTAAACTGGTTAAGGATACCCAGATTGAATGTTAAGTCATAACAGTACTCAAGGCCATACAACTGCTATTTAACCAACTGAATCCCAAACCTTGGTCCCAACTATGTCCTACTCTCAACAGTCCATTAGACAGAAAACTCTGTCCAATATCAATTGGACTCAACAAAGACTATACAACTGCTCAGGTTCTTGATGCCTGAGACTTCAAATCTCTGAACAGGCATCCAAGTTTGAGACTACCTAATCCCAGATATCTTGAGAATCTCAGGTATCTAAACTGAATTATCTATGACACAATATTTCTCAGTTGAAAACTCAAGTTACCAACCATTGGTTGCAGAAAACAGTCAAAATATATAATGTCCTGCCCTCATATCAGTCCAATCTTTAGGACTGATCTTCCCAGGTTCCTGAGAACCCCAGTTACACTGAGTTCTCAATGAATAATTACCAAGTTTCTTAGTTATCAAGAGAAACTCAAGTTCCTGGAAAACTCTCAGGTTCCTGAGAATTTCATTCTCAATTTCCTAAATTTCTGAGGCTCAGCAGTTCTCAGTTCAGAATGCAATAGCAGGTTCACAGTAAATGTAGACAGGAAAATACCATGGCATCTAATAATTGGAACAAAGAATGGAAACAGGATATAATAAGGAGCACTAGGTAACTCACATCATCTATAAGTTAACAGGAAGGATCTCATAGGCTAAAAACTATCAGTCTAATGAATGCATGAGTAAAACTTAGGACTGTCAAAAAATAAAATATTGCTAAGAGTTCATTCTTATGTAGGAAGGATATACCAGTATGGTCTCAAGTTGATTTTTAATGATCTATGGATCAACCTCACTGTATGCCAATCATGCAACTGATAAAGCCCAGACATTACCACATCTAAAAGCTCAGTTAACCAAACCGAAACAGGCCTCCTCTACCATAGTCAATTTAACTAACCATTGTTCAAAACAAGGAATCCTGAATGATACATTATATTAGGTTTAACTCAGTGAATACACCATAAGCCACTTGGGAACCATTCTCCCATCATATGTAGAGTCACCAGAGTTTAAGGGAATTATAAACAACCTCAGATTTCACTAGCTCGAAATCATCATAGGTTGTTTGAAGTATGATCTCAGCCATCCCCAACTTGATGTTAACCCAACATATATTTCCAAGGGACTGAGATTGATTTCCCAGTTATTACATCATCAAGTTGTTCCAATGGCTGCTAGGTAGCCACTGAAAAAGTATTTCCAACACAGTGTCCCATTGGTACACGATTCCATTGAACCATTGTAGGAGTACTAAATGCCCAATGACTGAAATGGCTCAGTCACAGCCTTAGATTTCACTCATTAGACAGTAAGGGAGCCTTGATAAACACATATCATTCAACAGCATATGGCTGAAACCGTATCACCCCAAAATACATGTCATGCTCATTCCCAGGAACAACAGGAAAATTATTGGTTGCATAACTCGGTTCCAGATTATAATTCCCCACCCCACAAATACTGCAGTATGAAAATAGCCCAAATTACCATACGAAATACTAAATAATCATAGGAAGACAACTAAAATTTGCAAGGAGAAAATTATAGCTACCTGATTCTTCGAAAGAGCTGTTGATTCAGAAACAGGGCACAACCTCAATGTCCAAATCAACGAATATAACTGTTCAGGCATAGCAACAAACACATAGAACACAATATAAAAAATGGTGTTCTCATAATGTTAGGGGTGTCCAAAGAATTTCTATATTCTCTAAATCACCTAGTTAATCCCAGATTCAGACTTCCAAGCTAATCCAAAGCAATCGATCCATTGATCTAGCACACGAAATTCTAGAAAAAGAAACCACGGTTGAAATCAAAATTTATTCACAAATCGAGATTCAAAAATCACTAGGTTGAACACTCACCACTGTTTCTCGTTCTCGATTGAGGAAGAACGATCGATCGATCACGAATCAATCCTTCCTACAAAATTTGATCAATCCAGAAAAGAATTGAGAGTTGGAATTACAAAACTAATTGATCAGAAGGTTGACTCTTACTGGAATTAGCTTGTCTCAACAGGAGCTCGACTGTTGGGAAGAGGAATTGCCATGGCTGCCATTTCCATTCCTCCAGATCCAAGGAAATCGAATGAAAGAAATTAAGTTGAAGAATGAATAGAGGATGGCTTCGTCCACAGAGAGAAGGGAAGGTTATATAGGCGAATTTGATGCGTGGAAGCTAGGCTAACCAAAAATTGGCAGGAGAATTGGCTCTGACAGGCGGTTAGAACGGTGGAGAGATAACAGAGCACATGGCCACTGTGCCATGGCCGTTAGAATTGAATCGAAATCGAGAATTCAAAAGAATGCTCACAGTGAAGAGCTAGTCTCTTCCAGAGAAATTTTTAAGGAAACAGTGACTTGGCTAAATCAATGGCTGGTTTTAAAGGCTGGGTTATGGGCTTAAATGAAAGCCCAAACATAAAACTAAAAGTGAAAAGAATTCAAATAAATTGGCTAAGGAAAAAAAATATTGAATTAAGGAGAACATATATTCAGAAATTATGGAAAAAGAAAAATTTACATTTCCTGAAAAAGTGGAGTTACACCCATCAAGCTTAAATTCAATAGCAAGGAATGAGGGTGAATCCAAACAAGAGGAAAATGAATTCCAATTGAAGTTCAAAATGAGTTTCTCAGGAGTCGTCCCAGAAATCTCTCAAAGAATCCTAAGTGTGATTGAGTACCTTGGATTTGAAAATATTAATCTAAATACAAAATTAAATCAACAACTACAAAATTTTATCAAAATTATCAACTAATACCAGGATTCAAAGTTCTACAAAGAATCCACAAAATCAAATTCAAATCAAGGAAAAAGGTGAATCAAAACAAGGAAAAGGAGTTTAAATCGGAATTCAAAATGAGATTCTCAAGGGTCATCCCAGAAATCTCTCAAGGAATCCTAACAGTGATTGAGTATCCTCTCATCCTAACATCTTAATTTATATATCCTATACCAGGCTCGTAGTAGTACAACTAAGTCGTTGCGCTACTACGAAATCGCACTAATGCGAATCTCGACCTGCATGGGCCACCACTAAAAACGTTTCACGACCCGCACCCACTGTTAGGGTACGAGAACGTAACAACGCCCAGCCTACGCCGCAGTGTCGGCGGTAGAATGCCGTCCTAGGTCATAACATCTAACAATATAATGCTAAGCAATTTATACTCCCCGAATGGGGGTGACATAGCAGATACAGTCTCAATCACATCTAAGGTAGAGCATGATAAGGATAGATAAAACATGTAATCCAAAAAGATACAGTAGAGAGAAATCTAAGTGTCTAAGATACAAAATCTAGAAATACATCTCAAAACTCAAAATACAGTAATCCTGAAAGTAAATACAACTCCAGACAATGGAAATAACTATCTAAACAACCTCTAAAGTGTCTCCTCTATGCTAGCAGGCAACCTTCAGGCTCTCTGTAAAATTTATCAACAGGTCCAGTCAGGACATGAGCGAGTACAGTACATCTCAACAGATCATAGCAGGTTAAAAAATATAATCATGCAGTAAAGTAAGATACAGGTACTGAAAGAAATACAGTATGTAAACAGAGAGAGAGCTGTAATAGAAATATCTACTATACATAGAGAACTAACAGTGGCTAGTGAGTCAGAGTACAATATAGACATGTAAATGGTATAGGAGATTCTGATAAGACACTATGGAAGATATTCTGATAAGATACTACTTGGGTATTGTTCACATGTCCAATTCTACTCCCTCGTACCCCCAATCAATACATAAGGATACAACCAGGTTATGTTATGATTCCATGCAATGGCCCTACAGGGTGATACATGGATGCCCATAAATAGGTGATTTTGGGGGTTACCCAACAGTGAGTGATTCAAGGAGACTCTGTGATCATGAGGGTATATGTCACAAGTGATCAATGAACCAAGAAGCATAGTGATACACAATGTAAGTGAAACGCACAGAACATGTAATATCCGATGCTCCTAAAGGATAACATCTCAAGAAAGAATCCATATAGCACCAATCCGTGTGACCAACGTGACAGTATCAAGTAAAGTAATTTAAAGCAGGAAAATAATTCTAAGCAGGATATAAAATAATCAGAGAATGTACTCGCCTGATATCTGAATGTCCAAGGTAAAGATACTATCCGAGGAGAGGTGTCTGGCTCCTAATTAGAACAACACAAGTCACAACATGTCCAAAAGGGTAATATAAAGCACTATAATGCATTCTACATGAATCTAGGTCAAACTAGGCTAAAGTCAATCCTTGGTCAACTCTGGTCAACTGCACTAGTCAAACTAGGTCAAGCTAGGTCATGTCCTAACCCAGCAAGTCTTACTAGGCCTAACCAAGACTATCCTAGCAAGCGCACATCAATACAAGGCTATACAAGCCAACATACATCCAACTCTATATAGCATGCAATTATTCAATACTCAATATGCAAGAATTCACATTAGATATACACTAGATAATCTATTACTTTAAGCTATACATGTTTACACATATATACACATGCATATATTGGTATTCAACATTAGGTCTATAATCATGGCATTTCAATGGCTATATAAACTTATATATTACAATACAATATGCTACCATATATAATATACATACATAGCTAAGTTAACTATATTCATAAATACTTATTTAAGAGGCTATGTGTGTGTATGTGAACATGACAAAGGGGCAAGTGAGGGTTAAATGGGCATACATAGTGTATACATATCAAAGAGTGTCAAAGTGTAAGTGAACAAAGTGTCAAGTGTGATAGTGTCAACATAGTGTAAGGGGTACATGAGATAATACAGGATTTGTGTTAACATAGAACATTACATCTCATTAACTTGTATATTGCATACATTACATCTATTATTATATTACATTCATGCTTGCATTCATTCATCATTCATTTATTCTCTTGCACTACTATATGCACCATACATTACATACTATGGAACCTACATATTCATTACAAGCCATACTTATATATGTTTACATTAGATATGATACTTACACCTTATACATCATTTATTTAACTATTTACTCATGCTTGCATTCTCTATTTAGTTACATAATGTATATACATTAACATGGGTTAAAATTAAATAGAACATTATATTACACACAAGGGTGCACAAAATGCATATGTCGAATAGTAACTCCTACTAATAATCAATATTGTACCAACTCAGCATGAATTAAAATCTAGAATTAAAGTATGTTATAGATCTATGTGTTAGCTTTCCGAAACTTTAAGCGGATCGCGTTTTCGTTTCCGGAAACTCCAGGAATCGCGAAAACACCGAGAACGCGTTTGTCTTTCGTACAGCTGACACTCAAATAATTCTCCAGAAAGTTATAGAATGAATTAGGCCTACTAATACATGTTTTTGGAAAGCTAACTTCAATATACTTCTATTAAAAAAACAAAAGATTAAACCGAGCCTTGAGCTAGAAGTTATGACATTTCTAAGTTAGGGCTGGAATTAAAAACGTGGATAAAAATCATGACGAATTTAGGTAGTTTGAGCCAAAAGAATACACAATATATATCCTAATTATCCACAACAATAATAGCAATAATAATATGAGGAACCACACTCACAAACTTGATTATATAATCATCATGAACCATTTATTACATATATAAATATAGATATACTCTCATTACAATATATATATATATATATATATATATATAAATCTATATATGTAACATGAACACATCCATAAGAGATACATGAATAAAATGTAAACTACTCAAGAACACATCTCTACATATTCAAATCTGAGATTTAATATGAATCAATTTATTTAATCAATATTTTAAATATAAAGTGTGTCCAAGTTTGGGGATTTTTCCCATGAACACAAGACACAACAATAATACAATAGAAATCCCTAAAGGATACATAATGGACACAAGAGGACAAAAAATAGGGACACAACAATGGGGGTCATTCCTATGGTTAAAACTTTCCTAAATGCAAAATGGAGAAATAAAAGAGAAGGAAATATTACCTAAAGGAGAGAAAATCCAAAGAGAAAGGCTTCTTCCTTGGGAGAGCTTGAGAGCACTTGGGGAAGAAGACTTCTCAAAGAAAGGAAATGAAATGGGAGTCCTATTAGGGCCGGCCACAATGGTTATATCCCCTCCTCATTGAATATTACAAGTTGGCCCCTCCCTTAGTTACAAGTGTTTAAAACAATTTTGGTTAGGGTTTGGGGGTAAAGGGGTCAAAATAAAAAACTCTAAATGGTTAACCTAATAATTAGGATTATGACTAATCTTTCTAACATGACTAATTAAAATGTGGGCCATGGCTAACTAATGCATGGGTCCAACTAGAGTTTAAGTTATCCCGGGTCCCCATTACAAGTCGGATTGAGATAAAATTTGAACCCGATTCAAATAACCCCAAAACAATATCATAAATAATAAAATAAATATCAAAATACTTCAAAGAGGTCAAATACAAAATATCCTTAGGCCAGAAATGATATTAAAATATCATAATCACATGGTTAGGCTCTAGGTCAAACAGTCTCTAGGGTTTCACTAGCAAAACGTCAAAACCACAAGTCATTGATTTAAATAATTTTAAAATAATTTAAAATTACCAAAAATCATATCATGAATTAAATATCATTATTAAAATAATTATAAACATGAAATTTCAAAATTACCGTCATTTGGAAAACTGGGTGCTACATGACTCATCTATCATCAACGAACTTTGTTAAATCACATATATAATTTTCGTTGATCCTGTAGCCATTTGACCTGTTGATTAGGTCAATCTTTTCATGCCACAGAGTGGAAGCTTGCATCAGGCCATATATGGATTTCACTAATCCTGCATACTTTGTCTTCAAGATTATGAATGACAAATCCATCTGACTGTTGCATGAGAGTCCCTCATGTCATATCCCTATCCATAAACATTGTCTTGACATTCATTTGATGAAGAATCGTTTTATGAATGGAAGTCCCGGCCATCGTCATCTCGACAGTTTACACCTTAGCTACTAGAGCATATGTGTCAAACTCATCAATCTCCTGTTCTAAGAAAACCCTTTTGGCTGCTAGCCAAGCCTCGAACTTTATCAATAGTTCCTTGGGCCTTCGCCTTCTTCTTCGTCTAGAAGATTCGATAGGTTTAGCTCCTTCAGATAGATTCACCAATACCCAACTATAATTGGATGTGGAATTAATCTTACCATTGACTCACTTCTCCCATAAGATAGTGTTTCTGGTCTTCATCACCTCGTCAGCCAACATATGATAGGTAATAAACGATCCCAAGTCCTATCAATTCTTATTGTATAATTTTATTCATTTCTCATTACATCAACTCAAATACACTGAAGCATTAACACATCATTCAGTTCTCAAGGGACATGTAGCATTTTCATTATCAATAAGGATAACATCATTTATTTTATTACTTATAAGAAAACATGAAACATTTTCTGTCTTTACAACAGTTACACAGAATATACATGATTCAGTGTTTCATTCAGTTTAGTAGCAATTAGCATGAGCAGCATTTAAACATAAGGGACATTATCAATTCATTCTCGGGCATCAAGTCACATTAGCAGTTCAATATGTTTTTCATTTAGCACTTCAATGTTCATGTGTTATTCATTTCGACAATTCTCAACATAAGTATCTCTATTATGTAGCAAGCAAAATATGGGACATTTATGAACAAAGCAACACAATACTCTATTTGTTAACCATGAAGGTGTGGAAAAAAGTAACAGTTCTACTCACTTATATAAAGGGTCTTCCTGTTTCGATCGCACATATTCCTACTAGACATAGCCCCACCAGCAAGCAACGTTCCAATACTCATTCCATCCGGCCAGCTAAGAGAGACTGTATCAGTCTCAAATTTTTTGATTTCTAACACAAGTTACAGTCCAATATTCTGATCGCATCTAACAAGCCAACCAAATACCTCACGCGGAGCGGAGCATTACACTTGTCTTATTGTATTTACTTTGGAGATGGCTACGCTTGCAAACGTCATCCTCACATTGTATTACATATAGGTGGCTAGACATGATTAGTGTTAGTTGTCTCTTTATTTCTTGTTCATTCATGTTATTTACTGTATTTCATTTCGGCATGTATATTATGTATCTTACTAATTTCCTCTGAGGACTTAGTGATCTCTCTAGTTTATTGCTAGTTTTCTTCCAGGTTATTCCTAATATTTGACTTAGACATATT
This sequence comes from Iris pallida, assembly GCA_029216955.1. Lineage (NCBI taxonomy): Eukaryota > Viridiplantae > Streptophyta > Magnoliopsida > Asparagales > Iridaceae > Iris > Iris pallida. The sequence continues at coordinate 7,752,546 of JANAVB010013395.1, read as the reverse complement.
GGTTGCTACATCTTTGGGATCTTCAGGTATCATTAGTAGATGACTTCTTATACTTTATTCCTTAGTAATATCTTTTCATAATTCTTAGTGTAGTTATTGTTGTGGATGTTAATATGATTACATGGACACCATTTTCGATTTAAACAGCTTATACGTATTTGAGTCGGACTAGAGTCTGGTTAAATACATAGCTGGCATATTTTCTGAAGTCTTTTAGCCTTCTCGCTCGCTTTGATAACTGCTTAGCAAATACTGGTTCAAGTATTATATCAAACGACAACCACCTTCTGGACTGTCACTTCTTTGGAAGTATTTGCTTCTTCGAAACCAACAATATTCTCCGAACATCAGCGAAAAAATGGTTCTTGTCCCTAGCAAACTTTTCTTTAAAGAATTCCGCATCGCGAGACTCAATGATTTGAATGATACAATACCAAAGAATCTTCGAGCGTAGCTTTCAACAGCTTATCCAGAAAAAATGTCATCTTGGTCCTCGTCTCTGACTTATGAATCTTGATATCCAGAAGTTTCATGTACACCAGTCACACCCACACTAGAATGATATTCAAGTCAGGTCTAATCTTGAACCATTGTTTATGAGAAACAATGATAGATGTGGCAAACAGTACTATACTTGGAAATAAACGTAGCCGTAAGCACAATCTATCCCTAGAAGTATATTAGAAGACCCAAAATAAAGAAATCCTCATCTCTGATAATATACTGATCTTCCTCTCTGAAACTCCATTGGATTAGAGATACTGCGTAGCAGTCGTTTCATAGCCAATTCCATGTTCATAGCAGAACGATGTAAATCCAAGAAAATAAAACTCTCTACCTTGATCAATCCCGAGTATATAATGAGACTATAAAGTAGTAGTTTCATAGCAAATTCCATGTACAATGCAGAATGATGGCAGTCTAAGAAAATGATACTCTTCGTCTCAATCACTTCTGAGCCACTTAAGTTGTCAATCAGCTAGATGTCCAACTTTGCCCCTGAAGTCCCTGAACTTCTTGAATGCTCCATCTTCCAATATGAGTCTATCAAGAAATCGTCCATGAAGGTATTAGTACACTTCAATCCAATTTATGTCGATAATTAATAAAAGTCATATTTTTTAGTGTACCAACTCCTGAAGATATGTACTTTAGTATAATCGTCTGAGCAACCTCCAGACAATCTTTGTCCTGTGTATAGAATTCATAATCCTCCACCCCCTTACCCCCACATCTAGAGATAAGGTCTAGACTAGACATCTTGAGTCTGCTATTACATAGCACATGTCCTAGTCCATTCGTCACAACTCAAATAAGAAGCAACATTATCAGCAGAAGTTCGAACATTCGCTTGATACTGAACATCTTTCAAAGGAAGGTCCTGGCCAAGAAATCAATATCTTGCAAGCATGAATGTCCATCTTCAAGTCCGTATCGAACAACAAACATCCTGAGAATAGGTCCTCAGACATAACTAGTACATGCTACATATATACCAGTGTCACCGACTTTCCAAAAGTCTAAGACTATGATCCCGATCCCTAGATCTTCTGCTAGCAATATGTTCGCCATCGAGACCTTCATCACAGTTAGACTCATCCAAGGTGAACAGCTCCTTGCACATGTGGCTAGATGCAACAATGTCCACCCACTAGTCAGCTACCATACTAGATGACTCAACTTGTGTATATAGCAACCAAGTTTATCTTTACCTTGCTATTTTAGTTTTGTAATTCTCCTTCAAATGACTGTAGGACCGTTGAGCACCTCTAGAGGGGGGGGGGTGAATAGAGTGTTTGCGTGTGTAGCGGAAAATAATCACCAATTAAAGGATATTAAGCAGTTATATATAAAAGACGGTAAATAAAATGCGGTAAAATAAGAGTCAAGAATTCAAACTCAGTGACACAACGATGTATACTGGTATCCCTCTGAGAGGACTAATCCAGTCTAGAGTACTCTTGCTCGATGTTAATCCACTATGACACAAGCTTTAATTGAGCGTTTGCAACTCTTACAACACCGTTCTTGGCGACAAGTGCACGACCGACTTCACAACACCGTGCTTGGTGACGAGCGCACGACCGACTCCAGAAGGCAATTAGAAAACTGGAACATTTTCTGAATACAACCTTCGATACAACTCTTCAACACCAAACTCTAGATTAAACAGAAACTGTACTGGCTTGGCTAAGAGTCGTAAAGGCTTAGATATGAAAGTAAAAGCTCAGAACACTTTAGATAGAGAAGAGAAGAGATGAAATTGGATTATTGAAATGAATGGTAATCTCAACTCTATTTATAATATTTTTGGGGAACCGAACTTGGGCAGAGTTTGGGCAGAGTTCGGATGCTAGAATTTCGCATACGAACGTTGGATGCAGATTTGGTGGGAACTAAAATTCAAATAACCTAGACCGAACTCGGGCCGAACTCGGACCGAACTCGGTCAGAGTTCTGTCAGAGTTCTGTTGGTTCAGAACAGTAAGGAATAAACCAAATTTGTATAGGTTTTATGCTTTTTGGAATTGTAGATTTTTGGGATACGTTGGTAGGCTTATTTTTGTTTGTGGACTGTGAAAAACCTAAGCCAGTACCGATCCGATCAATCTTACATTTTTTCTAGACTCAATAAAAGGAAAAATACATAATAAATATGAAAACCAATAGCCCTTTTTGATGACGTCTTTTTCCTGACATTGAAGACCCATTTTTCCTTGACGACAATCGTCCAAAGATAAACAGATCTGAAAATCTGAATATCTTTCGGGGGCAGCGGAAACCCTGATGCGAGGCCCCGGATAGGTCGTTGGGCGGTTCAGAGAAATCTTCTTGTATTATGTCGTCTTTGGCCCATCAATAAGTTTTTGTTGCATATGTTCCAGTTTGATCATGTTTGATCATGCTTACAGCATGTCTACAAATACATGTTAGAAGAACAAAACAGTATGATGCATTATGATACAAACATAGCAATATGTTATAGAACATTTAGGACAATGCTAATATTAGGACAATGCTAAGTTTAATTAGCAACATAATAGTGATTACATGAATATTAGTGATATCACTAGTTAAACTTAATTGATTAGCCATATTCAAAAACATGATATAATCATTGGGCTAACAATCTCCCCCTTTTTGATTATGGCAAATAATAATCATTGGGCTAACAATCTCCCCCTTTTTTGATTATGGCAAATCCTTTAAGTTTAATACATATATAATAGATGCATGTATCACTAATAAATACGTAATATTAGAATATTGTGTGCTAACTTAAACTTATTTCTCCCCCTTTGACATGATCAAAAAAATAAGCTCTCCCGTAATAAGAGATAAAACGAACTCAAGCATAAGTACAGGAGGAAGGAAAAAGAATCATGATCAAGGATTAGGAGAACAGTGAAACGACAAGTTTAGAAAATTGGCATAACTAAAGTAGAAAAATTTGTCAACAGAAATACAATATACTTGGTTGAACGTAAACATTGAAATCAATCAATACATAGTTTACCAACTAGAAATCCAAAAATGACATATGTTTTGAATGTCATTTGACCAAAATTTTTTTTGCAGATCTAGTATATATAAAAGAATCAAAAATATAATGAGACTATTAACAATAATCACAAAAAAATATGATTCATAATTTGCCCATACAAATTAGTGAATCAAGTCCATAAAGAGTATAATCATTGGGAAGAAAAATCAAAAGACGTATACTAGAATCTATGCAAAATCTATACCAAAGTTCATGCATTTGAATTCAATTACCATAGCATGATAAATAAATATCCACTAGATAAAAATGAAGGTAATAAAGACAAAATACTTGAGAAGGAAAAATTCAGTCGACTTGAATGCTCCCCCGCAAAGTATGATCAGTCTAACTATAGATAATAATGAACTTTGAGATAAAATCTCAATAAGAAATGCCAAATCAATTTAACCTCAAAGGAATCATTAATAAGGATAATTAAATATATTTGGCAAGATAACTTTTACAAACTCATAAAATGAGAGAATCAAGAAAAAATAATAATAATCATATATTTTCTCATAAACTTACTAAAAAAAATTATGAACAAATCAACAAGATATTTAACTAAGACAATATAAGTCCATGATGAACTAGGTATACCATATATTAAGGTCATAAAATAATTGAAACAATTAATTTGCTACCCCTTAAAATATGCGTATATAGTTCAAAAATAATTTATATGCATAAAATATATAAAATAAATAATCATGAGATCTAAGGGATATCCAAAATATGTATCTTTCTTCCCTTTGATCAAATGCATATAAAATCCCAAACTTAAAATAAATATCTTCTTTAGGCAAGAAAAATGAATATCCAATAAATAAATGCTTAAAGATGAAGAAAATATGTCTTCAATAAAAAATATAACACAAATTATTTCATGTAAGTAAAAGATTTTTGAAAGTTGTCTTTAATAATAACATTTGAGTACCGGACAGATTCAATAAATCAAAAATCAAAAATACTTTTCAAAAATGTGAAATTTATTACGAAAAACTGTCTTAATAAATGTTCGAATGCATCCATTTAGACCTTAGACTGAAAGCTGCCGATTCGAATCACGAAAACAATTTCAATAAAAGAATCCATAAATCATAAATAAATCTATTTGAACAAATAAACATAACCAGATAAATGTCCAAAGAAAAGTGTATTCTAGATATATGGCATTTCAAGGGGCCAATTGACTTGAAAACAATTAACTACTCCACCTTTACATGGTTATATCCAAAAATAATAATATTGACAAAATGTTAAAATTCAGAGACATATTTCCAGAAGTAGAAAACTAATTCAAAAATATTAGGTCTTCTTATCAAAGTTCATTTCTTCTCTTTTAAAGCCTTAGCACGGTGTCCACCTGCCAACCGTAAGGTTTAAAGAAAAGAAACGCTTTGAGAGAGAGACATTCAATATGCATGAATTCTCTCCTGCAAAAAGTTACTGTTGTAAACAGTAAGTAACTTGAATAAGAAGATAATAATATAAAGCTTAAAATCATGAATATTACGAATATTACACATGCTAAAGATGAAATAACAATACCATAATATTCAATGAGTAGTCACGAATACGAAAAACAATCATCTTCAGACAAAAGAAGAAATATCCATTAAATGAACATTTAAAAATAAAACAATGAAAGGATATTTCAAATTAGCATGATGAATAATTGTATAAGTCAAAAGATGACATAAATTGATCTATGCTATAGAATCTCACAATCGACAACATAGATCAACATATACTACCTTTTGTGAAAATAGAAAGAGAGAATATTAGCCATCAAATCTAAAATCCTAAATCCATCAGATAATAAATTTTTAGTTTATAAATTTTTAGTTTATAAAGCGTTGATCAATCTTGGTTTAGCTGTAGGTGTACTGTCCCAGCTAACGGAGGTTCACCGGGGAACACTTAAGTACCGCTTCGCTTTGGCCGTGACCATGGTGACAGACAGACCATTGGTAGGCTTGTACCCAAATCAAATCTCTTCTTTAATAACCGAGAATCTAAGAAGAATTAGTGCAATATGAAATAAATTATATTCTATGGACTTAAAAAAATCTTAGAACAATGTAGCATACGGTATAAGATGTATGAATTACATTTATCCATATGTGCTACAAAATCATTGGGTAACAATAAAATATAAAACATTTGTAACTCGAAATGTAGGACCTAGATACGCTGATGTATTTTGGATCCTAAGGGACTGGGTTCAATACCTTGGATCCAGAACTAGATAATAGTTGCAAGTACACCTTAATAAATCTTAAGTCTATGAAGTATTGATCACTTCGGGTTAGCTGTAGGGGCCGGTTCCCAGCTAGCGGTAGTCTGAAGACTAGTACACCGTGTCGCTTCAGGCTATTTATACCTGTATGACAGAAGGACCCGTTTGGCTTATTTCCAAAATGATTTCTACTCTTCAGAACTTAGATTCAAAGGAATATATGCAGTATCATCGAACATCGTCGAAATTCAGAATTCCTAGAAGTAAATACCCAAGGAATGGTTTATCAAGATCAAGATATTTAAAATATCATGTATCCAAAATTTCAACCAAAAATATCATGTATCGAAAATGTCAACCAAAAATATCAAAATAAAATAAAAACATTATTAAAAGAGGCTTTGAGGAAGAAGCTGATAAAGATAAGAACATAAATTTGTTCAAAGTAATCAATAGCTAAAGTATGAGATAAGCACAAGTTTAAAACTACTTTTCAAAATAATATAATATAGAACTTGAACTTAACTCATATGCCCTCATAAAGATATTTATACAAAAATATATATCAATATAAGAGATATGTGAGCAATATATGATTGATAATGAATTATTCATGTATCATTAACAAGCATAAAAAAATATCACAAGATCAAAAATATGCATAAATAAACTTTATCAGAGTAATTGATTCATAAGAAATTAATCAAAATAAAATATGAGAATCAATAGTGAATATATTATGCAAGCACAAGGTTAACATAAAAATATATGTATATATTTTTCAAGTAAATAGAAGACTTGTGCTAAACATACATACTCACAAAATACCGAACAAGTAAATGTTACATGTTAAAGACAAATCGATAAGAAGTAACCATTAAAATATTAAAGACAAAGAGTCAAAAGCATAAACCAACAACAAAAGCTTCTATGGACTAGAGTGGTATGCATCTTTATTGATAAATACTAAGAGTAAAGAGCATACCTAGATAAATGTGTCACACTAATAAAAGAAAGACTATATAGTGTGAAATAATCATTTAAGCTAATCAACTAGTCATGCTAGGATTATAACTGACATAAATGATAAACAATTAAAAGATATCAATGAGAGCTAATATCAATACATCAATAATAACATGCTAGATATTAAAAACTATTTAGGAAGCATGTTACCGATGTGGTTCTAGTGACCACACTTATGTTGGTGCAATTGCTTGGAAGATGACCTTTGTAGCTTTGCAATCACCAACATGCTCCATGGTTCTAAGATTCAGCATAAGTATCTCCACCTGAAATATTAGGTGAAGAATTTGGTATCCAATACTTGGATCTATATTTGTTAGCTTTGGGAACCCATTTGCACAAGTTCATATCAACAAGTTTTCTAATCTGACAAAAATTAGAAACATGTCCATTCAGGCCACAATAATGACAGAAAGTATTAATATTAGTACTATGTGCAGCAGTATGAAAACGTGCAGTAGTGTGATATGGTATACGTGGATACTTGTAATAGAAAGCATGGTTATGTGAAGCTTTAGCTTTGCTTGCTTCCTTTCTAGATGATCTGTCGTGTGTGACTTTGTGATGTGCTAAGTGTCTTGTGTTAGACTGAGTCATAGGTTGTACTACTTGCTTTCCGAGTCTAATCTCTAACTTTTTAGTGTTAGCACATATCTCATCATATTTAACAGAAAGATCATCAATTCTACATGAAGCAATATAATATTTCTTCTTTTCTGATTCTAATTCCTCCTTAAGTTTAGCATTTTTTTGATTGCTTTTCTCAATGCATTCAAGTGCCTCATGCAATCTAAACTCAAGTGTAGAAATCTCAGTAGAATTATCAGAAGTAGAAGTGTTTCTAGCCTCATTCAATAAGCAAGTCAGCTTTTCATTCTCAAGCTTATAGCAGAGAATATCATTTCTAGCTTGCTTATACTTATCTAATACTATCTTGTGTTCTTTTAATAGATCATTGAAAGCATCAGATAGGTCATCATAAGAAAATTCACTCTCTACAAAAATAGAGTTATCTTGTACCTCGTTGGATAATGCTATTGAGCATATATTTGTAGCTTGACGAGGTCTCTCTTCTTCTTCAGATTTGCTTGCCTCACTTTCGCACCATATGCTCATGGTAGCATACTTGTGAGATGATGATCTTTCTTCTTTTGATCGTTTATAGTGACTCTCCTGTAGTACAATCTTCTTGGATGTGGCCTATCTTCTTGCGGTTGTCACATACAAGCTCTTCTTCATATATAGGGTTGTGTTGAACCTTAAATCTCGATGCCATCATGCACGTATTTGCATCATTATAAAGACTATCCTCTTCTCTGGAGTCGCTAGCACTGCTTTCGTACCTGCACTCATAAGTAGCTTCAAGAAGTTTCCAAATTTTATGAGATGTTGTGCAAGTAGTAATGAGATTGAATACATTAAAGTCAACAGCACAATAGAAAGCATGCTTTGCTTTTGCATCAAGGCTAGCTAACTTCTTCTCTTCCTCTGTGTAACTATAATAAGGCTTATTAATAATAGAGGATGTGAGAATAGAAGTGATAGTAGGCTTTTGGTAGCCATTGATAACAATTGACCATAAGTCAAAGTCTTGAGACTTCAGGTACAAGCTCATCCATGTTTTCCAATAACTATAGTTCATTCCATCAAATATTGGGAGTCTATTTGTGGATTGCACTTCACCTGTGAATATTAAATTCACGGCTGCCATATTTATACTCTCTAGAGTGTTATATATGAATATAAAATGCTCTGATACCAATTGTAGGAGCAATTGGTATGAGCAGTAATATCTATATAACCAGTACCTGCTCTGATACCAATTGTAGGACCGTTGAGCACCTCTAGAGGGGGGTGAATAGAGTGTGTGCGTGTGCAGCGAAAAATAATCACCAATTAAAGGATATTAAGCAGTTATATATAAAAGACGGTAATTAAAATGCGGTAAAATAAGAGTCAAGAATTCAAACTCAGTGACACGGCAATGTATACTGGTATCACTCTGAGAGGACTAATCCAGTCTCGAGTACTCTTGCTCGATATTAATCCACTACGACACAAGCTTTAACTGAGCGCTTGCAACTCTTACAACACCGTGCTTGGCAACAAGTGCACGACCGACTTCACAACACCGTGCTTGGTGACGAGCGCACGACCGACTCCAGAAGGCAATTGGAAAAAAGGAACATTTTCTAAATGCAACCTCCGATACAACTCTTCAACACCAAACTCTAGATTAAACAGAAACTGTACTGGCTTGGCTAAGAGTCGTAAAGGCTTAGATATGAAAGTAAAAGCTCAGAAAACTTTAGATAGAGAAGAGAAGAGATGAAATTGGATTGTTAAAATGAATGGTAATCTCAACTCTATTTATAGTGTTTTTGGGGAACCGAACTCGGGCAGAGTTCGGGCAGAGTTCGGATGCTAGGATTTCGTATACGAACGTTGGATGCAGATTTGGTGTGAACTAAAATTCAAATAACCCAGACCGAACTCGGGCCGAACTCGGACCGAACTCGGTCAGAGTTCTGTCAGAGTTCTGCTGGTTCAGAACAGTAAGGAATAAACCAAATTTGTATAGGTTTTAGGCTTTTTGGAATTGTGAATTTTTGGGATACGTAGGTAGGCTTATTTTTGTTTATGGCTGAGAAAAACCTAAGCCAGTACCAATCCGATCAATCTCACATTTTTTCTAGACTCAATAGAAGGAAAAATACAGAATAAATATGAAAACCAACAGCCCTTTTTGATGACGTCTTTTTCCTGACATTGAAGACGCATTTTTTCTTGATGGCAATCGTCCAAAGATAAACAGATGTGAAAATCTGAATACCTTTCGGGGGCAGCGGAACCCCCGATGCGAGGCCGCGGATAGGTCGTTGGGCGGTTCAGAGAAATCTTCTTGTATTATGCCGTCTTTGGCCCATCAATATGTCTTTGTTGCATATGTCCTGGTTTGATCATGTTTGATCATGCTTACAGCATGTCTACAAATACATGTTAGAAGAACAAAGCAGTATGATGCATTATGATACAAAAATAGCAATATGTTATAGAATATTTAGGATAATGCTAATATTAGGACAATGCTATGTTTAATTAGCAACATAGTAGTGATTACATGAATATTAGTGATATCACTAGTTAAACTTAATTGATTAGCCATATTCAAAAACATGATATAATCATTGGGCTAACAATCTCCTCCATTTTGATTATGGCAAATAATAATCATTGGGCTAACAATGACCCTCCAAGCCATAGTCGTAGCTAACCCCACTAAGATAAAAATATCTTCATGTAGGGTTATTATACTCTTGAAGAATTTTTTCGTTTATACTGTCGAAACCATGTGCATATGAGAGCAAAACCTATGCACCAATCCGTGCGCATCATCCGGGCTGCCCCATGCACCTCATCCGAGCAGACCCATGTGCCAAGATATGTAGCACCGTATGTGCATATACAGATAACGCATATACAGTTATACACAGAGATTGCCATACACTATAATGCTAATAATTGGAGTAATACCCAAGCACCATGCCGAGAAGAATCCATACACACACATACGCATGATCTGAATAATACAAAATATTAAAAGTGTTGCCCGTCAGTTTTATCAAGTTTGTTAAACACATGCATCGAGAAAGATTATATGGTAGTTCTCCATCTGATCCGGATCTTGCTTTAAGATTATTGTTCCTGAAATAGATCTAGAATGGAGAAACAATTAGAATATTGAGACCCCTTACAAATAAATTTGCTCTCAATTCTGATTTAGCAACGGTCAAAAGCAGAGACTTCTTGCTAATAAATTTGCTCTATGTTCTAATTTAGCAACGATCAGAAGCAGTGACCTCTTACAAATAACTTATTTTCTGTTCTAATTTTGTAGGATTTTGGAGACCTCCTATAAATTAATTCTCTCATAATTTCCTAAATCGAGTTTTAGGGTATCGAAGATTCCTGCAAACGAGTTCGCTCTCTAAAAGTACATAAACTGAGTTTTAGGACATGGGAGATTTCTGTAAACGAGTTTGCTCTCCAAAAGTACCTGAACTGAGTTTTATGACTTCAGAGATTCCTACAAACGAGTTTCCTCTCCAAAAGTACCTTAGGATTTTGGAGATTCTGGCAAACAAGTTTGCTCTCCAAAAATCCTGAAGCTAATGAATAATACTATCCTTTCATATTATAACTTCCTCTCTCAAATAAAAACTGAGAGTTTTCTTCCTTACAAACGTGTTGCAGTAGGGACAAAACATATTATAATTTGAAGAAGATAGGAGAAGAAGAAATAATAATAAATTACTATTATTGCTGGGGTGATAAAGATAACCGTTACTGAAAGCAAGATCCGCCCGCCGCGATCTGTTCCCAGGAACCAACAAGTTCATAAAGAACTTCTGGAATGCTCGTAGTCAACTTTTTGTGACTCGATCAGGCTACCTGAACTCAACGGGCTCCATTTACTTTATTATTTTTTTGTACCTCTACCAAAGGAGGCCACGATGCTCTATATATAGAGTGGAGTGAGACTTCACTTCTTCTCATATCCGATGTGGGACTAAAATACCAATACTAAAAAATAGAGTTTGATATTTTAGTTCATCCTGCAATCAGTGTAGTTATGTGCCAAACCATGCCTACCTACTAATACGCTTTAGTGCACATACGAATCATCCTTGATCTCATGTCCGAGTCCGAGTCTGAACGAAAAAAGCAATATGCTTTCTTTTTTGGAGTTAATTATTTTTCCTTCTAGAAATACATCACCACATGGCACCCATATGTGCCCCACTACACCCCATGTGGACACCTCAACACATGCAAAGCATTATATTGAGATACACATTAGTGGTATATAGCCGATGTGAGTCTATTTTACACTAGGCGAAAGGCAAAAACACCAACATTAATTGATACAATGGGATGTCCGTATAAATAAAATAAAGAATATGTATACGTCAGATAGCTCTATTTAGATGGACTGTTCCTAATAAATCATAACAATAACTCACATATATTAGAAGAAATCACATAACATCCCAAAAGTTATAAATTATAGAACGTGCAATCAACTTGTAGGTAATTTACACTTACAAATGTTGTTGATTACTATTATATTTACAATATTAGGTTGTAAGGCTAGAATTGGTAATACATCTAAAACAGTTGGTAAGTGATTGTTTATCTACTCTTACCATTATATTCAATTTTATAGGCTAAATTACAATTTAAATCCCTCACGTATTTCAGTTTTCAACTTGATACCCTCAACTTTGATAGGCATCAACTTGATACCCTAAAATTCAAACAAGACCAAATTACCCTTGTTCCTCCCTCCATCTCTCCCTTTCGACTGCTGAACCACCGCGCCCCCTCCCGGTGGCTGCACCCCACGGCCCCCTTGTGGCGGCTGTACCCTCGCTGCCCCTCTCGCCAGCGTCGCCCCTCCCAATAGTTGCACTCCTGCGCGCCCCCTCCCTAACATTGCACCCCAAACCCTTTCGGCTCTCTACCCACGATGGTAGAGGTAGCAGCCCGCATGCGACGGAGAAAAAGTTTGGGGCTTTTGGTGCAGCGCAAGAGAGGGGGAGATTAGAGGGGGCATGGGTAATTTGGTTATTTTTAATTTTTTACGGTATCAAGTTAACGCCTATCAAAATGAGGGTACAAAGTAGTAATTTAGCCAATTTTATAAAGTAACTAAATATCGTCATCCTTCAGATTAGCAATATTATTGAGAATGGAAAAAATGATAAAATATCCGATTTTAAGGAACTTTGGATATACGTATATGTAAGATTCAACTCACAATTCAACTTGTATGATTAATAAGGATGCTTTGAGATATAATTGCCATAGTTAAAACATACCAAAAAAGGGTTTCCTTGTGTCACAAGGTTCTCGCTCATACAAGGTATGGAGAGTACCAAGATGCACATAGACTTACCGTTAGACACATGGAGATGTTGTTTCTACAATTCAAATTCGCATCCTCTAGGATGCAAGCAACAAGCTTTATCGTTGTGCGCTATGCTTCTCCCTTTCAAAATAGATTTAAGAGATATAAGTAAGTAAAACATATTTACTTCGTTAAAGAAAAATTCTTATTCGGCTTTAAGATAAATAAAAAGATATAGTAGAAAATAAGAGAAAGTTGATAGGACTCCCTTTTGAATGTAAAAAATTAGAATTAGTTTCATGGCATTAAAAAATTTATGATAATTGGGATGCTAAAAGGATTTGACTTAGTTTAAGATAGAGGAGAAATATATTGAGGACAAAAAGATTTGAACCTATCAGAGACGGATTTCATTAGGTTTAGTATAAAATAATATAATAGAGGATGACAAGTATTCTTATAACAAGTCGATTATAAACCTATACACATGAACGAAACTGAACATGGAAGAGAACAAATTTGGTTCATTTAGGATGAGGCAACGAACAGAGGATGAAAGACAATTTATACAATGTGCAGAAGAAAAAGAGTGGAAACTATTTCAGAAAGAACAAGAAATTCAATATCCGAATTAGAACTCAATATCTTAGACACTCTATTTCAGTATACGCATAAGAAATTCAAGATTGGAGCATCGAACTCGCAGCTTCGACAATACTAGATTGGAGCATCATAGTACTGGTTTCAACACTTAAATTGTGTGATCTGATGATAACCAACAAGGTTAGTTAATGCCTTATGATGAGGTCTTATTGATTTGGAAACACTACTATAAATTACACAATGTTCAGTCATCAAAATATTCACTAATCAAGTTTGCAGTAACATGAATCGTGCTAGCCAAAGCTATATTTTCAAATCAAGTTCATGATGAGCATGATCTATTTAAGCCCAAGTAAATGACAGTAATAAATAAATAAGTTTCTAAATTAATCAATAAATACAATATAACTGAACCAAATCTAATTTATTTTAGACTCCAATTGAAGACTTCAATTATTATCGAATCCCATTTAAAGGGCAAAACAAATGAAACAAAATAATGTTATATTTGGATTATTGGGAGAGAGATAGTTCTATCATTACTGAAATTATTACTAAATATATAAAAGAGGAACCAAACTAAAAAACCCTAACCATCATACTTCTCTCTCCACAAAGATCCAACATAGAGCGAAAGGTGGGTTCGATGCCCAATATCAGGTGACCAGTTGCTCACATTTTTAGTTTTGGAGGGGAGCAAGATATAATGATTAGGGGTTATGTTAGGGTTTTTGAGGTTGGTTACCCTTTTTTTATATATATTAATAATTTTAGTAATCCAAGAATTATATTTCTCTCCGAATATCCAAATATAAGATAATTTTTGTTTAAAATATCCTTTTTTTTTCCCTTAAAACGAGATTAGATTAGAGAATTTCATAATTTCTTATCTCATCAATAGGAGTAGGTCCGCTTATATCTAAAAATAAATTAGGTTTAGTTCAATTATATTTTATTTATTTATTACTTTATGAACATTTTATTTATTATCGTTATTTACGTAGGCTTAAATGCATCATGCTCATCATGAACTTGATGTTATACAACTTTGGGTAGCACAATTCATGTTACTACAAACTTGATTAATGAACATTGTAATTTATATTTGTTTTCCAAAGCAATAAAAGAACAACATCATAAGCCATGAACTAATCTAGTTGGTCATCATCCAATCACACAATTAATGTTTTGTCAATTACAGTTGTTTATTTATATGAGCTTAAATTGTAATCCAAGAGGTAGGTTTGTTTTATGGCATAGTCTTCTCATGCTCATAGATAACTAAGTTAAGAATCTGGCACCACCATAGAAGGTTGACGTCAAGTTAACAGTCAGTCATAATAGTCAAATCATGTACGAAACTTTCTTATGCTCATCTTCCACAGCTGATCCCATTTTGATGGGAGAAGGCTTGGATGATGACGTTGAGGAGAACATAAGAATGTAATAGTAAAATTTAGTAATTTTTTTTTACGAATTACTTATTTTCTATACAAGATTGAGCACAAAAATTTGTAACTTCTTGCATGAAAAAAATTAACAATATAATTAATAAGCAGGGTAAACTGGATACTTAGAGAAAATAATTATAGATATAAAAAACAATATATTAGGAAGTTTCATGAATCCATCTATCCAAAACTCCAAAGCCCAAACTTCTCACATGATTTCGATCATAAACTAATCTATAAGATTGGCATGGTTTCAATTTGAATATATCCATAGAATTGGCAAAATTTTAAATACATCTTAGTAATTCAGCCAAGAACCCTAAATGTGTAGGCAAAACCTAGGTGGTTAGATAGGTTCTTTATTACCTCGACAATAGGCCATTGTAAATTTTTTTTGATGGTTTTAATGTATTTACAACCAATGTTATAATATAGACTTAGCCAAAACTAGATATAAGATTAAGGCAAACACTTCATCAAAAAATCAAAATAAGGCAAACCACTTAATTACACCATTGTGTAAATTCTAAGACATATAGAGTAGCATCTATACACGATCGACAATGTTACCAATGTATATAGAGATAAAGTTCAGTAAACTAAAATAATTTGCAGTACTATATCATGATTCAACACTTAAAACTTAGGTATTATCACGTTTAGCATACTTTCCATGATTCCATCCAGATATTTTGAAATTTTGTGCCTTCATTATGATTAATAAATGAGCCTCTTAGAGGATTGTTTGCTCTTATTTTTAACAATGATCTGACAGACTACATAGTTCAATGATTCAGCTAGGCTAATTGCATTAATTACCTTTATGTTTTATACTTATTACAAAAAGCACCCCTACTTTGAAAATAATTACACGAACCACCCTTATACTTTATATTTTCTATAGAAATATATGACACCCCTATGTTTTATAAAATTTATAAATGAGTGGGGTCGTTAGTGTAATTATTTTCGTAATTGGGGTAGTCCCTATAATACGATCATGAAACATATGAGCGGTCACTATATTTATTTCTAAAAGATTTAAATGAATAAGAACTAATATTTGCACTAAAAGATAGAGTATTATGTTATTATTAATCTCTTGCATTGTATATTAATATAATTGGTAATAGGCTTAAGCATTACAGCAAATTATTGCAGAAAGGGCTGCAAAAATAGGGCTCGGGAAACTAAGAATAAAAAACAAAAGCAGAAAGGAAAAAATAGTCCAGAAAGGAAGATAAAAGAAGGATGTAGGAAAAGAAAGGAGGGTGTTTGCCATGACAAAAGGTTGAACGTACTTTTTGTATAAACGTGTAAAAGAGTACAAAGGATTACTAAATAGGATATCTAAGTAAAGAAATGCCGGGGAAGTGTGACGGTGGAGATCGAGCACATCTTACTCCGTTCCCTACTAAAATATAGAGAATTAGCGACGGCCATTTCCGTCGCTAATCCGTCGGTAATTCGACTTAGCGAGGGATTACCGTCAGAATTTGACTGGGAAAATCCGTCGAAAAATAGCCCGTCGCTAAAAAAGTTCGTTGCTAAGCTGTCGCCATTCGACTGCTTAGCGACGAATTTTCGTCATCAAGAATCGTTAATTTAGGGACGGCTAGCCGACGGATTTCCGTCAAATCAAGTATCAGAAAGTTTCTGAAACTACTTTTTAGCGACGGACAATTCTGTCGGTAATACGTCGGTAACTACGTATCAGAGAGTTTCTGATACGCAAAATTCGTCGCCAATCTGTCACTATTAATCGCTAATACTCGACAGCAGAGCGACGGATTAGCGACGGGATATCCGTCGCTTAGGCTCTAGAAATCTTCATGTTTCTAGAACCTTGGCGATGGTTATTTCATCGCTAGGTTGTCACAAATTAGTCGCTAATGCGACGATGTAGCAACGGCTTAGTGACGGTGTATCCGCCGCTTAGGTTCTAGAAATCTTCATAGTTCCAAAACCTTATCGATGGATATTCCGTCGCTAATCCGTCGACATCCGTCGCTAACTGGAAATTCTCCAGTTAGCGACGGATATTCCGTCGCTCAGCCGTCGCCTTCCGTCGCTTGGTAGACGCAAATCCGTCGATAACTGGATAAGTTTTGAATTTTTTTTTTGCATAAAATAGAGCATTCCCTGTTCGTACAACATTTGAAACATCAAAACATCATAATATGCATCACACCGCACACAAACCAACAAACCAATATACATCACACACCAATATACAAATATCTATCATAAATATATCACATAAACCAACATACATCACACACTAATATCCAAACATCCATCACAAACTAATATCCAAATATCCACCATTATCCCAAACATTCACCAATATCAATGTGACAATATCTGAAATTCACAAATATTCAACATTTAAAAAACATTTCCAAACATTCAAATACAATAACATCAATGAGAAAGAAGATGTGGATCGTCCGCTGATGGTAATCCCTGCTGCGCTCGACGAAGATACTCCTCCACCATGTGTACCGACAGGGTATCAAAGATATGGCCTGGAAGTTGGCGTAGCTGCTCTGGCGATATTATGTCAAGGAGTGTCGTCACAGCAGGAGACGGTACCAGAGGGGCAGCAGGGTCAAAAGAAAGACCCCCGACGGAAGAAGGACCAGGAATATTCGAAGCACCGGGAGCAGCAGTAGACGGACCTGTACGAACGAAATCATAAAGCAGAATACTCTAGAGTGGGGTGAATAGAGTAGGCAGCAGAATATTGCTAATTAAAAACTTGTTAGCAGTTAGATCACAAATAAAATAATAATCACAAGAGTAAATGACAGAATTTAAAAGTGATCAGAAGGCAAACGCAAAGACCGAGATTTATACTGGTTTTCCTCTTGTGAAGACTAGTGCAGTCGGAAGAACTCTAGCTTCCAGTTGAATCCACTATTGGAAAATCCTGCAAGTTTTCATACGAAGTCCTTGCAACTTCTACAGATGCGAGCTTTGATATGAAGAACTCGACCAACTTTAATTGTGAAGAGTTGAATCTTCTATCAAGCCTTTGATTACAATCGCTCTGAAACTTCTAGACCGTACCGCACTGGCAAATCGACTAGAGGATTGTAACTGGCTTGGGATTTGAAAATGAAAGCTTTTAAGAACTCTTTGGAAGAATGTAAGCTCAGGAAGAGAAAAGATTGAAAGTGAATTAGCGATTTGAAATAATCGAAATACTTCTCTATTTATAGTTTTTCCAAAGACAGAACACTGACAGAATTCGGGCAGAATTCGGACAGAACTCTTTGTAACAAACCGTAACTGAAGGATGACCAAGTTGAAAAACCCAACGTTCACTAACGTTCCAAATGGCCGAACTCTGGCCGAACTCTGGCCGAACTCGGCCCGAGTTCTCCTGGGGTTCTGTCAGTTCATTTTTGGAGAAAATAAATTTTGGCTTTTTGAACAATCCTTCAGAAGCTTTTTGTAAAAAGAATGTTTTTCAAAAACGTATGTCATTTGTAAAAGAATAGGATGGTTTTGAAAAACGTTTTTAGGATAGCCTATTTGCCAGTACGACTCGGTGTACAATGTATTCCTAGACTCAATAAAATAAAAAATTATATTGCTTAACAGGAAGTACATTCTGAATGGCAAACAACTTCAGTCTTAAACATTGTTGATATCCATTGTTGAGCAGTGTCCCAAACGTCGTAGGTAAACATCTGAGTTGACTTGTAATTATATCGAGACAGAGTTTGATCAATTATTAAAATCAGGTTTGACTATGATCAATGGGCCAACAATCTCTCCTATTTTGATAATTGATAAACCTTGCCGATATAACATCTAAGCTTGGAATCAATTCAAAATAGTAATCAAAGAAATTGTTCATAACCTGTATTTCACTTGAACGAAAAAAAATATTAGACCTTATTTCTCCCCCGTTGTTACTTAGCAAAATAATTGCAAAAGAGAAAGCTCTCCCGCAATAAATGCATAAGTAACAATCAGTGAAGAAACATAATAACATAAATAATAATGACAGGTATGGTATAAACAGTAAACATAGTAAGAAAAATAGATAGTCTAGAGAACTCAACACAGGCATGTATTTGTCACAGGCAGTTTTTAATAAAGAATGAAGTAACAAAAGATAGATAGTGCTACCATAAAACTGAAACAATTAAAGTACTGAATAATAGACTAAGATGCCAAAACTGAGGCATAACCAAAAACTATGTCCATGAATAGTCACATAATAAAGAAAAGTACCGATAATAAAAATAAGAGGACTGATAAAATCTTGGAATGTCGGAGCATTTCCAAGTAAATATAAGACAAAAGTAACAGTCTCAACAATCTACCATCTCAAAACTCATCATCATCATCAACGTCATCAGCTGCAGCTCCAGCATGTCCAGAAGGACCAGCTCTAGAAGTACCAGCGCCAGAAGTGCGAAGAGTGGCACCAGCGGTACGATACCAATCATATGTGTTCTCTGGCTGGAACAGAGAGTGAACCGCCTCGTCGTCAATGCGGTAGCCAGAAACAGAAGGGTTTCGAGGTAGAGAGCTAGCAGAATAACCCGTCTGCACAAACCTCAGATCGACGAAGGAGTTAGCAATCGCCCGTAACCGAGTCACATCAGGGAACTCGTGTTCCCTAGAGGTCTCAACATAAAAAGACTTTAGATCTGATAAGTGCTGATGGATACCCTCAAATGACATAGGGTAAGAATGAGGAGGAACATGTGCTGTGGGAGCAGTGGGAGTAGGTGCAGGAGGAGTCGGTGCAGTAGGTGGAGGAACAGATGCAATGCTGCTATGAGAGAGTTTGAGAAACTTGGGCTCGGGGTCGACAGTACATGTAGATAGGTCAATATCAAATCACTGAAAAATGCGAGGAATAAGCATCGCATAAGATAGATTGCGGTCTCTTCCACGACATCTACCCATCATCTGAATGATAGTCTTAGGGGCAGAAAAAGGAATCCCCTTAAGAATATGATAGAGAGCAGAAAGCTCAAGTGCAGTGACATCATCTTTAGAAGTAGATTTTGGAAGTAAGGTAGAATAGATGATGCGATATAATTCATAGTTAAATAAGTTCAAGTTATTAGCCTTGAACTTTCCAGGAAGAACGCGTGCGGGCGCACAAAGTTCATTCTTGAAACTAACGAGTGTCGTGCCATCGGGGAAATCAAAATCAGTGATGTCATCGAGCGGGGCACCTTCGTTTGGGATACCAAGGATTTCTGCTAACGTTTCATCAGTGAATTCGATATCAATTCCTCCGACACGTGTTCTCGCTGTAAAAGTGTCTAACACAAAATTATAATAGAATAATCTAATGGCATTAGTGGCAATGGGGAATTGTAAGGTGATAAAATATTGTAACCCTAATACCTCAAAATAAGGGCGGTGATTCAGAAAGACAGTCCACTTAATCGGTGATCCGGTACAAATAGTACGCATGATAAAATCGGCGTACCACAATAAAGCTTGATCGGAAGTTTTAAAGTAAAACTCATCCGACACACCATCGTCCGATTGGACCAAAGAAAAGAGGCAATCCGTATGCGAATCTAAAGACGGTGCCTCTTCACTGGCAATGGCCTTCTTCCTCTTGAAGGGATTGAACTTAGGCATTCTTTCCCAAAATTTCTAAAAACCGAAAGTATTGAAAAGTGGAGGAAAGAAGGGATTATAGCTTCTAAGAATTAGATATGTTGTAGAGGATGACGATCTCCGCACGAATCTAAAGTTTTGACGAGAAACTCCACAAGGATTGGAAGAACAATGAGGGAGAAGAAGCTAGGGTTTCGGATGCGCGCTGCTACTGTTATGAGGATGTGGGGAAGAATAAAGAAGAAGGAAGCCTCGGGTTGGTGCTGGTATATATAAATACCCAGCCGAACTCTGGCCGAATTCGGACCAAACTTGGGCCGAATTCGCCAAGGGTTGCCTGGCTATATATAAAAAAAAAAAATTCAAATGAGGCCACATTCTTTTTCATTAATTTGTTTCAAATGCTTAATTCAAAGTTTAGTAATTTTAAATCTTAAACTAATATAATTAATATTATTTTACAAATTAATATTCTTTACTCAGCATCTGTCTCAGATTAGCTATAGGAGTACTGTCCCAGCTAACGGAGGTTCACCGGGGAACTCTTAAATACCGCTTTGCTTCGACCGTAATCGTGGTGACAGACAGACTCTTTTTAGGCTTGTCTCAAAAACAGTTTATGAGTATCGAATAAATAATTAAAAAAACAAAATTAATTAATATTATTGATATCTAAAATTTCTAATTCTTGACGTAAATAGTTGAAACGATCTTCCACTAAAGGTTTTGTGAGTATGTCAGCTAATTGATTCTGTGTGTCTATGTATACAAGGTCTATATCTCCATTTTGTTGATGATCTCTAAGAAAATAATGTTGAATCTCGATATGTTTAGTACGAGAATGACATACAGGATTCTTAGTCAAATTAATAGAGCTAGTGTTATCACAGAAAATGGGTATGTATAAAAAATACAATCTATTATCTTCTAAGGTTTGTTTCATCCATAAAATTTGTGCACAACAACGTCCTGCAGCGATATACTCAGCCTCGGTTGTTGATAATGCAACAAAATTTTGCTTTTTACTAAACCAAGAGACTAGAGCTTTTCCGAGGAAATGACATGTGCCGCTAGTGCTTTTCTATCTACTTTGTATCCAGCAAAATCAGCATCGGAATAACTGGTTAGGTCAAACGACGTAGTTTTGAGATACCATAAGCGGACAGAAGAAGTGTCTTTAAGGTATCGGAAGATACGCTTAACTGCGCACAAATGTGATTCCTTAGGATTAGTTTGAAAACGTGCAATAAGCAAACACTAAACATAATGTCTGGTCGACTAGCAGTCAAATATAGTAAGCTACCGATCATACCTTGATACTTACGTATGTCGACAGGTTTGCCTTGTTTATCAATATCAAGCTTGGCTGAAGTCGCCATTAGAGTGCTAAGTGGTTTTGCTGTTTCTATGTCGAACTTCTTCAATAGATTCTTTGTGTACTTCGTTTGATTTATGAACGTCCCATTGTTGGTTTGTTTGATTTGCAGTCCGAGAAAGAATTTTAGCTCTCCTATCATGCTCATCTCAACTCATTCTGCATACACTTTGAAAATTCTTGACAAAGAGATTCATCAGTAGATCTAAAGATAATATCATCTACATAGACTTGAATCAAAAAAAATATTATTAATCAAAGACTTTATAAACAAAGTAGTGTCAACCTTTCCCTTTGAAAAATCGTTATCAAGTAAAAAAGTGCTTAGACGATCGTACCAAGCACGAGGGGCTTGTTTCAAACCGTATAAGGCTTTCTTCAACTTGAAAACATATTCAGGAAATTTGAAATCAGTAAAACCGGGTAGTTGAGCTACATAAACCTCTTCTTTTATAAAACCATTTAAAAATGTGCTTTTGACATCCATTTGAAATAAATTAAAATTATAAAAACATGCAAATGCACATAACATACGAATGGATTCTAATCTCGTAACTGGGGCATAAGACTCATCATAGTTGATACCTTCTTCCTGATTGTATCATTGAGCTACGAGTCGAGCCTTATTACGAGTCACTAAACCATTCTCGTTCAGTTTATTTCGAAATACCCATCGGGTGCCAATGACCGGATGATCAATAGGCTTGGGAACAAGTTCCCAAACTTGATTCCGTTCAGATTGGTTTAATTCCTCTTGTATAGTATCTAACCAAAAATTATCACTACATGCTTCATCAATATTTTTGGTTTCAAACTGCGAGACAAAAGTAACACAAGAAGCTATATCTTTATTAGAGAACGAGTACTTACACCTTTGGTAATCTCACCAATTACCAAGTCCTTTGGATGACTAGCCAAGAATCTCATCTTTTTTGGTGTAGTCTCAAGATTGCTAGTTTCGGCTTATTTGTTTGGATGTTCATCTGATGCCTAATATGATGGTTTTGTATCTTTGTGTGAAGGTTTTGCAGTGGCTGTACTTGGTGCGATTATGTCTTCATTGTCATCATCGTCTAAGTGTTGATTTAGCTCATCAAACTTGACGTTGATAGATTCTTCAATGATCATGGTTCTTTTGTTGAAGATTCTATATCCTTTGCTCTTTGATGCATAACCTACAAATATACCTTCATCGGCCTTTTCCTCAAATTTACTCAAATTATCATTGGTATTAAGAATAAAACATTTAAAACCAAAGATTTTAAAATAAGAAACATTTGGTGTTCTATCAAACCATAATTCATAGGGAGTCTTCTTCGATATAGGTCGAATTAGAACCCTATTGAGAATATAGCAAGCTGTATTTATAGCTTCAGCCCATAAATATCTAGGTAGACTAAACTGGTTTAACATAACTCTAGCCATTTCAGATAGAGTTCTGTTCTTACGTTCCACAACTCCATTTTGTTGCAGAGTCCTAGGACAAGAGAATTCATGCAGATAACCATGTGTGTCACAAAATTGCTTGAATTCTGCATTCTCAAATTTGCCGCCATGATCACTACGAATGCGAGTAATCATGAACCCTTTTTCATTCTGTACTTTCTTACAAAAGGTGACGAATTCTGATAATGCATCATTCTTGCGTGCAAGAAAATAAATCCATGTATATATAGAGAAGTTATCTATAATGACAAATGCATATAATTTACCACCTAGACAAGCAATTCTGCTGGGTCCAAATAAGTCCATATGCAACAATTGTAAATGTCTAGTGGTACTTATAGCGTTCTTGGATTTGAATGCGAATTTGGTAGCTTTGTTCTTTTCACATTCACTACATACCTTATCCTTCTTGAAAGAAATATCGGGTAAGCCGCGTACCAACTTCTTTGTAGATAATCTTGAAATTGTATCCATGTTTGTATGACCGAGTCTCGTATGCCATAGTTGACTCTCGATACTTTTGGCCATCAAATATCTACCAATGTCACCGATACCGATTATGTATCCTCTCAAATTATTACCGAAGAAGACGTATCCTTCTTTATTCTTTTTTGACAGTATTACAAATAATGAAGCGTCACCGGTCATGTGTCGTGAGCAACCGCTGTCGAGGATCCATTTGCTCCTAGCATGTGAAGGGTGTCCAACCTACAAAATAATTTACAGATGAAACTTTTGGTATCCATTTCTTGTAGGGTCCTGACTGGTTAGTTTTCGGTATCCATGCATAAACGTTTAAATCTACTAGCTTTCTGATTCTACATGCAGAAGATATATGACTAATGAGGCCACAATAATGACATTTAGCATGTTGAGTGTTGAAAGTAGTGTGAGGTGCATGATTGGTAGGTTTTGGTTTTCTAGTATAGAAGAATGCATGCCTATTAGTCTTCTTGGGCATAGTCTTGGTATGGTTTTGTCTGACAGTGTTGGGCGTGTTCCGATGATTCGGTAATTGACACGTGTTAGAATAGGAAGCAGCAAATTCAGGCCATTTTCCGAAACTAATTTCCAACTTTTTGGAAGTGTCATATAATCTAGTGTAGTCAGATGTAAGTGAATCTAATCTGACCTGTGCACACTAGAGACTCTTTCTCTCCTTAGATAG
This sequence comes from Iris pallida, assembly GCA_029216955.1. NCBI lineage: Eukaryota > Viridiplantae > Streptophyta > Magnoliopsida > Asparagales > Iridaceae > Iris > Iris pallida. The sequence continues at coordinate 7,728,176 of JANAVB010013395.1, read as the reverse complement.
GTCTTCCTTTAGTAGGAAAATAGTTTGGTCTTTTTCTTCGAATTGCTTAACAGTCTCGTGTAACAACAATTTAATAGAAGAAAGCTCACCAGACTCATTTGAAGAGTCATTATCTATAACCTGATCTAGTAGGTCGGTAAGTCTTCCTATTTTACCTTTGTACTCTTTGAGTACCTTGTTAGAGGTTTCATATTTACTATGCAGTTTCCTGTAATCATCTAACTGTTCACTGAAAGCCTCCCCTAGTTGCTCAAAGGTGAAATCATCATAAGGGTCAAATAGGGGATTAGTGATTACCTAATCGCAAGCCATCAAGCACACATTTGCAGCGTCATCTGATTGTTTATCTTCTGAGTCGCTGGCTTCACTTTCATGCCATATGCTTATGTTGGCGTACTTCCTTGATGTAGATTTCTTCAGGTAGCCTTTGTCATATTTGCTATTTTTCTTTGATGATGATGCTGAGGGATAATCTTTCTTCATGTGTCCTTTCTTCTTGCATCCGTAGTAAATAGGATCTTCCTCGTTGTTGTTGTTGTCTTTGTTGTCCTTTGTTCTTCTGTTAAATCTCATGAACTTCTTGAACTTTCTTACCAGAAGAGCTTGATCTTCAGAGTTAGAGTCGCTGTCGTCGGAATCATCTTCGATGGTTCTTCTATGTTGAGCCTTGAGAGCAATCGACTTCTCTGACTTTTTCTTTGGTGTAGCATCTTCAAAGTCTTGAAGTTCTAACTCATGAGTGAGTAGCTTACCCATGAGTGTTTCTAGAGGCATTGTTGAGAGGTCATTCCCTTCAATAATTGTTGTAGCCTTTGGAATCCAGTTCATTGTAAGGGGTCGTAGAAGTTTGCGAATCTTCTCATGGTTACTGTAATCCTTGCCTAGTGAGGACAACGGATTTACAATATCCAAAAATCTTGTAAACATCTGAGTAACTGATTCACTTGGCTTCATTTTGAACGCCTCATACTCCTGAGTAAGTCTGCTGATCTTTGACACCTTGACTTGTGTTGTTCCTTCGTGGGTTACTTCGAGAAGTTTCCATACTTCGTTTGATGTTATGCAAGTAGACACCCTGTTGAATTCAGTTCTGTCTAAAGCATAAAATAAAGCATTAATAGCACGTGCGTCAAGACTGGCCTTTTTTTTTTCTTCCTCTGTATATTTGTCATTAGATTTTTCAGCTAAAACACCATTAACATAAATACGAAGTGGCTTTTTATAGCCATCAATAACCACAGACCATAAGTCAAAATCAAGATATTTCAGAAAGAAACTCATACGTGTTTTCCAATAAGTGTAGTTTGTACCGTCAAACAGTGGAGGTCTATTTGTGGCTTGGCCTTCACTTGTAAATTTCACAGTTGCCATGTGTAATGCTATGATCTATATAAAAATTGAATATAACTGCAATTTTACCTTGCTTTACCTGTATAATCCGCTCTGATACCAATTGTAGGAACGAAATCGTAAAACAGAATACTCTAGAGGGGGGTGAATAGAGTAGGCAGCGGAATATTGCTAATTAAAAACTTGTTATCAGTTAGATCACAGTTGAAATAATAATCACAAAAGTAAATGATAGAATTTAAAAGTGATCAGAAGGCAAACACAAATACCAAGATTTATACTGGTTTTCCTCCTGTGAGGACTAGTCCAGTCGGAAGAACTCTAGCTTCCAGTTGAATCCACTATTGGAAAATCCCGTAAGTTTTTATACGAAGTCCTAGCAAATTCTACAGACGCGAGCTTTGATATGAAGAACTCGACCAACTTCAATTGTGAAGACTTGAATCTTCTATCAAGCCTCTGATTATAATAGCTCTAAAACTTCTAGACCGTACCGGACTGGCAAATCGACTAGAGGATTGTAACTGGCTTGGGATTTGAAAATAAAAACTTTTAAGAATTCTTTGGAATAATGTAAGCTCAGGAAGAGAAGAGATTGAAAGTGAATTGGTGATTTGAAATGATCAAAATACTTCTCTATTTATAGTTTTTCCAAAGATAGAACTCTGACAGTATTCGGGCAGAATTCGGATAGAACTCTTTGTAACAAACCGTAACTGAAGGATGACCAAGTTCAAAAACCCAATGTTCACTAACGTTCCAAATGGCCGAACTCTAGCCGAACTCTGGCCGAACTCGGCCCGAGTTCTCCTGGGGTTCTGCCAGTTCATTTTTGGAGAAAATAAATTTTGACTTTTTGAACAATCCTTCAGAAGCTTTTTATAAAAAGAATATTTTTCAAAAATATTGGTCATTTGTAAAAGAATAGGATGGTTTTGAAAAACATTTTTAGGATAGCCTATTTGCCAGTACGACTCGGTGTACAATGTATTCCTAGACTCAATAAAATAAAAAATTAAATTGCTTAACAGGAAGTACGTTCTGAATGGCAAACAGCTTCAGTCTTGAACATTGTTGATATCCATTGTTGAGCAGTGTCCAAAACGTCATAGATAAATATCTGAGTTGACTTGTAATTATATCGAGACAGAGTTTGATCAATTATTAAAATCAGGTTTGACCATAACCAATGGGCCAACAGGACCGGGAGCAGAAGAACCGGGAGCAGAGGAACTAAGAGCAGAAGAACCGGGAGCAGACGGACCAAGAGTAGAAGAACCTACAATAATGCCAGGATGTCGCATCCGTAGAGGCGTCCTTTCCTAAAGACGCCAATGGTATCTACGAATATGTCGTCGAAGCGATCGACCATAGAAGAGGACGCCTGGGGGGACGTTATTTTACCGACATCCTCGGCAGCAGGGGGCTGAACCCATCTAAAGGCCTCATGATACGCATCCTATCCAATGATTGTGTTTATACTATAAGTTTTTCTAAGTTATAATCTAAATCCTATGTTTTCCTAAGTTGTAGTCTGAATCCTAAGTTTACCTAATTAAGTTAACAATATTTATAATTTTAACATAAATCTTATAAACGTAAGTACTTACATCAGTCTCCTTGGCCCTCTCGTTGATGAAACTCCCGTCCTTCCGCCTCTTGTGCGTTTACTGGAATACATCATACATGGTGACCGAGTCCACCTCTTTTCCTTCCTTTACCGCCTGTTGGGCTTGCATACAAAATATTCGTAGAATTTAATTAACTTTGTATACTAATAGTACCGAATTAGATAGTGGAATGAATTTGCGGTATCTCACCAGATCTGCACGCGTCGCTGCATACAAAATATTCGTGGCCTTTATTGCTTCTCTGGGCTAGTAAAGTACCGAGAGAATCGTCCATGGCCCGGACATGTAATAGAAAGGGCCTTCCTATGACAGGTGCTACCAGTACTGGAGGGCTAGTGAGGTACTTTTTGATGTCATCGAATGCGTGCTGGCATTCTTCGGTCTAGACGTAAGAAACTCCTTTTTCATCAGTTTAGTAAAGGGTTGGCATCGTCCAGAGAAATTTGCTATGAATCTTCTGATGTATGCCAAGCGTCCTTGCAGGCCCCGAAGCTTGCGGGGATTCTTCGGGGGAGCCATGTCTAGGATGGCCTTGGTATTCTAAGGGTCAATGTGAATACCCTTGGCCGTGACGATGAAACCCAAAAACTTACCGCTGGAAACCGCCAGAAAAGACTTGGTTGGGTTCATCTTCAGTTGATGTGTCCACATCAAGTCAAACAATATCTTCAAGTCGTCAAGATAGCTGGATTTCTTCTGGCTCTTAACAACAATGTCATCAACATAACATTCTATCGTTTCTCGAAGTTGTTTATGGAATATGGTATTCATAGCCCGCTGGTATGTTGCTCCTGTATTTTTCAAGGTGAAAGGCATCACAATATAACAGTAGATTCCTTTTGGCGTCCGAAATAACGTATGTTTTTCATCTTCAGTAAACATCTTAATCTGGTTGTAGCCTGAGAATCCGTTCATGAAGGACATGAGCTTGATGCTACAAGTGTTGTCGATCATCAAGTCGATGATTGGGAGGGAAAACTCATCTTTGAAAATGCTGAATTAAGGTCCCTGAAGTCTATGCAAACTCGAATCTTCCCATTTTTCTTAGTAACATGAACAATATTGGCCACTCAGTTTGGATATTGATTTTCGCAAATGAAACCACTCTCTATGAGTTTGTTAACTTCTTTCTCGATAGCATCCATGATGTTAGAACGTAAGTGACACTGTTGCTGTTTGATAGGTTTGGCATTGGACAGGATATTGAGTCGGTGCATTACGACTTGCAGATCTAAACTCGACATTGTAGAAGCATGGAAAATATTAAATTCATGCGGATCACAACTGACCGCATGAGTACCCTCCAACAGATTAACTTGCATAAAGAAGAGCCGTATGACAGACTCAATACCCCCCCGTGGCCCATCTTCACCAGACTGATTTTTGAGCCGCAGAGAGAATAGTGTTTGCCATGAAATATAAAAGAGCAGAACAATTATCGGAGGACTGGACTTTTACTTCACGTTACAAACTCGCTTGTACAAAAAAAGCCTAGGGACAAAAGCCTAGGTACAGCAGTCTAAGTACAATTATTTATTTTAGATTCTGGGAGGTGACGATAGAGGTTCGAGAAAGCTACGACAGCTCTGTCTTACTCCTTGGACGATCGGTATGCAGCCTTGGCTCCAGAAGATTTCTTGGCGTTTGAAGAAATGCACTCTTCGCTCTCTCTCTGCTTTTTCTCTCCAAGTATATGGTGCTCTCTATTATATCGAAAAGTCCTCTATTTTCTGTATGTATGCGTCTATCTCCTGCAAGGGAATGACACCCTACTATTTATAAGAATGGGGGGGACCTCATTAGGGTTCACAATGATTGCTCCTTAAAGTGGCGGTGGCCTGTTGATCGATCAATCTAGGCCATTAAGTTTGAGTGTAATGGATCTGGGCCATTGATATGGGTTGTACCAAATCCTCTCAGTAATTAATGCTGATTGGAATAAATCTCTATGATGAGGATCTGCCGATGTCTGCGAATCAGAATGAATAAATTTAATTCATTCTCCTGCCACGTGTCCTAGATTATTGGGATTAGACCCAATCTTTGATTATAGTAAATCTGGGAAATTGATTGGCTTTATGACACGTGTCCCGAGAGTCACTGAGTCGCATGAGGATTGAGCCGCATAAGGGTTGAGCCGTATACGCCTGGCCACGTAGCAGAGCTGCCTGGGGAATGGCCTCTGAATCTCCGAACCGTATGATAATCTGAGCTGCATGGAGATGATCTTTGTGAGTGCATAGGGCTGCGTCTCCTTGAGCCGTATAGGGTTGTTTCGATTTGGGCCGTATAGGACAACATCAACCTGAGCCGCATAGGGAGTCTCCACTCGAGTCGCATATGACTGTCCACGTGTCTAGGCTGCGTAGCGTTTTCTGGATCTTGGGGGGTTTTGTCAGAGATTTTCTTTAATTTCCTAGGATTCTGTCATTATGACAGAGTCATAATTGCCTCTTTATGTCAGGCCTGTCGTTTCGTCAGAGTGGTCAGCCGTCCAAGCAATTAATACAGTATAGTACGGAGGGGAGAACTGTTTGCAAGTCACGTATCTTCTCTTCTGAGCCGCATGGAGGTCATAGAGCCGCAGAGACTCGTTGAGCCGTATCGGTCTTCTGAGCTGCATGGGTTTTCTGAACCGCATGGGATTTCCTAGCCGCATGTCTTTTTCTTTATTATTTTTCATGCTTCTACAAGACCCCCTTCAAAGTTTTCAATTTGCAAAATTGAAATACTTTGAATAATAAGCATGGCCATGTGGAAGCAATTTCTAGCCGCATAGATGTCTTGGCCGCATGGAAGTTTCAGCCACATGAACTTTCGAGCCGCAGAGTTGTTTCAGCCGCATGGATGGCTTAGCAGTGGAGTCTTTTGAACCGCAGGGGTGTCTCGGCCGTATAGTTCTTTGCCACGTCATTATGTCATGCGTGCAAATCTTTTCGGGACAAGATCCTAAGAGTTTCTAATCTTTAATTAGCTAGTCTGTCTCGATAGCCGAAGAGTCGACTACATTGTATGAGGCGTCGTTCTGCGGTCCTCCTATCTCTATAAATAGAAGGGTATTTGGGGGGACTTCTCTCTTAGACTCTTCTTGGCTAAGATTTCTGTCTTGTTTTCTTCTTCTGACCGACAGACAACGATGGCACCTAGGGCTTCCAAGGTGGTGAAGAAGGCTGTGACGAAGAGTAGGAAATCGGCTTCGTCTTCGACTGTCGTACCCCTCGTTCGTCTTGACGTTCATGTTGTCATCGAAGGTAAAGATTGTGTAGAAGATTGGGTACTTTGAAACCCTAATAGAGGCTGCTCTGCAGCATGCTTCGTGCACAGTCATTTGATGCGAGCTTTACATGATACACATACACGTCCCATGAGCCGTATGGGATATATTCTATGTCCGAGCCGCATAAGAGTTGTCTTAAATGGGCCGCATGAACATCTCTGAATATCTTCTGACTGTTTTCATCATTCATCGTCATTTTTTTTAGTCTTTGGTTCTTGTAGTGTCTCCACCGAATGTTGAGATTGCAGTGATAGAGGATCCACCGTCCCCTGTCATCAATCAAGAGCCTTCCTCTGTTAAGGAGGAGGCGATAAAAGAAGAACCGGCGCCTGAGAGGGACGACATCCTCCCCACTATCGAGACTGCTGAGGGTGGCAGTGCTGGGAATTCTGATTCTCCTATTCTGGACGAGGATCTTCTTCAATTGCATCCTTCATATGTAAGGTGGTTGAGGGAGTTGTATACGCGCTTCTGCAACTAGGGTTTAGAGCTTTCTCGTAACTGTCTATCTGTAGTCTTTGCTTTGTTTTGCTTTTCTTCTTGTCTGCATGAAGAACTTTCTTGTAATCACGTAGATGTAACCGATTTCTGAATGAATGGAATATGTTTGCTTCGCTCTTTTGCTTCGTAATACTCATCTTACTGGGATATTTTGCATGGACCCATTGCCCCTAACGTACCCTGGTTTTGGATACGAGCAACAGTTTAAAGGGAACGAACATACTTACTCAGAGGTACTAAGGACATGGTGAGCATGAGAGTTTCTTAGACGGGGCCTTCCTGCTCAGAGGTAATGAGGACATGGCAGGAGTGGGCTCAATGAAGGGGGGTACCTAGAACGACTCAGAGTGGTTTTGTATGGTATCTTACTGGGATATTTTGCATGGACCTATTGCCCCTAACGTACCCTGGTTTTGGATACGGGCAACAGTTTAATGGGAACGAACATACTTACTCAGAGGTACTAAGGACATGGTGATCATGAGAGTTTCTTAGACGGGGCCTTCCTGCTCAGAGGTAATGAGGACATGGCATGAGTGGGCTCAATGAAGGGGGGTACCTAGAACGACTCAGAGGTGATGAGGATATGGAAGTTCTATGTAGGGGTGATTTGTTTTTGGCGGAAGTGAAACGACTCAGAGGTAATGAGGACATGGCCGTTTTGACAATTTGTGGATCGCTTACCCTTTTTGTGCACTGGGAGTGCGGGTAGTAGATCATGAGGGAGGATCTCTTCCAGGAAGAAAGTTCAGAGGTATGATCATACATGACTTACTATCTGACAGAGTGAGCAGGATGTGAGTTCAGAGCCACCACCGGGTACATGACTCGATATTGTGAAAGTGTGAGTTCAGTGGCACCAGCAGGTACATGACTCAATAATCTAGAATGTTGTGGATGTGAGTTCAGCGGCACGAGAGGGTACATGACTCGAGAATCTGGAGAATGGTGAGTGTGAGTTCAGCGGTACCAGGGGGTACGTGACTCAATGATCTGGAAAATTGTGAGGGTGAGTTCAGCAGTACCAGCGGGCACGTGACTCAAAAATCTGGAGAATTGTGAGGGTGACTTCAGCGGTACCAGTGGGTACATGACTCTGGAATCTGGAGAATGGTGAGTGTGAGTTCAGCGGTACCAGCGGGTACGTGACTCAATGATCTAGAAAATTTTGTTTAGACATAATATTTCTTCAGAAACTTGTCGTTGACGGGCAACATGAGCAAATCCCCATTTTGTTTTGCGAGACGGTAAGCACCGTTGGAGAATACGGCCTCAATGATAAATGGGCCTTTCCATTTTGGCTGGAACTTGCCGGCGGTCTTGTGAGTCATGACCATCGGTCTCCGGACTGCCAGGACAAGATCGCCCACCTGGAATGTTCTGACCTTAACTTTCTTGTTGAAGGCTCTAGAGATGCGTGCTTGGTATAGCTCGATTCTTTGCTGAGCTAGGAGGCACTTTTCATCTAAGGCCTCTAACTCTTGTAGTCGGCGATGGTAGTTATTATCTGCCGTCAATTGATACGTGAGGGCGACGCGGAGTGAGGGTATTTGAGTCTCTAATGGGAGAACTGCCTCACTCCCGTACACCAGGGAGAATGGTGTATTTCCCGTGGCCGTTCGAACCGTGGTTCGGTACGCCCATAAGCATTCACCAAGCTTCTCGTTCCAGTCGCGTTTGTTGGATGATAGAAACTTCTTGAGTAACTTGATGATGGTTTTGTTGAATGCCTCTGCCAACCCGTTTGTTGTCGGGTTCTACGGTATCGAAGTAATATTCTGGATGCGATGGTTGTCGCAGAATCGATAGAAGACGTAGCTTGCAAACTGTAGACCATTATCGTGGATGATCCTCCGGGGCAGTCTAAAGCGATAGATGACGTGATGCTTGAGGAAGCTGATCACGTTTGATGTTTTGACTTCTGCAAGCGGGACAGCTTCCGCCCATTTGGAGAAGTAATCTGTGATCGCAAGTATAAAGCGATGTCCACCGGAGGAAGGTAGAGTAATTGGACCGATGATGTCCATTCCCCATGCTTCGAAGGGCCAGGATGCCACTGTCGGATATAGAAATTCGGATGGCTGGTGAATGAAGTCCGCGTGGACTTGGCAGGCTTTGCATTTTCTCGTATAATATATCGCATCCTCTACCATCGTGGGCCAGTAATAGCCCATTCGGCGAAGACGGTCTTGCAATTTAGGGCCAGGCTGATGGACCCTGCAGACACCGTCATGAGCTTCTCGTACGGCTTCTTTGGCCTCTGCGTTTGACAGACATCGAAGCAGTAATCCATCGTAGGATCGGCGATACAATATTTTTGTCTCTATATCGTAAAAGAATCTGAAAGAGCACCTTCTGATGGAAGTGGCTTCCTTTGGGTTCTCGGGCAGGATGTCGTAGACGACAAAGTCGATGAACGGTTGTCTCCAATCGGGGGCATCGTCAATCGCATGAGCGGAATAACATGCCATGAATTAAACGTTGTCCTTGGGGCAGACTAGTTCGTGGCCTATAACCTCTACCGATTGATGGGTATGATTCGGTACTGCTAGGGAAGCGGCCAGGCCCGCTAAGGCATCGGCTTCGATGTTTCGGAGTCTGAGGACGTGCTCGATGAAGAACCCCACGAATGACGAGATGATGTCGATTGCTGTTTGGTGGTAAGGGATCATGTCTTCGTGACGAACTTCGTATGAGCCCCGGATCTGATTGACGATTAACTAGGAATCGCCGTATGCTTCAAGATATTCTACCCCCGGCTCTCTTGCAAGTTGGAGACCAATGACAAGAGCGTTGTACTCGGCCACATTGTTAGAGCAGGGTTCCGTGAGGAAGTAAGCACGGTTAATCACCAGTCCGGAAGGGGAGACTAGCACCACCCCGACTCAGACGACGATGTTGCCCTTGGGTCCAGTTCTCGAAGCGCCATCGAAGAACATTCGCCATATATCATCGTGAGAGGTTGCATGCGAATCGGCGACCTCATCTGGGATTTCCTCATATATCCTGGACGACTCTGAGCCCGGGTGGGCTGCCAAAAAGTCTGCCAGGGCTTGACCTTTGACCACCTTTTGTGGGACGAAGATCATATGATAGGGGGACAGCAATATTGCCCATGTAGCGAGGCGAGAGCTGAGTGCCCCTGGTTTAGTTATGAGGATCCTGAGAGGGTTGACTCGTGAGATCACATGTATTGTTTGTCCAGTAACGTAGTGTCGCATCTTTAGAATGGCGAGCACCAGGGCAAGGCACTCCTTCTCCACAGCGGTGTATCGGTACTCTGGCCCAATCATCATTCGACTGAGGTAATATATGGCTTGCTCATGGCCTGCATCCTTATTTTGTGCCAGTAGGGCTCCGAGGGAATGCTCTATTGCTCGTACGTAGAGCAGGAATGGTTTTTCAGGAACCGGGGCCACCAGAACTGGAGGGTTCGACAAATATTCTTTGATATCGTGGAAGGCCTGCTGACATTCTTCGTCCCACATGAACGAGACACCTTTCTTCATGAGGTGGGTGAATGGTCGACATCGCCCGGAGAGGTTCAAAATGAACCTCCTGATGTAAGCTAGCCTTCCTTGAAGGCCTCTGAGTTCGCGGAGATTTCTCGGGGGACCCATCTCAAAAATTGCCTTTGTCTTCTCAGGGTCTACATGGATACCCTGGGAGGTGATGATAAAACCCAAGAACTTCCCGCTGGATACGCCCAGGAAGGACGTTGTGGGATTCATTTTCAAATTGTGTGCTCGCATCAGATCGAATACCGTCCTCAGATCCTGCAAATGGTCTCCCTTACGGCGACTCTTGACGGCAATGTCATCAACGTAGCACTCCACCGTCTTCCATAAGTGGTCTCTGAAGATGATACTCATGGCTCTTTGATATGTGGTACCGGCATTCTTCAAACCGAAAGTCATAACTGTGTAGCAGTATGTGCCAATCGATGTTCGAAATGATGTATGCTTTTTATCGTCCGGAGACATCTTGATTTGGTTGTACCCCGAGAAGCCATCCATGAATGACATACGTTCGAAGCCGCAGGTGTTGTCGATCATGATGTCTGTGACAGGGAGGGGGAATTCGTCTTTGGGACGTGCCTCGTTCAGATTACGGAAGTCGATACAGATTCAAATCTTCCCATTCTTCTTAAGGACGGGTACTATACTAGTGACCCAGTCAGGATATTGCTCCTCACGAATGAAGCCGCTGGCTATCAGTTTGTTGACTTCGGCTTCGATTGCGTCCATGATACCTGGGCAAAAGCGTCGCTGTTGTTGCTTGGCTGTCTTTGCATTTGGCCGGATGTTGAGTTTATGAAGAGCAATATCGGGATTTAACCCCGACATGTCTTCATAGCTCCAGGCGAAGACATCAATATATTCTTTGACAAGTTTCAGCAACGATTCTCGCTCTTCGTGTGTTAGGCTTTTACTGACGAAGATCGGTTTTGGAGAAGATTTACTGCCGAGATCTACTTGTATGACCTCATCTTCAGTGGGAGGTTCTCTCTGTTCAAACCGCTTTTCCTATTGTGCATCCAGCTGTTGCGCCCACGGCTCTAGCTCGAGGATCTCAGGGATGTCTTCATCTTCTTCATAAGCGTCGGTGAATGCCAAGTTGACTGACAGGACTTGTCCGAATACATCTCCGATGCTAGTATCTGAGTCAGAAGTTGGTGACCCTGTCGAATGTGAATGCCAGTCACATTCTTTAACTGAACTCTCAGGGGTCGTCGTGGGTGTTACATACCCTAATCTACATCGAGTTTTGCTATAGTAGTCCCGTGGTTTGCCTATTTTTGTATGAGATATTTAGATTGGGGGCTATAGAGATACAGAGGCAGTCTTCCGGCATCTGATCCAAGGTCGACTTCTTCTACGGTGAAGGGATGCGGATCGTCCTTCCGGTCGAAGATGATTGGATGGTCCCCTCCCTCGATTATGCGGTAAGCGTCTTCCACTGGAGTAAGCTGGATTACGGTGTGCACCTTTGTCACCTGTGTGTGGAGCTGAGTGCCTATACCGTGTTCCATAGCATACATTGTATAAAGCTTATTAAGCTCGAAGTAGTTCAACGATAGCCCTTTATTAATGAAGTAAGGTATCTTTTCTAGGGAGATTACATCATCTACAGAGGGAACATCAGTGTGGGCAGCCATATACTTGCTAACTCCGGTTCCTCTTCGGCTACCCCCTGTATAAACGAAGACTGAGAGGACGACCTGGGCAGCTTGATCGTGAGCGTTTCAGCTGTTGGAGCAGAGCGTGGAGTTTTTGGCAAACTAGCGACCCCCAGCTGGGTACTCAATGCTAGGCGGGGAGTGGTTGGTTCGCTAGAAGTCCCAGACCTTGCATCGGGGCGATGACTCTTCTTGGGAAGGCATATCGTCATTAGCTTGTCGGAGGGATTGAGCTTCTCCATTTGTGGCTGGCCGACTCTCGGCAGCCTGATTGTCAATGGCTCCGTCGTGGGTCTTGGCACTTGGCCAGACCTTGGCAGCCGGATTATCATCTGCTCTTCTCGTGCTGAGAGGCTGATTGCGTCCTTACGCAGAGTGGCGGTAAGGGGTGCAGACTTGCCAGTTTTGCGAGCTTGGAGATGAATCGTCAGAGACTCTTCTGATCTTGAGGCTGTCTTGGTACGAGCTTGCGCATCTCCTTCACTAAGATGCTTCTTCGACTTTTCGTACAGACAGGAGTCTGTGTAGTAAGATTCGACCCCTTTAAAGGGATCGATATCAGCAAACTCTGTCCTTACGAAGCCGTATTTATCGACATATTTGAAGTACTGGTGCAGCGTGGAAGGCACGATCATATAATCGTGTATCCAAGGGCGCCCCAAGAGGATGTTGTAAGAAGTGTCTGCATCTATGACGTAGCAGGTGACTTCTGATTGAAGATCGCCAATCTGACACTTTAGACGAATCTTCCCAATTGGGTAGCTCCTGCCCGAATTGAAACCGCTGATGGCGGTGCTTGTAGGCGTCAGACGATGCATTGGGATACGGAGGTGATGTAGCAGACCTTTTGGGATAATGCTTATGGAAGAGCCAGGATCAATGTGCATCCGATCCACCTTTACGTCGCCGATGTATCCAGTGTAGTATAGCGGGCGATCATGCAGGTAGGTTTTGATGAGCATGTCCTGTGGAATGAAGACAATGTTGGGCATCGCTCCCGTGCAGGCGCTGTCTTGGAGATCTGCAGGCGGGTTTTCTTCCGTGAAGTTGACCTGAGCCAGGTATGCGTCGGCATTTTGGAGTGCATCGCTCAAAGCCGCACGAACATCCTTGGAGAGTCTTAGAAGCTCGTATAATGACAACTTGGCCGGTGTGTTGGCCAATTGTGCTAAGATGTCGAAGTTGTAGGGCTTCTCCAGCCCTTGTGATGCCTCTTTTCGGAGGGATTTGTCGAAGCGAGTCTCCCTCGGCCTAGGCTTGTCGGTCGTCGGAGGCTGAGCCGGTCCCGGAGCATCCATTGTAGCGGGCTGATGATCTTCAGTCGGATTGTCAGTCACGGGTTGGGATTGTGCCCCAGACCGCTGATGGAACTGGAGATTCCCAGGACCCTTCCTTTGGTGTGTGTATTGATCGATAGAAAGTTAAACAGATCTAATACGTGTTCTAACACTTCATAGGCGGAAACTAGGGTTCACGAATTATACCTGCGGCGGAAAAGAGACAAGTAATTCCTGGCAATCTCGAGCGGACGACCCCTAGATCTTCTGCACGTATTCCTTCCTCGAGTTGGGCGTCGTGTGGGCGACGATCTCCCAACCTTTTCTTCTCCTTGGCAGCACTCTCTTTCTCTCCTTACATGAATCACGAATTTAGAGAAAATTTTAGATTTCTGATCAGTAATCTGGCGGCCAGAGAATAGAGGATATATAGGCTACGGCAGGGACCATGAGGAGAAATTAGGGTTAGGCCTCCTAACGGATCTGGATATCCCGTGTTCAGCCCGAACACACAATCCAGGCCCATTAACAATAGCTCGGTCCACTAATGAGCTATTGTTGCACTACCTCCCTAATCCCAAATTATGTTTGTGGGCTCCTTTTATTATATGCTCGTTTGGCTCTCCATGTTAAGATATCGTATGTCCGTCGATCAAATTAAGTTACTGACAACTATATTGATTCGACATCTTTTATCCTTAAGTAGTACCGCTCAACTTTATTTGTCATGTCGGATATAATCCACCTGCAGGGTTTACATGACAATCCTTATGAGCTCCTTAAGAGGACACCATCAACCCGATGTATCGGGACATGGATTCCATTTATAATCAACAGCCCATCATACATACAATGTTATTACCCAATTCATAGAGGTTGTTGATCCATAATGAATCTCACTCTTTTATGAGTCAAAGTAATGCACATTGCATATACATGTCCATTATTATATCCGGATTAAGAGTACAAGCATCCATAATAACAGAGGTGTTTGTTCTCTTATGTAGTCAGTACAAAGAGAACAACCTCAAGTGGTCATGTTCAATACACACAAAGTGTACTAGTGTAAACCTATAGTCAAGATAGAATAATACCAGATTATACTACAACCTTTCCAATAGATTGTCTAAGTCCATCTAGGTTATGAACTATTTATATACTCCATAGGAAACTGATAATATGATCTTCTATGTGACACCACACACCATATTATCTACAATATAGAATATCAGACATTTGTATTAACACTTGCAACAAATACAATATGCAAACATTTGCCCATATGATTCTCATTCAAAATTTAAGGAAATAAGGTTACTACAAAAGTGATACTTTTAGTATATAACCCTAACAATCTCCCACTTATACTCAAAGTATTGCTTTTCAGTATATTGTTACAAATCTCCCACTTATACTTAAAGCCATGCTGCTACACATCTGACTCCCATTCCCTCAACATTACTGTCAAAAGCCTTAGTTGGTAAGCTCTTTGTAAAGGGATCAGCTAGGTTGTCGGCTGATGCTATCTTGATCACAACAACTTTTCCTTTCTTTACGAAATCTCGTATCAGGTGGTACTGGCGCTCAATGTGTTTTCCTGTCTTATGGGCTCGTAGTTCCTTCGAGTTTGCAATTGCACCACTATTATCACAATAAAGTGTAATAGACTTAGGCAAACTAGGTACCACATCCAAGTCCAAGAGAAAGTTTCTGAGCCAAACCGCTTCTTTGGCTGCCTCAGAGGCTGCCACGGCTTCTATGGTGGAATCAGCAATACATTTTTGCTTGATACTCCTCCACACAATGGCTCCACCTCCCAAAGTAAACACATAACCTGAGGTAGATTTCCTGGAATCCCTATCTGACTGAAAATCTGAGTCTGTATACCCCAAGGGAACTAAACTATCTGCCTGGTAAACTAGCATATACTCTTTAGTCCTTTTCAGGTACTTCAAAATATGCTTTACGGCAGTCCAGTGCTCTTGTCCTGGGTTAGACTGATATCTGCTGACCATGCCTACGGCAAAATAGATGTCTGGTCTCGTACATAGCATTGCATATATTAAGCTTCCTACTGCTGAAGCATAAGGAACTGCCTTTATGTTCTCTATCTCTTTAGGTGTCATCGGACACTGCTCCTTTGATAGAGCAATTCCATGTCAAAAAGGTAAGAAACCTTTCTTAGAATTTTGCATACTAAAACGAGTTAGTACAGTATCGATATAGGAAGCTTGGGATAAGCCCAACATCTTTTTCTTGCGATCTCGTAGAACTTTAATTCCAAGGATGTGACCTACTTCTCCCAAGTCCTTCATATCAAACTGTTTGGATAACCATACCCTTACATCAGATAATACCTTCACATTGTTTCTAATGAGTAAGATGTCATCCACATAAAGTACTAGAAACACCACCACGTTTCCGTCACACTTTCTGTATATACATGATTCATCATGACATTGATCAAATCCATAGGATTTTATCACCTGATCAAAACAGATGTTCCAAGATTTGGAAGCTTGCTTAAGTCCATAAATGGACTTTTTGAGCTTACAAACAAGATGCTCCTGGCCCTTTTCAATGAACCCGTCTGGTTGCTTCATATAGATGTCTTCCTCAAGACTTCCATTAAGGAAAGCTGTCTTGACATCCATTTGCCAAATCTCATAATCGAGATGAGCTGCAATAGATAAAAGAATTCGAATAGACTTAAGCATGGCTACAGGAGAAAAGGTTTTCTCATAATCGATACCCTCTCTTTGAGTAAAACCTTTTGCTACAAGCCGAGCTTTAAAGGTTTCAACCTTACCGTCTGATCCTCTTTTTCTCTTATAGACCCACTTGCATCCAATGGCTTTTACACCAACGGGTGGTTCTACAAGCTCCCAGACCTGATTAGAATCCATAGATTCTATTTCAGATATCATTGCTTTTTGCCAAGACTCTGCATCTTTATCTTGGAGTGCTTTATTGTAGGTACTGGGATCATAATCTTGTTCCTCAGGGACGAAGTCTGATGACTCTCCCAAGAACATATATCTATCAGGTTGTATCACAACCCTCCCACTACGACGAGGCACTATCGGTTGTGGTGTAACATTTGTGACACGTTGTGCAGTTATTTATGGTTCATCCTTTTGTACTGTTGGTACTGAAGTACTTGGTGTCTCACGTCTCAGTTCTTCTAGAACAACTCTACTTGTGGGTTTATGGTTCATCACATAGTCTTCCTCTAAGAATCGGGCATTGGTGCTAACAATGACCTTCTGATCCTTAGGACTATAAAATAAACCTCCTTTCGTTCCTCTTGGATAGCCTATAAATAAGCGTACTTCTGTACAAGATTCCAACTTATCTTCTTTTCCATTCAGCACATGTGCTGGACTACCCCAAATGCGAACATGTTTCAGACTAGGCTTACGCCCAATCCACAGCTCTGTGGGAGTAAGAGGTACTGACTTAGAAGGAAACAAGTTCAAAATATATGCTGCAGTCTCTAAGGCATATCCCCAAAACGAATCTGGATCCGAATAACTCATCATTGATCTAACCATCTCCATAAGAGTTATATTCCTTCTTTCGGCTACACCATTCTGTTGGGGCATTCCAGGTGCAGTCAATTGGGATGCAATCCCAGCCTCTGATAAATAATCCCTAAACTCTCCAAAGAGGTACTCGCCACCACGATCTGATCGTAATGACTTGATACATTTTCCATAACGTTTCTCCGTTTCAGCCTTGTACTCTTTGAATTTCTCAAAGCACTCAGACTTACGGCACATCAAATAAATGTATCCATACCTTGAATAATCGTCAATAAATGTGATAAAATATTCAAAGCCACCTCTATCTTAGATAGTCATGGGTCCACACAAATCAGAATGAACCAATTCCAACACATCTTTGGCCCTATACCCCTTTGCCGTAAAAGGCCTTTTGGTCATTTTACCTTCCAAGCAGGATTTACAAACTGGTAGTGCCTCCACTTCCAATGAACTCAAAGGTCCATCTTCAACCAGTCTTTGAATCCTTCTTAGGTTAATATGCCCTAATCGTAAGTGCCAAAGATATGTTTGGTTCATACAAGAAGGTTCTTTTCTCTTATTTACGTTAGATGACATATTATTCATTTCCATATGTTGTATTGTGGGCGAAATAGGATTAATGACATACAAATTATCAACCAATGCACCAGAACAGATAAAATATTTATTCTTTCTAATAACAATATTGTCATTAAAATAAACTGAATATCCATCCTTAACTAACATAGAAACAGAAACAAAATTCCTTCTAAGTGAAGGTGCATAAAGACAATCTCTCAATGTCAAAGACTTATTTCTACCAAAAGATAAAGTACCATCTCCTAATGCAACGACCGATACTTTTGTAGCATCACCCATGAACAAGCATATCTCTCCATCACTGAGCCGTCTGGTTTCCTGGAACCCCTGCAATGTATTGCAGATATGATTAGTGGCTCCTGTATCTACACACCAGGTGCCGGTAGATAACACCGCTAAACATGTTTCAACTACTAGTAAATGAGATATACCTTCTTTGTTTCCTTGTTTGAGAAGTGGATAATCAGTCTTCCAATGTCCTGACCCTTTGCACTTGAAACATTTGCCTTTCGGCTTTTTCACCGTGCCTTGAGGTCCCATGCCCTTCTTTGCTGAGTTTGCCTGTTTCTGAATGTTATTCTTCTTCTTACCGCCTTTTGGCTTAGAAGTAGAAGCCTTTTCAGAGACAAAAATATGACCACTCTGCCTAAAGAGAGATTCAGCATCCTGTAGCTCTTTTGCAAGTTCTGCCGAACTATACAACCTTTTGTTCATGTTGTAATTAAGGCAGAAATTGTCAAAACTTTTAGGCAGAGTCCCAAAAATGATATCGACCTGGGTTTCTCCATCGATTTCAGCTCCAAGGATCTCCATCTCATTCAGATGACCCATCATCTTGAGAACATGATCCCTTACTGGTGTGCCCTCAGCCATTTTTGTATTCATCAAAAATTTCATAACAAACTGCCTAGCTGCTCTACTATGATGTTCGAAGAGTTCCTTGAGGTTATATATCATGTCATAAGCTGTGGCCATAGCCTGATGCTGATGTTGCAGTACATTTGACATAGATGCCAGAATGTAACACCGCGCCATCTCATCTGCCTTTTTCCACTTTTTATAAGCCTCTTTGACCTCTTCATCAGAGTTAGCATCAGGCTTAGGTGGGCATTCCTCAACAAGTACATATTTGTACTCCTTAGCAGTCAGAACAATGTCCAAATTACGTTTCCAGTCAATATAATTAGGTCCAGTAAGTTTTTTTTCATTAAGAATCACCATAAGTGGACTGAAAGAACCCATTTTTGAAATCCTGAGAATCACATAAATAAAATTATGTAGGGCAAAAAAACTTTTTGAATTAACTAAATATTGATTCCCTCAAAACAATAATAAAAAATTCACCAACACCTTGAACACCATGAATTTAGCATGCCACGATAGTGTGGACGTATACAAATTTAACTTTGTCCAAGTAGATTTTTCTTATTAATTTTACTATCATGTCAATATAACTTTATGACAAATAAAATTAATATGCTGGTCTTGCTCTGGTCATACAAATAATAGCAGTGACTCCGATGGGGAGGATACCATTATTTGTATCAAAGTGTATACCATTACTTAATACTAAGTCCATTACCTTGTAATGAGTTCCTTCAGATGGAGAAGTGAACACATACTAGGTAACTGTCTACAATTATCCCTAAGGAAGTTTGTACTGGTGATCCATAATTATACTCATCCGATATGGAGGAAAGCACTAAAGCCAACACGCAAGTATAATTACATCACCTACAAACCAGTAATGGAGACCATAGGATTTATACTAAATAAAAATCCTCTCCCACTTAGTTATTTAACAATGAGGGTTTTTCTACTAGTTGATATTATGTCCATGTTGTCCATTATTAATGTAGGCTTGGTTTTTCAAAAAAAACAACCACACAATAATAAACATGCATAATTAGAAAAAGCAAAATGACAAAAATAAGAGAAAATATCCAACTATTATGGTCATCTTTGCTGCTCCGTCCTCAACTATCCGAATCTAAAATCTGGCATTGTGCAGATCTATACGGGGTTCGACCTGCCCATTTTAGGTATTGGCTGTCGATTCCTTCATCGAAAATTATATGTCTGTCTCTGGATTGCTCAAAATCAGCATCTCGTTCGGCGTCAGAAACAGCCACCACCGCCATCACGATTGATCAAAAATAATTAAAATTACATCAATCCTATGCCTCCCGAAGGAGTTCACACATAATCTAGATTGAAAAATTAAATTAATAAGCATGATCAACCCTCGTGATTTTAATTACATCCACAACAACAACAACATCCATGACATGTCCGTGGTTTAAACAATATAATCAAAAAAATATACATTGGACCATAATAGTTGGATCTAAGATGCCTGCAAAACCGAGTTAGAACAGATCTACATCTACCGACTATTACATAGCACAAGTTTTATTGGACAACATGGACGTATCAATCAATACGTAGATCCAAAGTGGCTCTGATACCAATTGATGAAACTGGGGATTCCCAGGACCCTTTCTTTGGTGTGCGTATTGATCGATAGAAAGTTAAACAGATCTAATACGTGTTCTAACCCATCATAGGCAGAAACTAGGGTTCATGAATTATACCTGCGGCGGAAAAAAGACAAGTAATTCCTGGCAATCTCGAGCAGACGACCCCAAGATCTTCTGCATGTATTCCTTCCTCGAGTTGGGTGTCGTGTAGGCGACGATCTTCCAACCTTTACTTCTCCTTGGCAGCACTCTCTTTCTCTCCTTACGTGAATCACGAATTTAGAGAAAATTTCAGATTTATGATCAGTAATCTGGCGGCCAGAGAATAGAGGATATATAGGCTACGGCAGGAACCATGAAGAGAAATTAGGGTTAGGCCTCCTAACGGATCTAGATATCCCGTGTTCAGCCCGAACACATAATCCAGGCCCATTAACAATAGCTCGATCCACTAATGAGCTATTGTTGCACTACCTCCCAAATACCAAATTATGTTTGTGGGCTCCTTTTATTATATGCTCGTTTGGCTCCCTATGTTAAGATATCGTATGTCCGTCGATCAAATTAAGTTACTGACAACTATATTGATTCGACATCTTTTATCCTTAAGTAGTACCGCTCAACTTTATTTGTCATGTCAGATATAATTCACCTGCAGGGTTTACATGACAATCCTTATGAGCTCCTTAAGAGGACATCATCAACCCGATGTATCGGGACATGGATTCCATTTATAATCAACAGTCCATCATACATACAATGTTATTACCCAATTCATAGAGGTTGTTGATCCATAATGAATCTCACTCTTTTATGAGTCAAAGTAATGCACATAGCATATACATGTCCGTTATTATATCCGGATTAAGAGTACA
Source organism: Iris pallida (assembly GCA_029216955.1). Taxonomy (NCBI): domain Eukaryota; kingdom Viridiplantae; phylum Streptophyta; class Magnoliopsida; order Asparagales; family Iridaceae; genus Iris; species Iris pallida. The sequence goes on along the minus strand of JANAVB010013395.1, from coordinate 7,707,482 downwards.
AGCATCCATAATAACAGAGATGTTTGTTCTCTTATGTAGTCAGTACAAAGAGAACAACCTCAAGTGGTCCTGTTCAATACACACAAAGTGTACTAGTGTAAACCTATTGTCAAGATAGACTAATACCTGATTACACTACAACCTTTCCAATAGATTGTCTAAGTCCATCTAGGTTGTGAACTATTTATATACTCCATAGGAAACTGATAATATGATCTTCTGTGTGACACCACACACCATATTATCTACAATATAGAATATTAGACATTTGTATTAACACTTGCAACAAATACAATACGCAAACATTTGCCCATATGATTCTCATTCAAAATTTAAGGAAATAAGGTTACTATAAAAGTGATGCTTTTAGTATATAACCCTAACAACCGCGTGACGACGGCTGTAGCTTCTTAGATATCTGTCGAGATTGTGCGGTAGGACCTCACTTTTCCACTCTTCTTCTTGTAGATGGAAGATGATGTGGGCCGAGTCACTTCTGATACCAAGTCTGGATGGACCCATATGACATCCCCTCGTGATGTGGTGAGGGGTACTAGACCAGCAGCCTGATCTCGGGGAGGTGGAAGATTAGTAATCTCTATTGTCGCCAGAGGGATGGGACCACGCTGTCTTGAGTTTCTATTGGAGGGAAGCTGTCGAATTGTACTGACACCATATTGGCTGCGACTGTTACCTCTTCGAAATCGATGGCCAGAGCGTTCGAATCGATGAAGTTTTGGATGTACCATTTTAGTTGGTAGCAGTCGTGTGTGGCATGTGGACGTAGCGGTGGTAATGGCAGCACTTTGGGTTTTCCATGTCTGTCGGCCGAGGTTCCCGTCTTGGTGGGAAAGCTAAATTCTGTCTCCTTGTATGAGCATGTCCAAGATGGGCTTGACGTGACCATCTTCAAAGGAGTAAGTGATTTGCGGCCATTGTTTGTCTGCTGGCTTTGGCTCAGGTTTCTGCACGGTGTCGACCACCATAGCCTGCTTACCCCTGCTGTCCCGATTGTTGGAAAGGCTACCCCCATTGTCGTTGTTAGGACGCTTGCCCTTATTCTCTCCGTCCGAGATGTGCAGTCCCAATTGGCAAGCCTTCTTTAGCCGTTCTTTGGCGCTTGTGGTACTGATAATGAACGTTTTCCAGTCCTTGAATTGGCTTTCGCCTATCTAGAGACTGATTGTTGGGAGCAATCTCTTTTGACAGATCTCAATCAAGGAGGAATCCGGATTTCCAGATGGCAGCTTCATGACGGTTTGGCAAAATCGCTTGATATAGTTTCTTGTTAGCTCTTTCTCCCCTTGGACGACGTCTATGAGGGTGGACATTGTGATGTCTTGTCCTACCTCGTAAAATCTCTCCAAGAACATGCGCTTGAAGCCGACGAAGGAGTGGATGCAGTTGTCTGACAGATTACGGTACCAGTCGAAGGCGACTCCTTCCAATGCTTCGATGAATAATCGTGTAAGAATGGCATCGTCATGGGGCAGATGGTCGGTGGTGACCTCAAAATAGGTGATGTACCGACTTGCTGAGGTCTTGCCATCATAAGGATTGATATTGAATAGTTTATATCTTGGTGGAAATAGAACGTCCCTCCAGGCAGCAGGGTACGGTTGCCGTATTCTGAGGTCTTGAGAGTTTTCTCGAGCATAAAACATGGCTCGAAGCTCCTGGACCTCTCTTCTCGCTTCGCGGGCTTCGTCCACGGTGGTGTGGGCCATTGTTTCGGGAGGATCGTTGTCCGGGTTTGGTGCCGCCGAATTCGAGTCTGTATTGACCACAGGACCCGTGCTTGTTTGGCCGAACGTCCCTCCTTGCAGACTTGGAAGGGCTGCTTTAATCTCGTCTACAGACATGACCAAAGCAAGCAATATGGCTTCGAGACTATCGATGCGTTGGCGATCACTGGAACTACCTTGGCTCTTGTCTGTCATGAATACCATCTTTACGTGGGGGGAGATGGACGGAGCGGTGGAGGACGTGCCCTCCGAATCATACCCCTGTAGCGAGAAGTCATCGGGGTATGTGGGAATGTTCTCCTCTGGTTCGGACTCAGAAGGGATAGTACCCCTAGCTTCAGAGTTTGCTTCATGTTGGGAGTCGTGGACGTTCTCGGGGACGTCGGCCCTTGCTGTATCTGATGGGAGAGTTGTTTCCTCGGGCTCATCTCCTTGGAACATCGGATTGTTATGGAGGTTCGGAGGAGTGCTACCCCCAGTCCCAGCAACCCCCTGCGTTGTGGACGACGAATCTCCCTTTGTAGCAGATTTTGCCTTAGAGCGAGTACCTTGGAAAACTTTGGTGGTGGGCACCCGCTTAGACGACAGTCTTTTAGTTGAAGTGGTTGAAATCTTCGGGCTGGGAACATTTGTCTTCTTCCCCCTTCCATCAGCGGGGGCTTTCCGAGCAGAGTTGCAGGAGACGACGGGAATTACCTCGTCTTCTGAAGATGGCTGTTGCAGTCTTTGAAAGACGGACTGTCGATCTTCTCGTACCGTCGCGTTATTACAGCAGTAGTTGACGATGACTTAGGTGCAGTGACGTCCGTGGGAGGACTTTTTGCACCCCGATGCATCTTCTCTTTCTTTCGTTTGTGGAGGATGGCCTCACGCAAGTCAGATTGGTCTGGATTGACCATGCTTGCTCCCAGGATTTTGGGAGACTTTTGGGGACTTCTCTGTCCGTTTGCCACCGGAGGCTGGACTCGAGTGGTTCTGTACAACTTCCCATCTGAGGCCCGCATAACGGTATGCGGGACGCTCAGATGATCAGAGACAGGATCAGCGGACCGAGCATGCCAAGCTCGTACTGCCCTAGACTTCTTCGCTCTAGTGCGTAAAGGCACATAATAGGAAGAGTCTAGGTGATGCTGGAGAGAGTCAAACATTTCTTCTTCGTAGCGCAAGAGGTCAGGACCATAAGATAAGCGGTCGAAGACAGAGCCGCGCGGGGTCGACGTCATGCTGCCGTCCTTAACAATCTTCATGCGGCTGGCAGATGTAGCCGCATAGGCTTTCTTCATGCGGCTGGGAGTCTCAGCCGTATGAGTTTTATTCATGCGGCTCGATGATCTGGCCGCATAGACTTTCTTCATGTGGCTGGTAGATCCACCCGCATGAGCCTCCAGCATATAGTTGGCAGATTTAGCCATAGGAGTGCTCGGCTTCTTCTTGCGGCGTATAGAGTCGCTCTTTGTCCCTGCAAGTCCAGCATCGTAGTGCTTTCCTCTGCCGGACTTGGGGACAGCAGAGTTCTCTACGGCTCGAAGTCGAGCCGTATGAGAGTCGCCTTCGCCGTCTTTGGTAGCAGAGAGTACCCCGTCCAGATCTTGTGGAGGAGTAAATGATTTTGGCCTCCACTCGCAGCGAGCTTTCTTTGTGTGGGTTCGCTTATGGATCGGGCTGACGCTTCCTTCATAGAGCATCTCTTCAAACGTCTGTTGGTCGAAACGTACGACCATCTTCTGTTGCGTGGAGCCAAGCTTGGCTGTATCCAACTGCGTTACCAACTGCTCAGCCGTAGAGAAGTTTGTCCCCAGCAGAGTCTCCATCGTGTTTGCCATGAAATATAAAAGAGCAGAACAATTATCGGAGGACTAGACTTTTACTTCACGTTACAAACTCGCTTGTACAAAAAAAGCCTAGGGACGAAAGCCTAGTTACAGCAGTCTAAGTACAATTGTTTATTTTAGATTCTGGGGATGACGATAGAGGTTCGGGAAAGCTACGGCAGCTCTGCCTTACTCCTTAGACGATCGGTATGCAGCCTTGGCTCCAGAAGATTGCTTGGCGTTTGAAGAAATGCTCTCTTCGCTCTCTCTCTCTTCTCTCCAAGTATATGGTGCTCTCTCTGATATCGAAAAGTCCTCTCTTTTCTGTATGTGTGCGTCTATCTCCTGCAAGGGAATGGCATCCTGCTATTTATAAGAATGGGGGGGACCTCATTAGGGTTCACAATGATTGCTCCTTAAAGTGGCGGCGGCCTGTTGATCGATCAATCTGGGCCATTAAGTTTGAGTGTAATAGATCTGGGCCATTGATATGGATTGTACCAAATCCTCTCAGTAATTAATGTTGATTGGAATAAATCTCCATGATGAGGATTTGCCGATGTCTGTGAATCTGAATGAATAAATTTAATTCATTCTCCTGTCACGTGTCCCAGATTATTGGGATCTGACCCAATCTTTGATTGTAGTAAATCTGGGAAATTGATTGGCTTTATGACACGTATCCCGGGAGTCACTGAGCCACATGAGGATTGAGCTGCATAAGGGTTGAGCCGCATACGCCTGGCCACTGGCAGAGCTGCATGGGGATTGTCCTCTGAATCTCCGAACCACAAGATAATCTGAACCGCATGGGGATGATCCTTGTGAGCCGCATAGGGCTACGTCTGCTTGAGCCACATAGGGTTGTTTCGATCTGGGCCGCATAGGTCAACTTCAACCTGAGCCGCATAGGGAGTCTCCACTCGAGCCGCATATGACTGTCCAAGTGTCTAGGCTGCATGGCATTTTCTGGATCTCGGGGGGTTGTGTTAGAGATTTTTTTGATTTCCTAGGATTCTGTCATTATGACAGAGTCATAATTACCTCTTTATGTCAGGCCTGACGTTTCGTCAGAGTGGTCAGCCGTCCAAGCAATTAATGTAGTATAGTACGGAGGGGAGAACTGTTTGTAAGTCACGTGTCTTCTCTTCTGAGCCGCATGGAGATCATAGAGCCGCATAGACTCGTTGAGCCGTATGGGTCTTCTGAGCCGCATGGGTTTTCTAAACCGCTTGGGATTTCCTGGCCGCATGGCTTTTTCTTTATTATTTTCCATGCTTCTACAAATAGTTACTTATGCGGCCAAGCTGATCAATCTTTCTGATAAAGCTGACAAACTCTAGTTTGATAAAGCTGACAAACTCTGGCAAGACTGACAGCTCCGACAGCTCTGACACTCTGACAACTCTGACACTCTGACACTCTGACAAAAAAGAAGATAAGACATGATTAGACAGGCCATGGCCATGCGGCCAAAAGGACTGTGACCCGAGCCGCATACGAATCAATCTATGTACTTCATACGGTAAAGGGTAACTACAATCTGAGCCGTATGAGCTTTATGCGGCCCAAAATATAGAACCTACGTGGCTCAAATGTCTCCAAGCTACATGCAGACTAAGGGAGATTGTCGCATGAGTCTTATGTGGCCCAGCATGGCCAAACTCTGAAAGGCCTATGCGACTCAAAATGACTCAAGCAGACTGATCCTATCTTGCGATGAGACACGTGGCAGTCTGACCAAGTCTCAACCATCCAGATTCACTATAACAAAATCTCAATAACCCCTACCAGCTGGCAGCCCGAGATCGAGTCTTTGTGCGTTGTGATAGACACGTGGCCACGTGGCCCCTTATGCGACCCAAAAATCGGCTACTGTATAAAATACTATAAATAGCCAGGTATCACACCCAGGCAAATGGTGGCAATCCAAGGCTGCTAACCTACGAAGGGAAATTTCTTCAAGGGCAAGGAGCGCATCAGAAAGTCTAAGGAGTAAGGCAAAGTTGCTACACTTTCTCGAGCCTCTATCGTCAACACCAGAATCAAAACTAAACAATTATACTTAGATTGTTTCTTAGGATTTCTTTCTAGGCTTTTCTTTGTACAAGCGAGTTTGTCATCAAGTTCAATTCATCTGTAATTTGTTGTGCTTGATATTTAATGGCAAACACGATTGTGACTCTGCTGGGGATATCCTTCTCTTCTGATGAGAAGTTGATGACGCAATCTGACGCATCCAAGCTCGACTCCATGCAGCAAATGCTCGTGGTTCAATTTGACCAACGAGTATTCGAAGAAATGCTCTCTGAAGGGAGCGCCAGCACATTGCAGAAGCGACCTAACGCAAAGAGAGCCTACAGCATGTCGAAGCACAAAACTGTTGCCCCTGACCAGGTTCTCGAAGAAACTCCTTTTGCGGCCCAAGACGGTGGTCAAGACTCTCCTGCGGCCTTGCTTCCGACCGCAGATAACCCCAATGTCCCCAAATCCAACAAAGGAAAATACTACGATGCTGTGTTTTTTAGGGCACAAGGAAAATCCATGCAGACGAGGAAGAGGCCACATAAGAAAGATGGGCAGATAACTCATGCGGCAGCCAACTTTGGCCGCAAACAGATCACCTACGCGGCAGCCAACTCTGGCCGAGGGCAGATGGCCTATGCGGCAGCCAACTCTGGCCGCAGACAGATGGCCCATGCGACAGGCAACTGAGGCCACAGACAGATCGCCCATTCGACATCCAACTCTGGCCGCAGGCAGATGGCCCATACGGCAGCCAATCCTGGCCATAGACAGAGTGTCTCATACGGCCCTGTCAGAAGCTCTGTGTTTGACCGTCTCTTATGCGGGCCAGACTCTATGCAGCCTATTGAAAATGTGTGATGTATCAATCTGGAATTTTTCTACTATGCGTCTTCGGGTGCTAAATCAAAGAAGTCTACGGCAATGCGGGCCGAACATGCCCAGTCAACTGTCCAAGTTGCTGACCATCAGCGGGCACCGTTAACTGTTATACGGGCTCATAATAGAAAGTTGTACAGAACCACCCGTGTCCAGTCCCCCAGGGCTAACGGACAGGGTGGGTCTCAAAAGTCTCCCTCCAATGATCGAAAGCAACTGCTTTTACTAGCCTCAGATCAGGGAGCAAACATGACACCTACACACCCGTGTGCTCGGGATACCCGAGTCCACAAATGGGATGCAAAGGTAGATTAATCCGCTACCGACTTGCGAGAGGTGATTACTCACAAACGCAAGGAGAAGGACGCAACCTTGGCATGCGATGAGCCCCTCTCGGGACGTCGTTGCACCCAAGTCATCATCAACTACTGCTGTGACAAGTCGGCAGCACCTGAAGATCGGTAGTCCATTTTCCAATGACTGCAGCAACCAGCACCTTTCTAACAACAACTTCAGAAACGGGTGCAAATCTCGGGAGACGAGGAATTTCAATTCGCCTCTGTTTGCCATTGATTATAAAAAAACAAAACAATTATATCGGAGGACTGGACTTTTACTTCACAATACAAACTCGCTTGTACAAAAAAAACCTAGGGACGAAAACCTAGGTACAACAATCTAAGTACAATTGTTTAGTTTTTCTGGAGGGTGACGGTAGAGGCTCGAAAAAGCGATGGCAGCTCTGCCTTACTCCTTGGACGATCGGACGTAGCCTTAGCTCTGGTGAAGAAATGCACTTGGACGTGTCGGGAGACTCTCTTGCGCCTTCGGTTGCTAGATCTCTGGATGTCTCTGTAGTGCTCTCTCTCTTTGTTTTCTGCCCTCTTTCAAGGAAATGACACCTTGCTATTTATAGGAGTAGGATGCGATCATTAGGGTTTGCAAATGATTGCCTCCTTGAGAAGTCGGCGGTTAAGGATCAATTAATCTGGGCCATTAATTATGTTTGTAGCAAATCTAGGTAATTAATGTAGATTGCATCAAATCTTTGTGGGCAATAAATGTTGATTGCCATGAATATTCGTGATTTGTGATAGCCCGCCATGTGTCCAATTTGCTTGATTTGATTTGATCTGGGCAATTATGATAATCACAACAAATCTGATTTTGTTAGGATTTGTTAGCACCCATAATTCCAGGAAAGATAAGACTGCCACGTGTCTCAATTGTCGCGAAGAGCGCCACGTGTCTTAACCGGACCGTCCTGGCAGAGCCGTATATAGGTGGTCCTCTCATTCGCATGAAGCATGCAGCCGCATGAGGATGGACAGCCGCATGAGGATGGGAAGCCGTATGGGGATAGGCAGCCGTATGGGGATATGCAGCCACATATGGATGGGCAGCCGCATGAGGATGGGCAACCGCATGGGGATAGGCAGCCGCATGAAGTGGGCGACTGCATAAATACAGCAGCCGCATGGAGTGGCCTCGGGACTTGTTGGATTTTGCCAGCTGTAAGAAAATTTTCTCCTCTTTTCTAGGAATACGCCATCATTTCAGTCATTATTACATCTTTATGTCAGAGCTGTCGTAGATGCAGCCGAATGTAGAGAAGAACTGTTGAAGGCCACGTGGCTTCTTTCTGGGCCGTATAGAACTATCCGAGCCGCATGGACCCTTGAGCCGCATGGACTCTTGAGCCGCATGGGGATCCTGGGCCGCATGGGGATCTTTCTGTCGGAGCCGCATAGGCCTTTCTTTATTCTTTTCCATGCTTCTACAAGACCCCCTTCAAAGTTTTCAATTTACAAAATTGAAATACTTTGAATAAGAAACATGGCCATATAAAAACTCTTCGGGCCGTATAGGATGTTCTGGCCGCATGGATGTCTCAGCCGCATGGTCATCTGAGCTTTATGGGCTTTCCAGCCGCATGGGCTGTCTGGCCGCATAGGCTCCTTGCCACGTCTTCATGCCACGTGTGTAAATCTTTGCATTGATTGCCTTTGATTTTGCTGTCAGATTTAAAGCTGCTTTTTGGGGTAGGATCCCAAGAGTTTAGCCTTGAATAGTCGGATCGCCTTGATAACCGAAGAGTTGGTTACACTGCACATGGATCGATGCGTCGGTCTATGGGCTTCGCCTATAAATAGCAGCGTATTTTTGGAAAAAAGACTTCTTTACTTTCTGCTCTTTCCCTAGCTTTCTTGTCTTCGTCTTCTTTCTCTGATCATCAGCAATGGCTTCCAACTCCTCCAAGGTTGCGGCGAATGCTGCGACGAAGGGTAAGGGCGTGGCCTTGACGTCGGCTGCGGCCCCCAAAGCTCATTTCGACGTTCATCCTGCCGTTAAAGGTAAGGATTTGGGAAAGTCATATACTTCAAAACCCTAACAACGTCGGCTCTGTTGCATGCTTTATGCACAAGCCTTTAATACAAACTATTCGAATTGTATGAGCCGTATACATGTCCCATAACTGAGCCGCATGAGGGTATACCCCATGTCCGAGCCGTATGGGAGTTGTCTTAGTGGGCCGTATGAACACTTCATAAACTAAACTGCATAATGACCTATCGATCAGAGCCGCATGGACTCTTTTGAACTAAACCGCATGGAGCCCCCTCTGGATTCATCCGTATAGGGCTGTACGAAAATCGAATCGCATAAGCTCCTCTGAATTGAATCGTATGAGCTCCTTTTTGGACTTTGCCGCATAAGGCCCTCACCATGTTTTGACTTTGTTTCTTTTTATCTTTGATTCTTGCAGCAACCCTGCCGAAGGCTGAGATCATTGTGAGGGAAGAGTTGCTGCCCCCTTTCAAATAAGAATCATTGCTTGTTAAGGAGGAGTTAACACCAGAAGCGGAGGAACAAAAAGGAGAGCTGGCGCCCATTATTGTAAATGAGGAGCCCCGTTCTGATGGCGGTAGTATTGGGAGTTCTGATCTTCCTATTTCGGACGAGGATCTTGCTCAAGTACATCCTTCATACGTAAAATGGTTGAGGATTGGTATATGCGCCCCCATAACTAGGATTCATAGGCTCTTACAAATGTCTATCTTTTTGTCTTGCTATTTCTGTCTGTCTTTGGCTGTGGTTTATGTTTTGCTTCTTTTGGACATTAATGTAATCTTTTTCCCTTTTGTCTGAATGAAATGATAGAGAACCTTTCTGCCTTGTTCGTGAAATGTAGTCATGTGAATGTAACCGATTTTGAATAGCCGAAGTACATTCGCTCCATTCTTTGCTTGTAGTAGTTGCCCCAATGGGAGATTTTTTATGGTCCTATTATCCTTGGCGTACCTGATTCTAGATACGGATAATAAGTTGGGAGGGAACCGTCATACTTACTCAGAGGTAATAAGGACATGGTAAATACGAAGGTTTCTTCGATGGAGCCTTCGCACTCAGAGGTAATGAAGACATGGCAGGAGTGGACTCAGAGGAGGATATTTGTGGTCAACAAAGGACATTTGTGGATCCATTATCCTTGGCGTACTTCAGTTTTGGGTACGGATAATAAGTCGAAAGGGAACCAGCATACTTACTCAGGGGTAATGAGGACATGGCAAGCATGAGGGTTTCTTCGATGGAGCCTTCCTACTCAGAGGTAATGAGGACGTGGTAGGAGTGGGCTCCATGAAGGGGTACATAGAACGACTTAGAGTTAATGAGGACATGGAAGTTCTATGTAGAGGGGTAATTTATTTTGGTGGAAGTAAGATGACTCAGAGGTAACATCGACGTGGTCATCTTGGGAATTTTATGGATCTGTTACCCTTCTTGTGCACTGAAAGTGCGGGTAGTGGATCATGAGGAAGGAGCTCTTTCAGAAGAATAAGTTCAGAGGTATGGTCATAGATGACTTTCTACCAAAAAGAGTGACCATAATATAAGTTCAGAGGCACCTACGGGTACATAACTCGATAATCTGGGAGAGTTGGAGTCGGCATGTGAGTTCAGTGGTACGAAAGAGTACATAACTCGTCGTTCTGGAAGATTTGTAGTCGGGATATGAGTTCAGCGGTACCAGCAGATACATAACTCAGCAATCTAGGATAATTGGGGGAAGAATGTAAGTTCAGCGGTACTGGAGGGTACATAACTCAATAATCTGAGAATTTATGAATGTGAGTTCAGCGGTACCGGCGGGTACATAAGTCAATAATTTGGGGTTTTGTGAATGTGTGTTCAGTGGTACTGGCGGGTACATAACTCAATAATCTGGGATTTAGAGAATGTGAGTTCAGCAGTACTGGCGGGTACATAACTCAATACTCTGGGATTTGGAGAATGTCGCTTAGACATAATATTTTTTCAGGAACTTGCCGTTGACGGGCAACATGAGCAAGTCTCCGTTTTGTTTTGCGAGGCGGTAAGCACTGTTGGAGAATAAAGCCTCAATGATAAATGGACCTTCCTATTTTGGCTTGAATTTGCCGGCAATTTTGTGAGTCATAACCATCGACCTCCGAACTGCCAGAACGAGATCGCCCACTTGGAATGTTCTGATTTTAACCTTTTTGTTGAAGGCTTCGGAGATGCGTGCTTGGTATAGCCCGATTCGTTGCTTAGCCAATAGGCTCTTTTCATCTAAGTCCTCTAACTCTTGTAGCCAGTGACGATAGTTATCGTCCGTCGTCAATTGGTAAGTGAGAGCGACGCGGAGCGAGGGTATTTGAGTCTCCAATGGGAGAACTGCCTCACTTCCGTACACCAGGGAGAATGGTGTGTTCCCAGTGGCCGTTCGGACTGTAGTACGGTACGTCCATAAGCATTCACCAAGCTTCTCGTTCCAGTCGCGTTTGTTGGATGATACGAACTTTTTTAGCAACTTGATAATGGTTTTGTTGAATGCTTCTGCCAACCCATTCGCTGCCAGATTGTATGGCGTCGAAGCAACATTCTGAATTTGATGTTTGTCGCAGAATCGATAGAAGGCGTGGCTTGTGAACTGCGGACCATTATCGTGGATGATCCTTCGGGGCAGTCTAAAGCAATAGATGACGTGATGCTTGAGGAAGCTGATCACGTTTGAAGTCTTTACTTATGTAAGCAAAACAGCCTCCGCCCATTTGGAGAAGTAATTTGTGATTGCGAGTATGAAGCGATGTCCTCGAGAAGAAGGTGGAGTGATTGGACCGATGATGTCCATTCCCCATGCTTTGAATGGCTAGGACGCCACTGTCGGATGTAGAAACTCGGATGGCTGGTGGATGAAGTTTACATAGACTTGGCAGGCTTTGCACTTCCTTGCGTAGTCTATCGCATCTGCCACCATCGTGGGCCAGTAGTAGCCCATTCGGTGAAGACGGTCTTACAATTTTGGGCCAGGGGGATGGGCCCCGCAGACACCGTCATGAGCTTTGCGTACGGCTTCTTTGGCTTCTGCGTTTGACAGACATCGAAGCAATAATCCATCGTAGGATCGACGATACAGCATTTTTGTCTATGTATCGTAGAAGAATCTGACAGAACGCCTTCTAATAGAGGTGGCTTCCTTTGGGTTCTCGGCAGGATGTCGTAGACTACGAAGTCTATGAATAGTTGTCTCCAGTCTGGTACTTCGTCGATCGTCTGAGCGGAATAACTCGCCACAAATTGAACATTGTTCTTGGGACAGACCAGTTCATGGCCTATCACGTCCACCAAATAATGAATTTGGTTCGGCTCTGCTAGGAAAGTGGCAAGGCCTGCTAGGGCATCGGCTTCGATATTTTGGAGGCTAGGGACGTGGTCGATAAAGAACCCTTCAAATGACGAGATGATGTTGATCGCTATTTGGTGATAGAGGATCATGTCTTCATGGCGGCCTTCGTATGAACCCCGGATCTGATTGACGATTAACTGTGAATCGCCGTATGCTTCAAGATATTCTACCCCTAGCTCTCTTGCAAGTTGGAGGCTAATGAATAAAGCATTGTACTCGGCCACATTGTTAGAGCAGGGTTTAGTGAGGGAGTAAGCACGATTGATCACCAGTCCGGAAGGAGAAATCAGCACCACCCCGACTCCGACGACGATGCTGCCCTTGGGTCCGGTTCTTGAAGCACCGTCGAAGAATATTCGCCATATATCATCGTGAGAGGTCGCATGCGAGTCGGCGATCTCATCTAGAATTTCTTCGTATATTCTGGCCGACTCTGAGCCTCGGTGGGCTGCTAAAAAGTCTGCCAGAGCTTGACCATTAACAGCCTTTTGTGGGACGAAGATCATATGGTAGGGGGACAGTAATATTGCCCATGTAGCGAGGCGAGAGATGAGTGCCCCTGGTTTAGTCATGAGGACCCTGAGGGGGTTGACTGGTGATATCATATGTATGGTTTACCCCGTGACATAGTATCGCATCTTTTGAATGGCGAACACTAGGACGAGGCATTCCTTCTCCACGGTGGTATATCGGTGCTCTGGCTCAATCATAATTCGACTGAGGTAATATATAGCTTGCTTATGTCCTATATTGTTGGTTTGTGCTAGCAGAGCGCCGAGGGAATGCTCCATTGCTCGTACATAGAACAGGAATGGTTTTCCAACAATCGGGGCCACCAGGACTGGAGGGTTTGACAAATACTCTTTGATGCTGTCGAAGGCACGCTAGAATTCTTTATCCCATACGAATGAGACGCCCTTCTTCATGAGATGGGTGAATGGCTGACATCGCCCGGAGAGGTTGGAGATGAACCTCTTGATGTAAGCTAACCTCCCTTGAATGCCTCGGAGTTCTCGAAGATTTCTCGGAGGACTCATCTCCATGATTTCCTTCGTCTTCTCAGGGTCTATGTGGATACCCTGGGAGGTGATGATGAAACCCAAGAACTTCCCGCTAGATATGCCCAAGAAGGATTTCGTGGGGTTCATTTTCAAATTATGCGCTCACATCAGGTCGAACACTGTCCTTAGATCATGCAGGTGATCTTCCATAGAGCGGCTTTTGACGGCGATGTCATCAACATAGCACTCCACGGTCTTGCGCAAGTGGTTCCTGAAGATGATACTCATGGCTCTTTGATATGTGGTGCCAGCATTCTTTAAACCAAAAGGCATGACTGTGTAGCAGTATGTGCCAATCGGTGTTTAGAATGATGTATGCTTTTTATCGTCGGGAGACATCTTGATTTGGTTGTACCCCAAGAAACCATCCATGAACGACATACGTTCGAAGCCGCAGGTGTTATCGATCATGATGTCTGTGATAGGGAGAAGGAACTCATCTTTGGGATACGCCTCGTTCAGATTACGAAAGTCGATGCAGATTCGAATCTTCCCATTTTTCTTAAGGACCGGTACCATGTTGGCGACCTAGTCCGAATGTTGTTCCTCATGATTGAAGCCGCTGGCTATCAGTTTGTTTACTTCGGCTTCGATCGCACCCATGATGCCTGGGCGGAAGCGTCGTTGTTGTTGTTTGACTGGCTTCGCATCTGGCCGAATGTTGAGCTTGTGAAGAGCAACATCGGGGCTTAGCCCTGGCATGTCTTCATAGCTCCAAGCGAACACATCAATATATTATTTGACGAGTTCCAGTAGTGATTCTCGCTCTTCGTCTGTCAGGCTTTTACTAACGAAGATTGGTTTTGGAGAAGAGTCGCTGTCGAGATCCACTTGCATGACCTAATCTTCAGTAGGAGGCTTTTTTTTCAAACGGCTTCTCCCATTACACATCCAGCTGTTGGGCCCACGGCTCTAATTCGAGGAGTTCGAGAAAGTCTTCACCTTCTTCGTAAGCATCGACGAATGCCATATTGACAGACAGGACTTGTCTGAATACATCCTCGATGCTGATATCTTAATCAGAAGTTGGTGATCCGGTTGAGTGTGAATGCCAGTCGCATTCCACATCCGAGCTTTCAGGAGTCGTTGCAGGCGCAACATATTCCAGCCCGCATCGGGTCTTGTTGTAGTAGTCCTGTTGTTTGCCAGCCGGGACCGACGACTTTAAAGTTAATCGTCGACCAGTGCCGTAGTTCAAGCCTGGCGTAGTCTCCAGATCATACCCCTGTTTTTGCATAAGGTATTTGGATTGGGGACTATACAAATAAAGGGGCAATCTCCCGGTATCGGGTTCGAGCTCAACTTCTTCTATCTTGAAGGGCTGTAGATCATTCTTCCGGCCGAAGATGATTGGGTGATCCCCTCCCTCGATTATGCGGTAAGCGTCTTCCACTGGAGTAAGTTGGTTTGCAGTATAGAAATTTGTCACTTGTGTGTGCAGGTGAGCGCCTATACCGTTTTCCATAGCATACATTGTACAAAGCTTATTGAGCTCGAGGTAATTCAAAGATAGCCCTTTATTGATGAAATAAGGTATCTTTTCCAGTGGGATTACGTCATCTGCGGATGGAACATCAGTGTAAGCAGCGACATACTTGGCCAGTTCTGGTTCTTCTTCGGCCACCCCCTGTATAAATGAAGACTGAAAGGATGACTTAGGTAACTTGATCATCAGGGGTTCCGCTGGTGGAGCAGAATGTGGAGTTGTTGGAAAACTGGCGACCCCCAGTTTGGTACTCGATGCTGGGCAGGGAGTGGTTGGCTCGCTAGAAGCCCCAGACTTTACATCGGGCTAACGGTTCTTTTAGGAAAGACGTATCATCATTGGCTTGTCAGAGGGATGTCATTGGCTTGTCAGAGGGATTGAGATTCTCTATTTGTGGCTGGCCGACTCTAGGCAGTCTGATTGTCAGTGGCTCCATTATGGATCTTAGCGCTTGGCCGATCCTTCGCAGCCGAATTATCATTTGCCCCTCTTGTGTCGAGAGGCTGATTGCGTCCTTACGCAGAGTGGCCGTAAGGGGTGCGGACTTGCCAGGTTTGCGAGCTTGAAGGTGGATCGTCATAGGTTCTTCTGATCCTGTGGTCGTCTCAGTTCGAGCTTTCACATCTCCTTCACCAAGGTGCCTCTTCGACTTTTTGTATAAGCAAGTGTCTGAGTAGTAGGATTCGACCCCTTTGAAGGGATCGATGTCGGCAAATTCTGTCCTCACGAAGCCGTGTTTGTCGACATACTTGAAATACTGGTGCAGCATGGAAGGCACGATCATGTAATCATGTAGCCAAGGGCACCCCAGGAGGATATTGTAGGAAGTGTCCGCATCTATGACGTAACAGGTCACTTCTGACTGCAGATCGCCAATTTGGCACTTCAAGCGAATCTTCCCAATCTTGTAGCTCCTGCCCGAATTGAAACTGCTGATGGCGGTGCTTGTTGGCGTCAGGTGATGCATAGGAATGTGGAGATGATGTAACAGACCCTTCAGGATGATGCTTATGGAAGAACCAGGATCAATGTGCATCCGATCCACCTTTACGTCACCGATATATCCAGTGTAGTATAACGGACGATTGTGCAGATTGGTTTTGATGAGCATATCCCGCGATGTGAAGACAATATTGGGCATCACTCTTGTGCAAGTGCTGTCTTGGAGATTTGCATGCGGGCTCTCTCCCGTGAGGTTGACCTGAGCCAGATATGTATCGGCATTCTGGAGTGCATCGCTCAAAGTCGTACGAACATCCTTGGAGAGTCTCAGAAGCTCGTATAATGACAATTTGGCCGATATATTGGCCAATTGTGCCAAGATGTCAAAGTTGTAGGGCCTCTCTAGCCCATGAGATGCCTCTTTTCGGAGGGATTTGTCAAAGGGAGTCTCCTTCGGCTTAGGCTTGTGGGTCGCCGGAGGTTGAGAAGGTCCCGGAGCTCAGCAATAGCCGGCTGATGTTCTTCAGTCGAGTTATCTAGTGTAGGTTGGGATTGAGCACCAGACCGAGTAACGACAGCTGCGGCTTCCTCGACATCTGTCGAGACT
Organism: Iris pallida; assembly: GCA_029216955.1. Classification (NCBI taxonomy): domain Eukaryota; kingdom Viridiplantae; phylum Streptophyta; class Magnoliopsida; order Asparagales; family Iridaceae; genus Iris; species Iris pallida. The sequence goes on along the minus strand of JANAVB010013395.1, from coordinate 7,691,216 downwards.
GTGCGGCAGGATCTGACCATTCTACTCTCCTTCTTGCCAATGGAGGGTGGTGTGGACTGAGTCACTTCAGGTACCAAGTCTGGATGGACCCACATGACCTCTCCTCATGACGTGGTAAGGGGTACTAGACCAGTAGCCTGATCTCGAGGAGGTGGAAGATTAGCAATCTTCATTGTCGCCAGAGGGACGGATACTACGCCGTCTTGAGTCTCTGTTGGAAAAAAGCTGCCGAATTGTACTGACACCATATTGGCTGCCACGGTCAACTTTTCGAAATCAATGGCAAGAGCCGTTGAATCGATGAGATGTTGGATGTATCGCTTCAGTTGGTAGTAGTAGTGTGTAGCATGGTGTACGTAGCTGTGGTAATGACTGTACTTTGGCCTCTCCATTTCTGCCGGCCGAGGTTCTCGTCTTGTTGGAGGGAGCTAAATTCTATCTCCTTGTATGAGCATGTCCAAGATGGGCTTGACATGGCCGTCTTCGAAGGAGTAGATCATTTGCGGCCATTGCTTGTCTGCCGGTTTTGACTCAGGTTTCTGGGCTGTATCGGCCACCATAGCCTACTTGCCCTTGTTCCCCCGATTATTGGAGGAGTTACTACAATTGTTGTTGTTGGTATTAGGGCGCTTGCCCTTGTCCTCTCCCTCCGAGATGTGCAATCCCAGTTGGCGAGCCTTCTTCAACCTGTCTTCGACGCTAGTGGCACTGATGATAAACGTCTTCCAGTCCTTGAATTAAATTTCATCCATCTAGAGGCTGATTGTTGGGAGCAGTCTCTTTTAGCAAATTTCAATCAAGGAGGAATCCGGATTACCCGACGGCAACTTCATTGTGGTTTGGCGAAACCGCTCAATATAGTTCCTTGTCAGCTCCTTCTCCCCTTGAATGACATCCATGAGGGTAGACATCGTGACGTCCTGTCCTACTTCGTAGAATCTCTCCAAGAACATGCGCTTGAAGCTGCCGAAGGAGTGGATGCAGTTGTCTGGCAGGTTGCGGTACCAGTCGAAGGCGACCCCTTCCAATGCCTCGATGAATAATTGTGTAAGGATGGCATCGTCATGAGGCAGATGGTCGGTTGTGACTTTGAAGTAGGTGATGTACCAGCTTGCAAATGTCTTTCCATCATATGGATTGATGTGGAATGGTTTATACTTTGGTGGGAAGGGAATATCTCTCCATGAAGTGGGATATGGTTGTCGTATCCTGAGGTCTTTGCAGTTTTTTCGGGCATGGAACATGGCCCGGAGCTCCTGGACTTCTCTTCTTGCCTCCCTGGCGTCGTCTACAGCGGTAGGAGCCAACATTTCAGGAGGATTATTGCCCAGGTTTGGTGCCACTGAGTTCGAGTCCGCATTTACCGCGGGACCCAAGTTTGTTTGGCCAAGCGTCCCTCCTTGCAGAGTAGGGAGGGTTGCTTTGATCTCGTCCACCGATTTGACCAAAGTGTGCGGTATGGCCTCCAGAATGTCGTTGCGTTGGCGATCACTGGGACCATCTTGTTCGTCGTTTGTCATGAATGTCATTCTTACATGAGTAGAAGTGGAAGGGACGGTGGATGATGTGCCCACCGAATCATACCCCTGTATCGAGAAGCCATCGAGGTATGTGGGAATGTTCTCCTCTAGTTCGGACTCAGAAGGAATAGTACCCCCAGCTTCCGAGCTTGCCTCGTCTTGAGAGTCGTGGACGTCCTCGGGGACGTCGGCACCTGCTGTATCTGATGGGAGAGTTGTTTCCTCCGGCTCATCTCCTTGGAACATCGGATTGTCGTGGATGTTCGGAGGAGTGCTACCCCCAGTTCCAGTGACCCCCAATGATGTGGATGATGAATCTCCCGCTGTAGCAGATTTCGTCTTTGAACGGGTACCTTGGAAAACTTCGGTAGTGGACAACCGTTTAGATGACAGTTTCTTAGTCACAGTGGTTGAAATCTTCGGGCTGGAAACGTTTATTTTCTTCCCTCTCCCATCGGCGAAGATTTTCTGAGTAGAGTTGCAGAAGACGACGGGAGGCACCTCATCCTTTGAGCTCGGCTATTGTAATCTTTGTAAGATGGACTACCAATCTTCTCGTACAGTCGCGTTGTTGCAACAGCAGTTGACAATGACTTGGGTGCAGTGATGTCTGTGTGAGGACTCTTTGCACACCGAGGCCTCTTCTCTTTCCTTGTGCTTATGGAGGATAACCTCATACAAGTCAGATGGTCTGGAACGACTATGTTTGCTTCCTAGGTTTTTTGAGACTTTTGGGAACCACTCTGTCCGTTTGCCGCCGGGGGCTGGACTCGAGTGGTTCTGTACAACTTCTCATCAGAGGCCCGCATAACAGTATGTGGAGCGCTCGGATGGTCAGAGGTCGGGACAGCGGACTGAGCTCGCCAAGCTCGCGTTGCCGTAGACTTCTTCGCTCTAGTGCGTGAGGGCAAATAGTAGGAAGAGTCTAAGTGGTGTTGCAGAGAGTCAGACATATTTTCTCGGGAGCATGTGAGATCAGAACCATAGGAGAGGCGATCGAAGACTGAACCTGAGCCGCGTGGAGCGGACAACATGCGGCTGGAATCAACAGTCTTCATGCGGCTGGTAATCGTAGCCGCATGGGCTTTCTTCATACGGCTGGAAGTCTCGGTCGCATAAGTATTCTCCATGCGGCTGGAAATCTTGGCCGCATGGGTATTCTGTATCCGGCTGGCAGTTTTTGCCGTATGAATATCATGCATGCGGCAGGCAATCTTGGCCGCATGAATGTTCAGCCTGCGGCTGGTGCCTTGTTCGGCTTCTTTCTGGAGCACATAGGATCACTCTTTGCCCCTGCAAGTCCAGCATCGTAATGCTTTCCTCTGTCGGACTTGGGGACGGCAGAGTCCTCTATAGCTTGAAGTGGGGCCGCATGAAAGTTGCCTTCGCCATCTTGGGCAGCAGAGAGTACTCCGTCCAGAGCTTGGGGAGGAGCAAATGATTTTTGCCTCCACTCCCTACGAGCCTTCTTTGTGCAGGTTCGTTTCCGGACCGGGCCAGCGCTCCCGTCGGAGAGTATTTTTTCAAACGCCTGTTGGTCGAAGCGGACGACCATCATCTGTTGTATGGAGCCAAGTTTGGCTGTATCCGATTGCGTCACCAACTTCTCAACCGTGGAGAAATTTGTCCCCAGCAAAGTCGCCATCGTGTTTGCCATTGATTACAAAAGAACATAACAATTATATCGGAGGACTGGACTTTTACTTCACAATACAAACTCGCTTGTACAAAGAAAGCCTAGGGACGAAAACCTAGGTACAGCAATCTAAGTACCATTGTTTAGTTTTTCTGGGGGTTGACGGTAGAGGCTCGGAAAAGCGACGGCAGCTCTGTCTTACTCCTTGGACGATCGGACGTAGCCTTGGCTCTGGTGAAGAAATGCTCTTGGACGTGTGGGAAGACTCTCTTGTGCCTTCAGTTGCTAGATCTCGAGATGTCTCTGCAGTGCTCTCTTTTTTTTCCGCCCTCTTGCAAGGGAATGGCACCTTGCTATTTATAGGAGTGGGATGCGATCATTAGGGTTTGTAAATGATTGTCTCCTTGAGAAGTCGGCGGTTAAGGATCAATTAATCTGGGCCATTAATTCTGATTGTAGCAAATATAGGTAATTAATGTAGATTGCATCAAATTTTTGTGGGAATAAATGTTGATTGCCATGAATATTCGTGATTTGTGATAGCCTGCCACGTGTCCAATTTGCTTGATTTGATTTGATCTGGAAAATTATAACGATCGCAACAAATCTGATTTTGTTAGGATTTGTTAGCACCCATAATTCTAGGGAAGATAAGACTGCCACGTGTCTCAATTGTCGCGAAGGGCGCCACGTGTCTTAACTGGACCGTCCTCGCAGAGCCGCATATAGGTGGTCCTCTCAGTCGCATGAAGCATGCAACCGCATGAGGATGGGCAGCCGCATGAGGATGGACAGCCGCATGGGGATAGACAGCCGCATGTGGATGGGCAGCCGCATGAGGATGGGCAACCGCATGGGGATAGGCAGCCGCATGAAGTGGGCAGCCGCATAAATACAGCAGCCGCATGGAGTGGCCTCGGGACTTGTTGGATTTTGCCAGCTGTAAGGAGATTTTCTCCTCTTTCCTAGGAACACGCCATCATTTCAGTCATTATTACATCTTTATGTTAGAGCTGTCGTAGCTGTCATTTGTCAGAGCAGCCGTCAAGGCATTAAATGCAGCCGAATGTAGAGAAGAACTGTTGAAGACCACGTGGCTTCTTTCTGGGCCGCATAAAACTATCTGAGCCGCATGGACCCTTGAGCCGCATAGGAATCCTGAGATGCATGGGGATCTTTCTGTCGGAGCCGCATAGGCCTTTTTTTTATTCTTTTTTATGCTTCTACAGCCTCCTGTAATTAAACCCGGAAGGTTCTTCTCGGCAAGGGGGTCACGACCCGCACCCTAGAGTAAGGGCATGAGACGTGGGTACGTCTAGCCTACGCCGCAGTGTCGGCAGTAGAACACTGTCCTAGGTCACAACATCTAAACATATAATTCTAAACAGTTTATACTCCCCGAATGGGGGTGACATAGCAGAATGTAAACTCAATCACAACTAAGGAAGAAGAAGCACGATATGATATAGAACTCAAATAAATACAAATGATCAGAAAGTCTAAGATAACATCTCAGTAATATCTAGAAATACATGGTCTCAGCTACTGAATATGAAAGAATATATACAACTCAGATCTCAAAGACAGAAATAAAGTCTAGCTAAACCAGTCTCAAGACAACATAAATAAGATAAGGCCTAACTAAGCTAGTCTAGACAATATGGGTAATGTCCTCAGCTAGAGCTGGGTCCTCCTGAGAGTCCAGCTCACATGTGTCGTCTAGGGCTGCCTCGTAGAAGGTATCCACACAGGCCTCCTCCTCGTCCTCTGTAATATTTTCAACAGGTCCAGTCAGGACAGGAGCGAGCACAATACATCTCAACAGTTCATAGCAGGTTAGAAAATATAATCATGCAGTAAAGTAAGATACAGGTACTGAAGGAAATACAGTATGTAAACAGGGAGAAAACTGTAATAGAAATATCTACTATACATAGAGAACTAACAGTGGCTAGTGAGTCAGTTGTATAATATAGACATATAAATGGCATAGGATAATTCTGATGCTACATTATGGAATGATTCTGATGCTACACTACTTGGATATTATTCACATGTCTACTTCTACTCTCCCGTACCCCCAATCAATACACAAGGATCCAACCAGGTTATGTTATGATTCTATGCAAAGGCCTCCGAAGGGTGGTACATGGAAGTCCCATAAATAGTGATTCTAGGAAATCCAATAAATGGGATAAGGATTCAAGGAAGACTCTGTGATCATGAGAGTACATGTCACAAGTGATCAATGAACCAATAAAGCATAGTGATACGCCATGTAAGTGAAACGCACAGAACATGAAGTACCCGATGCTCCCTGAAGGGATAACATCTCAAGAAGGGATCCATATAGTACTAATCCGTGTGACCAACGTGACAGTATAAAGTAAAGTAATTTAAAGCAGGAAAATACTTCTAAGCAGGATATGAAATGATCAGAGAATGTACTCGCCAGGTATCTGAATGTCCAACTGAAATGTATTGTCCGAGGAGAGGTGTCTGGCTCCTAATCAGAACAGTACAAGTCACAACAAGTCTAAATGATAACAAGATGCAATTCAATGCATTCTAGATAAATCTAGGTCAATCCAGGCCAAAGTCAACTCTTGGTCAACTCTGGTCAACCCTAGAAGTCAAACTAGGTCAACTATGGTCAAACTAGGTCTAACAAGTCTAAATTGGTCTTACTAGTCCATACTAGTCTAAACAAGGCTAAACTAGCCTATGCTAGCATACCAAGTCCATACAACCTATACAACACAAGGTCAAAACCAAACATCACACAACCTAGTTTGCATCTAGGCCTACACATGGAATCACATAGTAAATATATATATATACATATGGCTACCCATATGTATACCACACATACATATATATATATATAATATATATAATATATATATATAATATATATATATAACATATATAATATATATATATAATATATATATATATATAATATATATATATATATATATATATATATATATATATATATATATATATATATATATATATATATATATATATATATATATATATATAATGGTACACCCTACATATTTGTATCCACATATATACATAATACATTATATAAATTATTAGATATACATACATATACATTACTCACACATTCATATATTACATACATATATATAGATATTCATATATAATATATACATACATGTGTATATAGAGAGAGGGGAGGCATGTGTGTGTGTCTATGTGTCAAGAGAGTGTGTGTGTGTAGCTGTGTGTTAGGGAGTAAGTAAAACAGTGTGGTGTGAGTGATATGCTGTGTTAGAGGCAATGTGAGGGTGAAATGAGATCATGTGATAGGAAGGTAAAATAGTGTGTGTGTATGGGTGAGTGTAAAAGGTGAACTGTGTGACAGTTAAGGGTGGCCTATGTGTGTATGAGAGTGGTAAGGGAAACTTGTGACAGAAATAAGTAGGGTGTGTGTGATTCAAAGGACTGCAGGTAGTTTAGCAAATAGGGAAGGAAAGGAAACCAATATCATTTGTTTTTAAACAGTTCAGTTTTTCCCAAACTTCAAAGCCCCCTTTTCAAACTCAATATTCAATGAAAAACACCCAAATTCAACCCACAGCTAGATCATAAGTAGGAGTACTATATTAGGGTATAAAACCAATCATTAACATCAGTAAAATAGGTTTAATTAGCTGCCAAAATTCAAATATTAAACTGGGAAAATCCTGGAAATTCCAGGTTTCAGGATTTTAGGGGAAGTGGAAAAAAGTAAATTGAAAACAAATTAAAGTACAAAATTAAAGATTGGTAAATGGTGCCACATGTGTGGGTGTACTAGGGAAACCATTCGTGTCCACTAGAATGGACACGAAGTTTCCAAACACAGAAAAACCAAATATCAGAAACTGTAAAATAACAGGCCTCGTGCACGTGGTTCCAGTGCTCGTGCACGCGACACGACACTACACGAATCTCGTGATCATGTCCCAGTGTCGTGGGGGACTAGGGCTAGGTAGGGGACACCCTGATAGGTGTCCACGACACGCGTGTGTACGTCACGACACGCGTATCAGTGTCAAAAATTGACAGTAGTCGATTAAGTGTAAATCCAGTGCACGGCTTTGTGCGTGTCTGACACGACACGAGAGGACCTAAGACTTGACATACGTGGTGTCAGTCAGTGCCCCATAGTGTGTGTCCAATTTCACGTGTCCTAGTTGCGTGTCCGCTGTGCAAATGCACCCGAGTAGCAGGACACGCAAACTGCTCGCACGCGCGTGTGCACTGCGTGTACACGTGTCAAATCCGATACGACATGACACCAAAACACTCTCAGTCGATTAGGAACATGCAAGCCACATCAAAACAATATTTTCTATTCAAAAACTTTCTAAAAATTGAATCGAAATTCCCTTTTGGGGCATTTCATCAAACACTTAAACCCTAGGACTGATACGTGTCCATTTAGGACACGAAAAGGACACAAAATCCTACAGAAATCTAGGGTTAGGTAGTGGACCCTTAGATCTAGGTTATTATGCAATAAAAACAGCATCTAACATAGAGTTTTGGTGAATTACCTAATGGTGTCACAAGTCCTCAAAAAAGCTTCAAAGAGGAGTGTCTCCTTGCTCCCCAAACTCTACCAAATTGCTATGAAACTGATAAATAATTATACCAATAGCAAGAAAACTTAATTTAGGACCTATTGCAATTTGTTTGAGGAAAAAAAGAGTTAATTTGAATTTTCTAGGAATTTATGAAGATGGAGACTCACCTCTTTCTAAAACTTGTTCTTTCCTAAAGAGGCTAGACCTAAATGGAGGAGATTATTTATAGGGGGATTCCCAATGCTAGTGGCCGGCCACATGGATTAGGGTTAGGTTTGGCTCATGCCAAATGGGTTGGGCTTAGTCATTAATCAATGGTTCAAAACCACAAGTCATGAGTTGTGTCTAAAAGCCTTCTATTCTAACTTGGGTTTAAATGACTAAAGCATAGGTTAACTCTAGTCTAAGGGTTACATGACCTAACCAAGTCCAAATACAACTAGGGTTAGCTTCTAGGTTAGCCTACCAAGTCAAAGCTAGTCAAAGTCAACCTAGTCAACCTTCATTCAAACAATTCCAAAATAAATCCTAAAAATTCCCATAAATTCAAATAAATTCTAATAAATTCAAATAACCCCAAAAATGACAAAAATACCCTCAAGCTAGAAATGTGGTAGTGTCAAATCTATCCTCCTTAAAAGAATTTCGTCCTCGAAATTGAAAGGCGAAATACAACTGATAAGAAGAATAGAAAGTATACCTCATGGTCCAAAAAGATATGTGTAACGCTCGCACATCTCATCCTCCCGCTCCCAGGTAGACTCTTCTGAAGAATGATGCCTCCATGCGACGTGTACCAAGGGTATCACCTGGTTCCTCAGAACCTTCTCCCGTCGATCCAGTATCTCCACTGGCTGCTCTGGATAGCTGAGAGAAGGTCCAATCTCAATCTCCGAATGATCGAGCACATGGCTAGGATCAGCTACGTACCGTCTCAACTGTGATACATGGAATACGTTGTGTACCCCCACTAGTACAGGTGGCAAGTCTACCATGTATGCCACGTCACCGACTCTCCCGCTGATAACGAAAAGGACGATGAAGCGCGGGCTAAGCTTCCCACCTCCATCAAAACGTATCGTACCACGAGTCGAAGATATCCTCAAGAAAACCTGGTCTCCAACCTAATCACAAGCAAGGTCTCAATTAATTATGATAAACAACATGATCAAAATCACAAACAAACAAACCTAAATCTAATCCTACTCTAATCTGTACCTCAAACTCCAAGGGCCTCCGGTGGCTATCGGCCCAGTGCCGATGTCTGTCCTACGCCACGCGAAGTCTGTCCCTGATGAGCTTTACCTTCTCGGCTGCGTCAACAACCATCTCTGGCCCCAGTAAATCTCGCTCACCAATATCGTCCCAAGATAAGGGTGTACGACACCTACGCCCGTACAGAGCCTCGAAAGGTGATATCTCAATGCTGGCCTGGAAACTGTTGTTGTAAGCAAACTCCCCCAAATGTAGATGATGCTCCCAGGAACCTCCAAAGTCTAAGACGCACGTCCGCATCATATCCTCAAGTGTCTGAATAGTCCTCTCTGACTGTCCGTCCGTCTGGGTGGTATGCAGTACTAAACTTGAGCTGAGTGCCCAAACTAATCTGCAGACTCCTCCAGAAATAGGAAGTAAAACGACTATCCTGATCTGAGACGATGCTGACCGGAACCCCATGAATTCTGACTATCTGCCGCATATACATCTTCGCGAGCCTCTCTGTAGACGTACCCACCTTGAATGGCAAGAAGTGGGCTGATTTGGTCAACCTGTCAACGATGACCCAAATCGCGTCTTTCCCTTCTGGTGTACGCGACAAACCAGATACGAAATCCACAGTAATATTCTTCCACTTCCACTCGGGAATGGGCAGCGGCTGAAATAATCCATCGGACCTCTGTCTCTCTGCCTTGACCTGCTGACAGACCAAGCACCTAGCTATGAAGCGAGCCACCTCACGCTTCATCCCGTACCACCAAACATGCTCCCTCAGATCTCGGTACATCTTGTTGGCACCAGGGTGTATAGAGTACTGAGATCTGTGGGTCTCCTGCAAAACCTGCTCCCTGAGCTCTCCGCTGGGCACATATAACCTGGAACCGTACCTCAAGGCACCATCCTCTGCAAGAGAAAACTCGCCCTCCACCAATCCTGCTCGAACCTGCTCTCGGAGACACCGCAGAGCAACATCCTCAAACTATACCGACTTGATCCTCTCCACCAAGTCTGACTGAATCTGCATGCCCCACATCTGCATCTGCACTCCGTGCACGATCACTTCAATCCCAAGGCTCTCCAAATCTGTAAGCAAGTGATGATCCATAGTCAAACACATGGCTGTCGGATACCTACTCAAGGCATCAGCAACCACGTTGGCCTTCCCTGGGTGACACTGAAGTAGGATGTCAAAGTCCTTCATCAACTCTAGCCATCTGCGCTGCCTCATGTTCAGCTTCTTCTGAGTGAACACATACTTTAAGCTCTTATAATCTGTAAAAATCTCTACCCACTCCTCATACAGATAGTGCTTCCACAACTTCAGAGCAAAAATAATTGCTGTAAGCTCCAGGTCATGGGTAGGGTAGTTCTTCTCATGCGGACGCAATTACCTGGAAGCATAGGCAATCACCTTTCCATGCTGCTGTAAGACACAACCCAGCCCCTTCCCTGAAGCATCACTATAAATAGTGAATCCTCCTGGTCCTGAAGGCAATGTCAGAATCGGAGCTGTCGTAAGCCGCTTCTTCAACTCATCAAAAGCTTCCTGACACTCCTCCGACCAAACATACTCAGCATCCTTCCGGGTCAACCGAGTCAACGGCTCTGCAACCCGAAAGAAATCATGCACAAATCTCCGATAATATCCTGCCAGCCCAAGGAAACTCCTGATCTCTGCCACTGAAGTCGGCGCTGCCCATGCCTCAACTGCTACGATCTTCTTGGGTTCAACTGAGATACCATCTCCAGTCACCACATGCCCCAAAGAGTCTACCCGGTCCAAGAAGAACTCACACTTGGAGAGCTTCCCGTAAAACTGCTCCTTCCTGAGAGTCTCCAGCACGATCCTCAAATGCTCCTCGTGCTCCTCCTCAGTCTTGGAATATACCAAGATGTCGTCAATGAACACCACCACAAACTGATCCAGGTACTGGTGGAACACCTTGTTCATCAGGTTCATAAACACTGCTGGTGTATTGGTTAGCCCAAACGGCATAACAAAAAACTCAAACTGCCCGTACCGTGTCCTAAAAGCATTCTTGGGGATATCCTCCCTCTTTACCTTCACTTGGTGATATCCCGACCTCAGATCAATCTTGGAAAATACCTGAGCTTCGCTCAACTGGTCAAAAAGATCGTCGATCCGCAGCAGTGGGTATCTGTTCTTGATCGTGAGGTTGTTGAGTGCCCCATAGTCAATACACATCCGTACTGACCCATCCTTCTTCGGCACAAATAACACTGGTGCACCCCATGGCGACGAACTCGAACGGATGAAGCCCTTGTCCTGCAGCTCATCCACCTGCTTCTTCAGCTCTACCAACTCACTATTGTTCACCCGATAGACATACTTAGAGATGGGTTCCGCTCCTAGGACCAAGTCTATCGAGAACTCAATGTCTCTGTCTGGTGGCAATCCAGGCAACTCCTCTGAGAAAACATCCATATACTCTGCTATCAAGGGGTATGGAATCGTCTGCTCCTCAACCTAGACTCCGCAGAAAACTCCGCTGCTCTGCTCCGCCTGACGTCTGGAGTACTCGAACTCTGGCTCTCTCGGCACTCTGAAGAGAACTCTATCCCCTCTGCAATTAATGCTAGCGTGGTGCCTGCTCAACCAGTCTATACCGAGTACTATATCGTAGTTCGGTAATGGCATTACGAGCAGGCTCACCTCTAACTCACGGCCTTCCAAAACAACACTCCGACCCTTACAAACATCACTCACGAGGATAATGCCCCCTCGGTCGTGATCTTGTAAGTCCTAGGCAACGATTCAGCTATGATACCGTGTCTAATCGTAGAAGATACTGATATGAAGCTATACGAAGCACCGGAATCGAATAATACAAAAGCTGGACTGGAGTCGAGAAGAACCGAACCTGCGATCAGCTCTCCTATCACCTCTACATCTCCAGCTGCCATGGTAAAAGCTCGCCCCTGCTGGCCTCCTCTGGCCTACTGCTGGTGCCGGCGAACCTCTGCTGCTGTGTCGGCAGGGCTGGTCCCCTCTGCTGGCCTGCTGGAGCTCTGACTGCTGCACCCTGAGCTACTCGTCCCATACGGTACTCCCTCATCTGGTGGTCTGCTGAACCACACACTAGGCACTGGCCTAGCCTCTTCCGGCACTCATTGGAGACATGCCCGAGCTTCTTGTAGTAAGCACAAGTGATCACCTATCTCTGGCCCTGCTGGTACTGCGGCTGCTGCTACTGGTGAACTGTCCTCTGTTGGATCGGCTGCAGCTGTAACTGCCTCGGCTGCTGGTGCTAGAAGTGACACCTCTTAGCTTGGCCTGGCCTCCGCTGCTGCTGCCGCAACTGGGTTTCGCCCCCTCTTGAGCCTAAGCTCAAGATCATCCTCTGCCAATAAGGCTTCCGTCAAGATCTTCTCGAAAGTGGCATCCATGTTGCCCTTGGTCAAGGACTTGAGCTCCTTGACCAGACCCTTCCGGAACCTCTGGGCCTTCGCCGTCTCGCTTAGGCCCTCTACAAATCTGCCGAGGTGACCGAACTCCCCAGCTTACTCCTCCACTGACAGGCTCCCCTGAACTAGGCTCTCGAACTACGACTCCAAGGCTCTGAGCGCTGAATCTGGAAAGAACTTCTTGAAGAAGCCCTTGAACTCCTCCCAGGTCTGCCCAGCTACCCCTACCCTGGGGTCTGACTGATACCAGGTGCGAGCAAGATCTCGCATTCGGCTAGCTGCTGCCTCAATCTGGAGATTTGCTGGTATCCGGGCTAGGCGGAAGATCTCCTTTATATGCTCGATCCACTGATCAGCATATAGAATCCCCTCTGTCCCCAGGAAGTCTCTGGGCTCATCTTCTGGAACTGCTCTATCCCCAGTGTCCTCGGCTGTTGAACCACTGGTCGAGCTGCGACCGTCGTAAGGGCCAACTCCATTCCCCTGTTCTGTCGGGCCTGCTGCCGGTCGATGAACTGCTGGAAGTATGCGAACATCTGTGCCGCATCCACGTATCCTGTAGGCGACGGCTGCTGGAAAGGCATCTCCGTGATGACTGGGTCCTGCCTCCGAGCCAGTGGAGGCATATCCCTGGTTGCTCTGCTGAAGTCTCAATACGAGCAGAGGTGGCAGAAGCTGCAGTCTCCTGTCTCTACTGAACTGGCTGAGAGGTAGCAGACCCCTCTACAGCATCCCCATGAAAGGTACAGTACGACCGTATCTCCACCATCCTGAAGATAGACCAATAAGAGTATCAATTTCGGAGAAAGAAGCGATAACAAGGGCGGACAGTTAAAATTCAAAAGAATCGATTGACAGTAAGGATTTAGATGGTAATAAAAGGATTTTTCCTAATGTGATTGAGTACCTTGAAAATTAATATCCTTTATCATACTGCAGGCTGTAGTGATACTCTGGTTCGAATACCCCTACACTTCTAGTCTAGACCTGCATGGGCCACCACAAAAAATATGTCACGATCCGCACCCTAGAGTAAGGGCACGAGACGTGGGTACGTCCATCCTACGCCGCAGTGTCGGCGATAGAACGTTGTCCTAGGTCACAACATCTAACAATATAATTCTAAACAGTTTATACTCCCCGAATGGGGGTGACATAGCAGAATGTAAACTCAATCACAACGAAGAAAGAAGAAGCACGATATGATATAGAACTCAAAGAAATACAGATGATCGGAAAGTCTAAGATAACATCTCAGTAATATCCAGAAATACACGGTCTCAGCTACTGAATATGAAAGAATATATACAACTCAGATCTCAAAGACAGAAATAAAGTCTAGCTAAACCAGTCTCAAAATAACATAAATAAGATAAGGCCTAACTAAGCTAGTCTAGGCAATAGGGGTAATGTCCTCAGCTAGAGCTGGGTCCTCCTGAGAGTCCAGCTCACATGTGTCGTCTAGGACTGCCCCATAGAATGTATCCACACAGGCCTCCTTCTCGTCCTCTGTAATATTTTCAACAGGTCCAGTCAGGACAGGAGCGAGCACAATACATCTCAACAGTTCATAGCAGGTTAGAAAATATAATCATGTAGTAAAATAAGATATAGGTACTGAAGGAAATGCAGTATGTAAACAGGGAGAGAACTGTAATAGAAATATCTACTATACATAGAGAACTAACAGTGGCTAGTGAGTCAGAGTACAATATAGACATGTAAATGGCATAGGATGATTCTGATGCTACACTATGGAATGATTCTGATGCTACACTTCTTGGATATTATTCACATGTCTACTTCTACTCCCCCGTACCCCCAATCAATACACAAGGATCCAACCAGGTTATGTTATAATTCCATGCAAAGGCCCCGAAGGGTGGTACATAGAAGTCCCATAAACGGGGATTCTAGGAAACCTAATAAATGGAATAAGGATTCAAGGAAGACTCTATGATCATGAGAGTACATGTCACAAGTGATCAATGAACCAATGAAGCATAGTGATACGCCATGTAAGTGAAACGCACATAACATGAACTACCCGATGCTCCCTGAGGGGATAACATCTCAAGAAGGGATCCAATAGTACTAATCCGTGTGACCAACGTAACAATTTCAAGTAAAGTAATTTAAAGCAGGAAAATAATTCTAAGCAGGATATGAAATGATCAGAGAATGAACTTGCCTGGTATCTGAATGTCCAACTGAAATGTACTGTCCGAGGAGAGGTGTCTGGCTCCTAATCAGAATAGCACAAGTCACAACAAGTCTAAATGATAACAAGATGCAATTTAATGCATTCTAGATGAATCTAGGTCAATCTAGGCCAAAGTCAACTCTTGGTCAACTCTGGTAAACCCTATAAGTCAAACTAGGTCAACTATGGTCAAACTAGGTCTAACAAGTCTAAATTAGTCTTACTAGTCCATACTAGTCTAAACAAGGCTAAACTAGCCTATGCTAGCATACCAAGTCCATACAACCTATATAACACAAGGTCAAAACCAAACATCACACAACCTAGTTTGCATCTAGGTCTACACATGGAATCACATAGTAAATATATATATATACATATGGCTACCCATATGTATACCACACATACATATGTATATATATATATAATATATATAATGGTACACCCTACATATTTGTATCCACATATATACATAATATATTATATACATTATTAGATATACATACATATACATTACTCACACATTCATATATTACATACATATATATAGATATTCATATATAATATATACATACATGTGTATATAGAGAGAGGGGAGCATGTGTGTGTGTCTATGTGTCAAGAGAGTGTGTGTGTGTAGCTGTGTTAGGGAGTGAGTAAAACGGTGTGGTGTGAGTGATATGCTGTGTGTTAGAGGCAATATGAGGGTGAAATGAGATCATATGATAGGAAGGTAAAATAGTGTGTGTGTGGGTGAGTGTAAAAGGTGAACTGTGTGACAGTTAAGGGTGGCCTGTGTGTGTATGAGAGTGGTAAGGGGAACTTGTGACAAGAATAAGTAGGGTGTGTGTGATTCAAAGGACTGCATGTAGTTTAGCAAACAAGGAAGGAAAGGAAACCAATATCATTTGTTTTTAAACAGTTCGGTTTTTCCCAAACTTCAAAGCCCCCTTTTCAAACTCAATATTCAATAAAAAACACCCAAATTCAACCCACAGCTAGATCATAAGTAGGAGTACTATATTAAGGTATAAAACCAATCATTAACATCAGTAAAATAGGTTTAATTAGCTGCCAAAATTCAAATATCAAATTAGGAAAATACTAGAAATTCCAGGTTTTAGGATTTTAGGGGAAGTGGAAAAAAGTGAATTGAAAACAAATTAAAGTACAAAATTAAAAGTTGGTAAATGCTGCCACATGTGTGTGTGTACTAGGGAAGCCATTCGTGTCCACGAGAGTGGACACGAAGTGTCCAAACACAGAAAAACCAAATATCAGAAACTGTGAAATAACAGGCCTCGTGCACGTTGTTTCAGTGCTCGTGCACGCGACACGACACAACACAGATCTCGTGATCGTGTCCCAGTGTCGAGGGGGACTAGGGCTAGGTCGGGGATACCCTGATACGTGTCCACGACAGGCGTGTGCGCGTCACGACACGCATATCAGTGTCAAATATCGACAGTAGTCAATTAAGTATAAATCCAGTGCACGGCTTTGTGCGTGTCCGACACGACACGAGAGTCCTAAGACTTGACACATGTGGTGTCAGTCAGTGCCCCATAGTGTGTGTCCAATTTCACGTGTCCTAGATGCGTGTCCGCTGCGCAAATGCACCCGAGTAGCAGGACACGCAAACTGCCCGCGCGCGTGTGTACCCACTTGTGCACGTGTAAAATCCGACATGACACGACACCAAAACACTCCCAGTCGATCAAGAACATGCTAGCCACATCAAAACAATATTTTCTATTCAAAAACTTTCTAAAAATTGAATCGAAATTCCCTTTGGGGCATTTCATCAAACACTTAAACCCTAGGACTGATACGTGTCCATTTAGGACACGAAAAGGACACAAAATCCTATACAAATCTAGGGTTAGCTAGGGGACCCTTAGATCTAGGTCATTATGCAATAAAAATAACATCTAACATAGAGTTTTCGTGAATTACCTAATGGTGTCACAAGTCCTAAAAAAGCTTCAAAGAGGAGTGTCTTCTTGCTCCCCAAACTCCACCAAATTGCTATGAAACTGAGAAATAATTATACCAACAGCAAGAAAGCTTAATTTAGAACCTATTGAAATTCGTTTGAGTTAATTTGGATTAAAACAACATCTAACAAGGAGTTAATTTGGATTTTCTAGGAATTTATGAAGATGAAGACTCACCTCTTTCTAAAACTTGTTCTTTCCTAAAGAGGCTAGCCCTAAATGGAGGAGATTATTTATAGGGGGATTCCCAATGCTAGTGGCCGGCCACATGGATTAGGGTTAGGGTTTGGCTCATGCCTAATGGGTTGGGCTTAGTCATTAATCAATGGTTCAAAACCACAAATCATGACTTGTGTCTAAAAGCATTCTATTCTAACTTGGGTTTAAATGACTAAACCATAGGTTAACTCTAGTCTAACTAGGGTTACATGACCTAACCCAGTCCAAATACAACTAGGATTAGCTTCTAGGTTAGCCTACCAAGTCAAAGCTAGTCAAAGTCAACCTAGTCAACCTTCATTCAAACAATTCCAAAATAAATCCTAAAAATTCCCATAAATTCTAATAAATTCAAATAACCCCAAAAATAATAAAAATACCCTCGAACTAGAAATGTGGTAGTGACAAAGAAAGGGAATAAGACAGGCTCTTCCAGTCCGACAATCTCTGCCAGCATTGCAAGAATACTCTCGTTCGGAGGATTGCCACCGACAACCCCAGGGGGTGTCTACCTAGGCACTCGATCCAAAAACAAGCTTCCAACACCTGGGGGTGCATCCTTGACCTCCCTGGGGGTAGATGAGGGCGGGGGTAGCAATCCCCTCAAAGTATGTGACATCCCGGTGTTCCAAGAGCATACACAGGGGGTAGCGAACCACTGGAATTACGTAACAGACATGGACGTCCATGAGGATGACCTCCCTCGCCATGATGATGCGGCTTCCTGCTCGGGGGGTAGCACCTCTTCCGAGTCCGAGGAGGAAGACATTCCGACATTCCTCGACAATTTTTCGGTATGAGGGTACGACACAGAGAGCACCTCTACTACGATCCTTTCCACTTCTACCCACTTGCGGACAGTCTTTATGTCCGACGATGATCATGAAACAACCACTGACCGACAACGTCTAGAAGTACTTGAAACCATGCTCCTGTCCTTGGTCAAGTCAGTAGACGAAATCAAAGCTGCTTTGCCGACTCAACCTTCAAGGACGCCTGGACAAACAAGCTTGGGACCCGCAGTCAACGCGGACTCCAACATGACCGCTCCTTCTTTGGATGACAATTCGCTAGGAGCCTTCTCTCCTCCAGCTGCAGATGAAGCAAGAGAGACAAGGAGGAAAGTCCTGGAGCTTCGGCAATGTTCAATGCCCGAGATTCCTTCCGATACCTCATAATATGACAGCCGTATCCCATTGCATGGAGAGATGTGCCTTTTCCACTACGGTACAAGTCATTTCATATCGATTGATATGACGGGAAGACCTCTGCTAGTCGATACATGACTTATTTCGAGGTCACAACCGACCACTTGCCGCATAGCGACGCCATCCTCACACGATTATTCATCGGAGCATTAGAGGAAATCACATTCGACTGGTACCGCAACCTTCTAGACAACTACATCCAGTCTTTTGACGGCCTCAAGCACATATTCCTAAAAAGATTCTACGAAGTGGGGCATGATGTGACAATGTCGTCTCTCATGGTTGTCATTCAGGGAGAGAGGGAGCTAACAAGGAACTATATCGAGTGATTCCGTCAAACCGCGAAGAGATTGCCCCAAGGCAATCCTGAAAGCTCCTCGATCGAAATCTGCCAGAAGAAGTTGCTCCCCGCAATCAGCCTCTGGATGGGTGAAGATCAGTTCAGGAATTGGACGACCTTCATCATAAGCGCCACCAATGTAGAGGCAAAATTAAAAAAGGCTCGCCAGCTGGGATTACACATCCCGGGCGAAGAGGTCAAAAGCAAACGTCCTGGTACCGCCTCCAATAACAACAACACTGACGGCACCTCCAATAACCGGGACAATAAGGGCAAACAGGCCCTGGTCGTCGGTACGACCAAGAAGCCTGAACAAAAGCAGGCAGAAGCTCAGTGGCCCCAGGTCAATTACTCATTCGAAGATAGTCATGTCAAGCCAATCTTCGATATGCGCTTACAAGGGGACAGGATCCAACTCTCTCCACCAAGGCGCGAGCCTCGAGCGGCAGAGATGGAGGACCCAAAATACTGCCATTTCTACCGCTATATTCATCATGCCATTCAAGACTACGTTCAATTAAAATAGTATAACCAGAATCTTATCGACTCCAAAGCTTTGTCGCTAGACTTTGATGAGGTTACCATGGCGGCGAACATGGTGTCAATTCAGTTCGACGACTTTCTTCCAACAAGTACTCAAGACGGGGTAATACCTATCTTCCGGGCAACGATGGAGGTTACTAATCTTCCCCCTGTTCGGGACTAGACGACTGGCTTGGTACCTCTTACCACATCTCGAGGAGAGGTCATGTGGGTATACCCAGACTTAGTGCCCGAAGTTACCCAGGCGGTGTCATCTCCAGCCAACAAAAAGAAGGACGGGGAGTCCAAATCCTGCCAAACAATTTCAATCAAAGCTGAGGAAGCGGCAGCCGTTGCGGTCTAGGGCACAAGTCCAGCCCACTCCGGGTATTTCAGTTGAAGACCCTCAACCGGCAACGCTGCCCGTCATTGATATTCTGGGGCCATCTCAGCCTCCATCGGCAGACAGGGCCAAGCCGAAGGAAACCCACTTCAACAGGCTGCTCCGTAAAGATGTACCTCAAGGACTGAAGAGACCTTATAACTTTGACATATTAGCACAATTGGCTAATACGTCGACAATGTTATCGTTATACGAGCTCCTAAGGCTCTCCAAGGATCTTTGTGTCGTATTGAACGAAGCGCTCCAGAATGCTGTGCTTACTTAGCCCAGGTCAAACCTATGGAGGAAGACTCGTCGGCAGATCTCCTAGGCAGCAACTGTGCAGATGCAAAGCCCAACATCATATTCACCCCACAGGACATGCTGATCAAAACCAGCATGCATGATCGCCCCTTGTACTACACATGATATATATATGACATCAAGGTGGATCAGATGTACATCGATCCTGGCTCGTCGATAAGCATCATCCCGAAAAGCTTACTTCAAGTCCTTGGCATCCCTATGCACCGGCTAACGGCGACCAACACCGCCATGAGCGGTTTCAACTCAGGAAGGAGCTATCCCTTAGAAAAAATCTGATTGAAATGTCAGATCGGCCACCTGAGGACAGTGGTTACCTGCTACGTCATAGATGTAGAGACGCCCTACAACATCCTTTTAGGGCGTCCGTGGATACATGACTATATGATCGTGCCATCCACCCTCTACCAGTGCTTCAAGTATGTCAGTAAGCACGGCTTCGTGAGGACTGAATTCGTCGACATCGATCCCTTCAAAGGGGTTGAGTCTTATTATTCTTCGGAGGCTTGTCTATATGACGAATCCAAGAATCATATAACTGACAAACTGCAGGCCATCACAGGGCCAGAGGAACCATTGAGAATTCGTCTCCAAGCCCGTAAACCGGGTAAAGCCGTACCCCTTGTCGTAATTTTGCATAAAGAGGTACCCAGTTCCCTCGCTCCAGCTACACAGTTGGAACCGATGGTCATCCGACTCCCAAAGCCAAGAGCTAAAGCCCGTCATAGGGCCGATGGTGATCCAATTGCCAAGATCCAGTCAAAATCAATCGGAAAACACGAAGTCCCCTGCCGAGCTGAACCCTTGGTGGTCAAGTTGCCCAGAATAGCGTCCCCACCTCCGATCATACATGGGTAGCTGAAGAGGATACAGAACTCACAAAGTATCTGGTTGCAAAGGTAGATAGTCTCTCTCCCGATGATGTAATCCCTATGGACAAAATTCCTTATTTTATCAATAAGAGGCTGCCATTGAACTATCCCGAGTGTAATAAACTCAATTTGATGTATACTGCGGGACTCGGTCGGGATATTAACCTGCACACACAGGTAACAACCGTCCATACCGCAAATTGACTTCTCCTATTAAAGATGCCTACTTTCTAGTCCCAAACAGAAGAGAAGGGGATCACACGATCATCTTTGGCCGAAAAGAAGGTCCTTAACCCTTCATGCCTCAAGAGTTTGATCTCGAACCCGATACCGGAAGACTACCACTCTACCTGTATAGTCCTCAGGCTAAGTACTTCATACAAAAATAGGGGTACTACATGGAGGCTATCCCCGGTCTGAATTATGACAGCGGTCGACGATCGCCTCTGCAGCTGTCAACTCCATCTGGAAAACCTCAGGATTACTACGGCAAGTCCAAATGCGGCCTCGGTTATGTTACACCAGCAAAAATGCCCGAGAGCTTCGATGAGGAATGCGAGTGGCATTCTCACTCATCCGAATCACCTACATACAATTCTGACGACATCATTGGAGATATGTTCAGGAAGACATTATTTGTCAACATGGCATCAGCTGACATTAAAGAGGAAGACGAGGATCTACTCGAACCTCTTGAATTGGAGCCATGGGTCCAACAACTGGATGCACAATGGGAGAAATGCTTTGAACTTCGTGACCCTCCCACTGAAGATGAGGTCATGCAAGTTAACCTCGATGATGAATCCTCTCCAAAGCCAATTTTCGTCAGTAAAAGCCTGACGGACGGCGAGCGGAAGTCGTTGTTGCAACTCGTCAGAGAATATATCAATGTTTTTGCCTGGAGTTATAAAGACATTCTAGTGCTAAAGCCCGAGATCGTACTCCATAAGCTCAATATTTATCTGGATGCTAAACTAGTCAAGCAACAGCAACGGCGGTTCCAACCAGACATCATGAACTACATCGAAGCAGAAGTAAACAAGACTGGAGAATCCCGTTCATCTATATACGAGTTACTCCTCCCAAAATCAATGTTCAACTAGATACTAGTTACTCCGCACAGATAACCAATGATGTGCAAGACTGGAGACTCCTAGTCATCGACTTTGTAGTCTACGAAATCCTGCCTAAGAATGTAAAAGAAGCAACTTCAATCAGAAGGCGTTCTCTCCGATTCTTTTATGATACGGAAACAAAAATGTTGTACCGACGATCTTACGATGGACTACTATTAAGATGTCTGTCAAATGCAGAAGCCAAAGAAGCCTTACGCAAGGCTCACGATGGCATTTGCGGGGCTCACCAACCGGCCCCGAAGTTGTAGGACCATCTCCGTCGGATGGGTTACTATTAGCCCACGATGGTAGCAGACGCAGTCGATTATGCAAAGAAGTGCCAGGGTTGTCAGATCCATGCAAATTTTATACATCTGTCATCTGAGTTCTTTCATACAACAGTGGCCTCTTGGCCATTTGAAGCATGGGGAATGAACATTGTTGGCTTAATCACCCCGCCTTCGTCCAAAGGGCACCGGTTTATTCTCGTGATCACGGACTACTTCTCCAAATGGACGGAAGTTGTTCTGTTGTCAGAGGTAAAGACATCAATCGTGATCAATTTTATAAAACATTATCTTATTTACTATTTTGGACTGCCAAGGAGGATCATTCATGACAACGGTCCGCAGTTCACAAGCCATGCCTTCTATCGATTCTGCGATAAGAACCGAATTCAGAATGTGGCTTCAATGTCCTATAACCCATCAACTAATGGTCCGGCTGAAGCCTTTAACAAGACTATAATCAAGCCTCTCATGTAGTTCGTGTCTTCGAATAAGCGCGACTGGAATAAAAAGATGGGCGAATGCTTAATGGCATACCGTACTATGAGTTGACGACTACGGGAAATATACCATATCCTCTCACTTCATGTGGCCCTTACTTACTGGTTAACATCGGATGATAACTACCGCCAACGGCTACAAGAATTGAAAGCGTTAGACAAGAAGTGCTTGCAAGCTCAACAAAGCATCGAGCTCTATCAAGCACGCATCTCTCGAGCCTTCAATAAGGAAGTCAAGCAGAGGACGTTCCAAGTAGGCGATCTCGTCTTGGTCGTTCGCAGACCGATGGTCTTGATTCACAAAACCACTGTCAAATTCTAGCCCAAGTGGGAGGGTCCATACATCATCGAGATCGTATTCTCCAACGGAGCATATCGACTCGCAAAACAGAATGGGGACTTACTCATGATGCCCATAAACGACAAATTCCTGAAGAAATACTATGTCTAATGACAAGCTGGTACTCCCTCAAACCATCAAATCTTCCAAACTATCGAGTTATATACACCAAGTACCTCTGAACTCACACTCTATCGCATCCCCCTGAGTGGCGAATCATGTATGATGGTACCTATGAACTCACACTCTATCGCATCTTCCTGAGTGGCGAGTCATGTACGATGATACCTTTGAACTCACACTCTATCGCATCTTCCTGAGTGGCGAGTCATGTACGATGATACCTCTGAACTCCCACTCTAATGCTTTACCTCACAGGAGTCTGCCAAGTTTATCATTATCTCTGAGCAGACTTCCTGGTCCTGATTATCGTGTGTCACGTCCATATTACCTCTGGTACCGATAATCTTCCGACTTAACACCTATGCACAACCCGGGATAAAAGACATGTTGTTAAGACCACAAAACCTACCACGTCTATATTACCTCTGTTGGTTTTATTTCAAAATCGATTACTCGTACCACCAGTACGCAGAAAAGTAATAGGTCTACCAAAGATTATTCTTGATTATCATGTATCACGTCCATATTACCTCTGATAACGATAGTCTCTTGATTTAACACCTGTACCCAACCCGGGATAAAAGATATGGTGTTAAGATCATAAATCCTATCACGTCCATATTACCTCTGTTAGGTTTTGTCTCAAAATCTATTCCACCAAAAATTATGCATGATTATCGTGTGTGACGTCCATATTACCTATGATATCGATAGTCTTTCTACTTAACATCTGTACCCAACCCGGGATAAAAGATACGGTGTTAAGAGCACAAAACCTATCACATCCATATTACCTTTGTTGGGTTTTGTTTCAAATCTATTATCCGCATCGCTAGCATACAGAAGGGTAATAGGTCCACAAAAGTTATCCTTACTCGTACCATTAGTGTACCAAAGAGTAGTAGGTCCACAAAATATCATTCAAATATATTTGCTCGCATTTCCAGATGCATAAAAGGGCTATAGGTCCACAAAAAGTCTCCAAGTGGGATATCCTTTATCAAACACAAATGTTGTATTAGGCCCTCTAGTACAAGCACCACAGATACTACAAATAAAGAATAGAGTAAATATATTTTGCTTATTCAAAATCAGTTACATTCATAGGACTACATCAGTAGCAGAAAGAATAGAAAGGAAAATCTAGCAATAAATAGTTTGGTCAGTTTGACAGCACTTTGCCATCACCAAAAAGTAGTTTCGTGGCCCTCACAAGAAGTCATGTTTTACTGTTGAGAAGCAAACAAGGCTGTTGAATCTCCAAGGAGCTGCACGGAGTAGGGCAAATATAGTATACTTTTCTCCCCTCCGTATTGCGGATACCTTAGCCCCGCTCCTCCAAAAGATCATACCTTCAAAACAACATCCCTAATGGTGGTTTTTGCCTACTTGGAGAGCCGTGCAAACAGGATGTTCATGATGACGCCTGACCACCGTCCAATTCTCCGAGGTATAAAGGTTCTTCCTACCACCTGGGGAAAACTCTTCCGAAGCATAAGGACTTCTGAGTTGTCTGATGTGTATGCCAAAATAGCGCAAAGAAAACTCTTCCGAATTATGGGGATTTTTGAGCTGTCTAATATGTGTGTCAGAATGGTGCATTTTCACTATATCGCTGATACCGGTCCTGGAGAAATTTGCTAGCAAGATCCTTGTAAAAAAAGAAAAAAAGGGGATTAGCAGGTAGAAGAAAACAACATTCAGCCAAACTAGACCCTATGCGGCCCAGTTATGAGGAATGCACATAAAAATATGAGGCGCATGCGACTTAGTCTTAAAAGCACTCATACGGTTCTGTTATGCAAATGTTTATGCGGCTAAACTATGAGGCGTTTATGCAGATCATTTATGAGATGTATATGCGGTTTGGTCATGAGGCATCCATGCGGTTCATCCCTGTAGCGCTCATGCGGCTCAAGTATGAGGTATCCATGAAGGTCAGTGGCGCTTATACGGCTCAACCCATACGGCTCCATCATACAGAACACATGTAGTCCCATGAGATGGGGGATATATCGATCATTCCCAAAGCACAGAGGCAATTTATGACAAGCCCGTACATAGAATATGCGATATGGTTGTTCAAATTTAAGTTATCACTTTCCCACCGTCCTTACCCTTAATAGAGGGTTGCACGTCAGGATGAACGAGAGGAGAGTCCGCAGCACTCGAAGGGGAGGCGAGCCCCTTCCCTTTGGCCGTAGCATCAGTCGACTTGGAAGCTTTCGGATCCATGGCCAACCGGGACAGAAAGATGACGAAGATGATGAAGACAAAGAAGAAAAAGTTGAAGGAAAGACTCTCTCCGTATGGCCCATATTTATAGCTCTTCAATATGGAAACGGATGAACGTCGCTTCGATTCTCGTATCCATTAAAGATAATGATGACATTTGGAGATTTTTATCCTTAATAACAGTCATCACCGCTTCGATTCCCGTATCCATTAAGGATAATGATAACGTTTGAGGATTTTATCCTTAGTAACCGTCAGCTTTATCTTGAAAAAAGAGCCCAAATCAAAAACCAAATCAAGGTATTAAATGCAACTGTGACAGCTGGCAGACAAGATCTTTCTGCGACACAAGATCTTCCAGCGGCCCAAAAACTTTCCTACGGCTAAAAATATCCCTACGACACGATATCTCTCCTGACTCAAAGATTTTTTTGCAGCTTGATACATGTCTATGCTTCTTATTCAAAGTATTCCAAATTTTTAATTTGAAAACTTTGAAGGGGGTCTTGTAGAAGCATAAAAAATATAGGTTTCATGCGGATCACAACTGACCTCATGAGTACCCTGGAACAGATTGACCCACATAAAGAAGAGTCGTATGACAGACTCAGCATGCCCTCCACGACACATCTTCACTAGACTGATTTTTGAGCCGCAGAGAGAATAGTAACTTATGCGGCCAAGCTAATCAATCCTTCTGATAAAGCGGATAAACTCTGGTCTGATAAAGCTGACAAACTCTGGTAAGACTGACAGCTCCGACAGCTCTGATAGCTCTGACAACTCTGACACTCTGACAAAAAAGAAGATAAGACATGATTAGACTGGCCATGGCCATGCAACCAAAAGGACTGTGACCAGAGCCGCATACGGCTCAATCTATGTACTTCATGCGACCAAGGGTAACTGTAATATGAGCCGCAGAAGCTTTATATGGCCCAAATTATGGAACCTATGCGGCTTAAAAGTCCCCAAGCTACATGCAGACTAAGGGATTCTACCGCATGAGTCTTACGCGGCCAAGCATTGCCGAACTCTGAAAGGCCTATGCGGCTAAAAATGACTCAAGCAGACTGATCCTATCTTGCGATGAGACACGTGGCAGGCTGACCAAGTCTCAACCATCCAGATTCGCTACAATGAAATCTCAACAACCCCTACCAGTTGGCAGCCCGAGATCGAGTCTTTGTTCGCTGTGATAGACATGTGGCCCCTTATATGGCCAAAAAATTTGCTACTGCAAAAAACACTGTAAATAGCAGGGTATCACACCCAGGCAAATAGTTGGCAATCCAAGGCTGGTAACCTATGAAGGGCAATTTCTTCAAGAGCAAGGAGCGCGTCAGATAGTCCAAGGAGTAAAACAGAATTGCTACACTTTTTCAAGCCTCTATCGTCACCCTCCAGAATCAAAACTAAACAACTGTACTTAGAATGTTTCCTAGGATTTCTTTCTAGGTTTTCCTTTATACAAGCGAGTTTGCAATCAAGTTCAATTCATCTGTAATTTGTTGTGCTTGATATATAATGGCAAATAGGCATATCTTTATAGCTCCAAATAAAGACATCGATGTGCTCTCTGACTAGCTATATCAAAGATTCTCTGTCTTCTCCAGTCAAGCTTTTGCTAATGAAGATGGATTTAGGGTAAGCCTCATCTCCTTGCTCGACTTGGACGACCTTATCTTCAGTGGGAGGTTCTTGCTATTTGAAATGTTACTAATATTAGGATCCTAGGTGTTGAGCCTAGGGTTCATCTTCGAAGAATTCGAGCATCTAGCCTTCCTTTTCGATTGGGGGATTTATGAAGACATATTAACGGACAGTATCTTTTTTAAGGATTGGCAGATACTGGTATCAGAGTCCCTAGTTGATGAATCAGAGGAGTGAAAATGCACCATGACCTCTGGTTGTGAACTCTCTAAAGTTGTTATAGGTGGAACATAACCCAATAACCGACGAGTTCCCTGGAAGTAGTTCTAAGACTTCCCCTTTGGAGCACGAAGCCGTAAAGGAAGGCATCAGCCTTTGCCATAGTTCAGACCTCTGTCGCTGTTCAAGTCGAATCCCATCTTCTAGACAAGCTGTTTGGCTTGAGCAGTATAATAGTAGAGCTGCATCTTACCATTATCGGGCTCTGGCTCTGTGGGATTAAGTCTTTGAGAATGCTCTACCCGACCGAAGATGATGGGTTCCTCATCTTTCTTTCTTGTTAGAACCAGGAAGTAAGCACCTCGGGAAGGGGCAACTCAGCTTGCAAGATTAGCGTTGTCACTTGTGTTTGCAATATATATAGAACATTGTCTAAGAAGTACATAGTGTTCCTGTGTGCACAAGAGTAATTCAAAGACAACTTTCTATTAATGAAATGCGAAATTTTATCTCGAAGGATTACATCATCTAATGAATGCGTCTTAGCATTGGCTCATATGTAGTCTCCTAAATCCTCTTCAGTGAGGACTCGGGCTACTGCAGAAGAAGGTGGAGGAGGCTTCTGCTTCAATTTGACTACCAAGGGGGCTGGAGTCGGAGGTTCCTGCGACCTCAAAGCTATTTTGAGTCCCTTCGGGAGAGCTTTATTTGTATAGGCTCCTGGCTAGCAGCGGATGCCATCGGGGGCGAACGAGCATGAGCCTTTCCTCGAAGCTTGATGACAAGAGGTGCTAATATTTGGGGAGGCTTCCCCCTCAATCGAACCCTCTGTTCGGCCATAGATGTACTTTCTGATGTAGTATCTGCCTCGTCGTTGGCATCATTAGCATCATCATTCCATGGGACTGACTTGTATAGATCAGCATCAATACATTATGCTTTGAGTCCTCAGAACAGACCAATGTCAACTAACTCAATTTTTATAGTCCCGTCGCTAGCCACATACTTCATGCATTGATGGGGAGTAGAAGGCACGATCATGTACTCATGAATCTATGGTCGACCCAATAGCATATTGTATTTTATGTCTGCATTAGTGACATAAAAAGTCACATCTGCCTGGAGGTTACCTATCTGGTACTTCAGACCGATCTTACCTAAGGGCTCGCTCTTTCCAACATTAAAACCGCTGATTGTAGTGTTTGACACGGTCAGTCGATGCATCAAAATATCCAAGGTTCGGAGAAGACTCTGGAGGATAATGCTGAGTGAGAAGCCATAGTCGATGTGGATGCGATCGACCTTGATGGCACCAATATACCCTGTATAGTACGGGGGTTTATTGTGCTGGTTGCTCTTCAACAACATATCCTGCTGAGTGAAAGTGATGATGAGAATCACCTCGACCACACTATGGCAATATGGACACGCGACAGGATCCTCTTTGGACAGTTGCACCTGGGTGAGGAAGGAATCAGCATTCTATAAAGCTTGGCAAAGGGCATCCCGGGTCTCTTTGGAGGGACGGAGGAGTTCGAAGAGCGACAACCTAGCTAGAGTATTGGCAAGCTGTACTAATATATCGAAGCTGTAAGGCTTGATCGGACCTACTACTGAGTCTTTTCTTAGAGGTTTGTCAAAGTAAACCTCCTTCTGCCTCTGCTTATATGCTGTAAGGGCTTGAAATGGGCCTGCTTCTGATGTATCAGGTGCGGTGACTGCAGCAGACAGAGGTATTTCCTCCTCTGGAACCTGGTTATCTTCTCACTGGTGAGCTGAGCGAGTGGTAACCAGTATATCGTTAGCCGATGTAGAAACTATACGACACGATTTGACCTTATTCCCCTTGACAGAGTACGCTGCAGGCAGCATCATGTCTGGGGAAAGATCGGGATGGACCCACATAACATCGCCTCGTGGCATCGTAAATGGGATGAGGCCTTGAGATTTGTCACGGGCCGGTGAAAGGTTGACTATTTCCATTGTCGCCCTCGGGATAGGGACGGCACCTTCTTGAGCCTCTGTCATCAGAAAACTTTCAATTGAGGGTGACCATATTGGCAGTGATAGTCTTTACCTCATAGTCGAGTGCGATGACCTTGGCATCAATGAGGCATTGGATCTGTCTCTTCGACACGTGGCAGTCACGTGTTGAATGGTGAACATACTGGTGATAGTAGCAGTATTTTGGATTATCCACCTTTTACATGTCGTCTGGACGCTTTGGAGGCAGGAGTTGAAGTCTGCTACCCTTCATCAATATATCCAAGAGTTCTAGCGTATCTTCGTCGTTGAAGGAGTAGGTTTCCTTCAACTTTGGTGCTTCTGTCGGCTTCTGGTTCATTGATAGTGAACCTTTGGAGATATTGTCGGTCATGGCTTGCTTTCCTCTACCGTCCTTGGGGATGGGGTTATTGGTAGACGAGCGCTTCCTTTTGTCTTCGAATGAGGGAAAACTCAATCCCAGCAGTTGAGCGTCCCGAGCCTTTCTTTCGGCTACATATGCCTCGGCGATGAAAGGTGTGCACTCTATGTACGGAACACTGTGCCATAACTAGATTGCGGGGAGCATATTCTTGCGGCATGAATCCATGAGCATAGGTTCGGAAACACCAGGTGGTAACCTCAGAGCTGCCTGGCGGAGCTTTCAATATAAGCACATACAAGCTCTTTTTCTTTCTGTAGCCCCTCTTCCCAAAATTTTGATAATATTTTTATTTATTTATTTGAATTAAATGGTGATTTTTAATATTTTGTAAATAATTATTTAGTTAATTATTACGGTGGATGACTTAAGTCTTTGTGGAGTTATGGAGCACAAACCGATTAGGAATCATGGCACGGATAGTGCAATGGCGTGCTTTGACTAGAGTACTAGCCCTGGTAGGGAAGGCTGAGCCATAGCGATGTCCTAACTAGGAAAACCAGGCCAAGTTGCGACTTAACCCTTACCGAAGGTTTATTTATTTATTATTTATATTATTGAGTTTTTTTGAGAAACCGGTTATACCATTTTAGCCCGGACTGGACCCGAACTGAGCCCAAGCACATGTAGGTCATGCAGCACGTCCAATGACATTCGTGTTGGTGGAATTTGGTATGAGTGTGTTATTTTCCTTTTTAATAATTTAATGACTATTTCTAAATATTCATAATTTAAATATTATAAATATTATTATTAATTAATATTCAATAAATAGTTTCTTGTACATTCCGGGAATTATTAGATTGTACGCCATGGTATATACACCCTTATTGATTTATGGAATTTCGTTATTGTTATTATTATTAGTGTTATTATTATTTTATTATTAATATTAATATTATTGAGGAGGTTATTATATAATAATAATATTATTATTATTGGTATATTATTATTGTCAAATAGATGTTATAATATATATTATATATCATTATATTTTTATATACATATAAATATAGGTTTGATAAACTATATACATATGAGTATAAAGATATACATATATATATATATATATATATATATATATATATATATATATATATATTTTTATATATATATATATATATATATAAAATATATATATATATATATATATATATATATATATATATATATATATATAAAATATATATATATATATATATATATATATATATATATATATATATATATATATACGTGTATAGTTTATTAATAAAGAAAAAAAAAGGAAAACCTAACCCCGAGGGCCCATGTTCAGGCCAACCTGGCCGACCCCTCTTGAGCAAAGTCTGCAATGACTTATGCAGAGCCCCCAAACCCGTAAGTGCAAGCCCAAACCGAACGGGTGGTTCTCCCTAGACCCGCTCGTTTTCGCGGTTATACATATAGAGCTCGATGAACTCTAAAACCCTAACACCCAGGACCGCCGACCCTCCTTCCCTGGGCGACCTACCCGCGCCATTCGCCGCCGGCGTCGCCACCACACCGGCCGAGAACAGCCGCCCGAACCCAGGCGCGCGCACGGAGACGACAGCGTCATATGCGTGAGGTATGACTTCGTCGTATTATTTTTTGGCGCATACTCGATGATTTTCAATTCTGTAAAATCGTATGGACAGCCCATATAACCCTCTAGGAATCCATATAGCTGGTTTGTATCGAGTCGATCAGATTCGAAGAGAGATCGACTCAAAAACGATGAAAACTCTGTTCGAAAATAGAGTTTATAACGCACACCACACCCAACTTGGAAGCCAGATTTCGATCTGTGCTTTAATATTTTTCAGAAACTAATTGAACACAATTAAAGTTAACATAACAAAGATCAAAACGCAACTTGCAGTTCAATTTTTCGATGTGTTTGCATGAATAAAAGCATTGACGAAGTTTACCGAAAAACTATTTTCAAAACTAGGAAAACTCATCCACGCGACGTGCGTCCCGCCATTTCGGGCGACGTAGTCGCGAACCGAAAGCATCAAAAGGTGCGTAATGGCTTTGTGGTCGTATGGGCTTTGACGAAATTCAAATTGGTCACATGTGCGCGACGAATTTGATCCGTATCCGTCGAAATTCACCGTATCGACCTCTTTACAAATTTCCCAATTACTTTGTGCACACTTGTCAGATTGAGACGAAACTTGCGCCAGCAGGACCATATTATTTTTCTGGTCCTGTATGCCAAGTTTGGTCTAATTCTGAGACAGTTGATTGGATCGCCGTTTTGCGGGCCCTACGGTCCGACTCAACGGGCGATTTTGTGCACGGCCCGTCGGAATCCTACTTAGGACATACGGTTGGGTTCGTATCAGAAAACTGGTTTCGTAGACATGTAGTTTGATGACTTTAGAGGCCATTGACTCTGGCACGCTTTTCGGTACAAAGTGGGTCCAACGGCGGACACCGTTTTGACCCAAAATTATCCTTTTGTCTCTGTGTCCAGAATTGGACTTAAGGACAGCCAATCCTAGATAATTTGACTATTCTAAAAACATTGGTAATGTTTATTTCAGCTTTCGGGGACTGTTGCACGGGTTTTGACTATTGTGGCATATTGAGTGGCTCAGATTATCGGTTTCACCAACACAAGACCACAGGCGAGTACAGTTTATTGTCTGCATTTTGATATTGATTTTCACTATATTTTATTGATTGGCCATTAGTTATATGATTATTTTCTATTATAAATTGTTCAGTCAGGAATGAGAAGTACCAAGGATGTGTGATCTGACCTTAGACCGTGTAGACCGTGTTTATTATTGCATTTATATCTTGTAGACAGTGATTTATTTATTGCAAAGTAGACAATGTAGACAGTGATTTATTTATTGCAAAGTAGACAGTGTAGACCGTGATTATTATTGCATTTAAACTGTGTAGTTCGTGATTATTATTTTTGTAAATAGTGTTTCTTTATTGCAATATTTTCTGTAGACCGTATAACTGTAGACCGTGTAACTGTAGACCGTGTAACTTTAGACCGCCGTGTCGCATAATTGTCCTGAGACCGATCACATATCAAAGGTACTTCTAACAGTTGGAGAAAGTATTTTGTGTCTATTTATTTGCTATTGGTTTTCTGTATTTCCTGTTTATTTTCAAAAACATATAATTGATGTCTAACCTCTGTTGTATAGTCATTTTCTTTATTTGAAATTGCATTCAGTGAATTGTGCTCGTTCCATTCCTGACTGGAAATCAACATTTTCAGGTTAGCCATGGATTCACTTAGCTTGGGGAGTGACGGGAATACTTGTAGACAAAAGCGTAGAGACTAGCTAGATAGTTGAGTTGTAGTCATTCATTTATTTATACTTTTCTACAAATGTAAAAATTGTGATCATTAATTATAAGTTAAATTAATTATATGAATGAGCATTATTTGTGATTTTGATCTTCATGGCCGTGACAGCGTTCTACCGCCGACACTGCGGCGTAGGCTGGCTTGGACACGTCTCGTATCCATTTTAAAAAAATGGGTGCGAGTCGTGACAAGTTTTTTGGTGGCCCATGCAGGTCTGTTTTTGCAAATCATGCAAACTCGTAATAGTACTTAAGTTAGTTGTACTATTAGGAGTCTGCGACTAGAAATGCTCATTCACAAGTTATGATTAATTTAATTTAAGAGAATGACTAGGACTAGGAGTCCCTTGTACAAGTTTACCGATGGGTAGTCTAGGCCATGCAATTTATGATGAGGGTTATTAAGTTTGATAGCTTGTCAGATCTCTATAAGTACACTATTACCTCTTGATATGACGATTTGATCCAATGTGGATAGATGATTCACTTGGTTAGACAGGGCTTCCTAGGATTAATGATCTAACCTAGATGAATTATTCAATTCCTTTTCCTTGTCTTTTTAGATATCATCCTCATATCTTAGTCTGAATTGCCTATTTAGTTCCTACTTGCCCTAGGAGTTATTATTTTTCTGATTTTGTTATCTATATACGAACCTTGAATAAGTTTCAATTCAAAGTTTTTCCTCCATGATTTGAATACATATTAAATGGATACTAGGATGTTTGTATTTCTTTGTCTTCAGTTATTTCCCTCCCCGTTCACCTTTATTTTCAGGGTTGTGACTGATAGGACAAATACTTACGCTTTATTTCATAGTCAACTTGTTTGAATCTCTAGAAGCTCAGGAATTTGTACAGATATAGTCAAAAGAATGTTAGTTAACTCATAATAGCAGGAAAGCAGTGCACTGCCGCCATTTATTTAAATTTTGGAGAATATAGATTCACTGCAGCCAGTAGCACACTAGCAAGGTACGACCCCTAGAGCCAATTCAGTTTAGGAGAATATAGGTTATAGAATATTGCTAAGACTATGACTAGTGGTCCTCTTTGATCGTAGTTACCCTGGAGTCGAGATTAGGTAGAGTATCTAATATCATATCACATCTGAATCACGGAACCAAGAGTTTAACACCGTCCGAGTATACAGGCAAGTTATAACTCTCGGTGAAATGACTTCAGATATGATTACAAGTTTAGGATACTATGGAGGATAGGACAATGCAATGTGTGCCACATAAGATCCAAAGCCAATATTAGCGGAAGTTTTGTAAGCTGGGTAGCATGTCTCCCGACCTAGTATTCCGTAGTCCTTGTGATCTATTGACAAGGTAATTGATTGACGCTAATAGGTTTACCTAGAATATAGAATTTAGAAGTCCATAACCCATTAGTTTACCAAGGTCATATGAATAAGAAGATAGTAGGATGGCCGAATAAGCAAGAACACCAGGTGAAGGTTGATTCTCGCAAACTCGAACTACTTGTGCCTTCTTTCAAAAATCTTGTATACTTGTAATTTGACTATTTTGACCAATGTTGCTATCATAGCCTACTTTTGCAAGCTTACTTTTATCGAGCTTGATTCAAGACATATGTTTATTGGGGATGCCCACTGCCATATTGTCTAATCAGAATCGATGTATTACGGTCTGATCAACCGTAGTGCACTTGGTTCGCTCTCTCTTTGATTAACCTACGTGGATTGAGATATCAAGGTATCTATGATCTCATCCGCGACTGCTTGACAATTTCTCATGAATTATATGTTCACCTTTGAATCACAAAATTGTGTTCAGTAACATCTCCCTTGAACTCATTATTATTTTTGGTCTTTCACTGATTTGGAAAGACGAAAGCTCGTGATGGTGGAGAGATACATAGTATCCCCATGGCTATGATGGTTTTACACGCTAGTGTAGATACCATCGGCCAGCCATGTGGTTGAGTTATTCGTTCTCCTCTCGACCCTCAAACTACTGGAACCCCTAGCCATCTGAATTTGAGAATGAGTAGGGTTTTACCCTTAGTCAAAATGCCAACCTAGGAGGCTATCTATTCGCAAGAAACCAAATGTCGTGAGCCTCTAATTATTTGCCTGAAGCTTGCTTTAACTAGCAATCCTTAATCTTCAACTAAGCCTTTCCTCGGCCAAAGCCCACGATTTAGACATGAGTTGAATAAACAAGGTAAGGACAATCATTTACCGTGAGTATGGTAGACACTCATCCCGAGATTGGTTTCCAACAAATATTACTCTAGTTATGTAAATTTTATTATTAAGACCTAACTAGTCTTGGAACACCACAGTCACTAGCTTAGCCAATACCATAGCTTAAATACCCTGTCATATTATGATTTCCCAGTTGTCAATAACAATACACGATCACTACAACTCTTATGATGATAGTCTGGCAGGTTGGCACAAATATAAATTTACGACTCAGTTGTTAGAAATCTTGTGCCTTAGAGTTGGTTACCCCGTCGATAACTCTAGTATACTATAGACGAGTAGATCATCCTATTTTGTCGACCATGTGTCATTGTACACACTCGTTCTCCATTTATTGAGGAACGATCTTTGACTTGACTTATATCTAACGTATTCTGTTATGTCGTACCTTGTTCTTTATTACCGAGAATCAAGGTGGATATCCTGACTTTGAAATCCTTCTAACCTTATTATTCCTAAGACCATGTCTTAACTTCTAAGGTGGGTTGACTGTAAGCCTTCTGAAATTTTGGGATATACAAGGATTATCGATTGATTTGAATAATTTAAATTAGAATGATAATTGGTGCCTCATGGACTCCCACCTTTCTTTTAGATCATTTTGTGTCCCCGGCCGTGTCATTAATATTCGGAGCACGAGACCAGCTGTTACCTTCCAACAAAGTTCATATGCAAGATCTAGACGAGTCCTCCTTCATCTAGGTATATCATGTCCCACTCAAATACGTCCTCTTGTACTCTATTTTTATGGTACAATTTTCAGGACGAAAGGACTAGCTCTAACCCATACCATAATACCGGTATACTTACCGACTTCCACTAGAGTCTCAACTCTGACTCAATTTATCCGACCCAATATATGGTTGTGATCGACTGGAAGCCCACTACGCACATGTCACTAGTGTGCCTTTTAATTGTGTCTTCTCGTGCTACTTAAACATAAAAGTCACGGAAGGCACATCTTTAGGGCTTACAAAACCTATTTAACCAATCCGACTGCCCAACAAGCTCAACTACTTGGGTGAAAAACTATTCTAGGTTACCCTAACCTAGTAAAAATAGTTTATCATTGGGACCTTGTTCAGTCCATATAGATTGAAATCCAGGGTTCATCCAACTAACGATTGGTGTCCAATTGGAGAACCCATTAAGACCCAGTTAAACCCATCCATGCATACCACCATAGTTGACTATAAAATTGAACTATTTGAGATAGGTCCCTATACCGATTATGTAGCCTCCATCTCTTAGAATGTGTTGTCATTCGTAACCATTATTCTATTTACCTGAGAGTCGAGATACGATCTTGCATTGCATTTATATCCCTTTCTCGTGTGTTTAAATAACTACGGAAAAGATCACGATCTTAACTTCTCAAATCCCGTTCTATTATGGAACCTTGTTTAAATTAAATTTGAGAACAGAATTTATGTATTGCATGGATTTCAAGCTCCTCTAAGAAATGAAGTGTTCTTCGATTTAGCAAGTGACTGGACTAGAGTAGCCCAATCTAGCAAATAAGTCAATGGTTCATAGACTTTCTTTCTAACTGCATCATCGGATACTCTCTACCACTCTTGGAACTTCACTATTGCCCTCGATTATTCTTCCTTATCTTCTCGTCCTTCTTATTTCAGAGCGACGAAGGGTCATGCTGATTAGAGTTTACTAATATTCCTTAGCCACTTGTGAAATTTGTTTCTTGTTAAATTTTAGGGTTGCTTGATAGGTAGGGGAGGATTACAGATGTCCTTTACAGTAGATATCTATTAGTAGCTTATTTTAACAAGTAGTTGGATGATTAAAAAGATTAGTGACATAGCATTAAGGGAGTAGTGTATCCAAAGGTGGGTAGAAGTCCTCGGAGTTTCAAATTTGGAAAATAGCTAGGAGAATGATATAAACTGTTTTTGAGAATTCAGATTCGAAGAAATTAATGTAATGGTAGAGTTTTTTTTAATTAAAGGAATAGTCGTGAATTAGAATTTCGAGGACGAAATTATTTTTAAGGTGGGTAGATTTGTAGCCCCTCTTCCCAGAATTTTGATAATATTTTTATTTATTTATTTGAATTAAATGGTGATTTTTAATATTTTGTAAATAATTATTTAGTTAATTATTACGGTGGATGACTTAAGTCTTTGTAGAGTTATGGAGCACAAACCGATTAGGAATCATGGCACGGATAGTGCAATGGCGTGCTTTGACTAGAGTACTAGCCCTGGTAAGGAAGGCCGAGCCATAGCGATGTCCTAACTAGGAAAACCAGGCCAAGTTACGACTTAACCCTTATCGAAGGTTTATTCATTTATTATTTATATTATTGAGTTTTTTTAAGAAATCGGTTATACCATTTTAGCCCGGACTGGACCCGAACTGAGCCCAAGCACATATAGGTCATGCAGCACGTCCAATGACATTCGTGTTGTTGGAATTTGGTATGAGTGTGTTATTTTTCCGTTTTAATGATTTAATGACTATTTCTAAATATTCGTAATTTAAATATTATAAATATTATTATTAATTAATATTTGTATGAGTGTGTTATTTTTCCGTTTTAATGATTTAATGACTATTTCTAAATATTCATAATATAAATATTATAAATACTATTATTAATTAATATTCAATAAATAGGTTCTTGTACATTCCGGGGATAATTAGATTATACGCCATGGTATATACACCCTTATTGATTTATGGAATTTTGTTATTATTATTATTATTAGTGTTATTATTATTTTATTATTAATATTAATATTATTGAGGAGGTTATTATATAATAATAATATTATTATTATTATTGGTATATTATTATTCTCAAATAGATGTTATAATATATATTATATATCATTATATTTATATATATATATATAAATATAGGTTTGATAAACTATATACATATGAGTATATATATATATATATATATATATATATATATATATATATATATATAAAATAATATATATATATATAAAAAAATATATATATATATATATGTATAGTTTATTAATAAAAAAAATAAAAACCTAACCCAGCGGGCCCATGTGCAGGCCAACCCGGCCGACCCCTCTTGAGCAAAGTCTGCAGTGACTCATGTAGAGCCCCCAAACCCGCAAGTGCGAGCCCGAACCGAACGGGTGGTTCTCCCCAGACTCGCTCGTTTG
This sequence comes from Iris pallida, assembly GCA_029216955.1. Classification (NCBI taxonomy): domain Eukaryota; kingdom Viridiplantae; phylum Streptophyta; class Magnoliopsida; order Asparagales; family Iridaceae; genus Iris; species Iris pallida. The sequence continues at coordinate 7,653,104 of JANAVB010013395.1, read as the reverse complement.
CGCAGTTATACATATAGAGCTCGACGAACTCTAAAACCCTAACACCCATGACCGTCGACCCTCCTTCCCTGGGCGACCTACCTGCGCTACTCGCCGCCGGCGTCGCCACCACACCGGCCGAGAACAGCCGCCCGAACCCAGGCGCACGCGGAGACGACAGCATCATATGTGCGAGGTATGACTTCGTCGTATTATTTCTTCGCACATACTCGATGATTTTCAATTTCGTAAAATCATATGGACAGCCCATATAACCCTCTAGGAATCCATATAGCTAGTTTGTATCGAGTCGATCCCGATTCGAATAGAGATCGACTCAAAAACTATGAAAACTCTGTTCGAAAACAGAGTTTATAACGCACACCACACCCAACTTGGAAGCCGAATTTTGATTTGTGCTTTATTAGTTTTCAGAAACTAATTGAACACAATTAAAGTTAACATAACCAAGATCAAAACACAACTTGCAGTTCTATTTTTTGATGTGTGTTGTAACGCCCCAGTCCAAAAATACGTAGGACTAGGAACGTAGACATGCCAGCTGTATTCATACAAAGTATAATCCAATATATGGAAGCCTCATATAAATACATAAGCTGTAAAATGCAGTAGAACCATAACTAATCTCATCCACACAGAATAAATGAATAAAAGATCATATAATGAGAATAAATTTGTCTTGATACAATATGTTAGGCGGAGACAAATCCACTACCAACAAAATAAGAAAAAGTACATAGAAAATGAAATGAGTGACGAGCGAAGCGAAGACGATCCAAATGCAATCATCCTCGAAGAAATAGCGAAGATCACGGCTGGAGCTAGAACACCTACGAAAGACAATAGCACACACCTGGCGAGACAACCAGGTCCTCAGAGGGACGTAACAAGACACATAATAGCATGCCATATAAACTGAATAAATATTACTCAAATAAATAAGTCAATCGAATTTATAACATAGTCCAATACGCACCTACTGAACGAGCGTACCATCCCCCCAACCAAACAAGGACAGGAGATGGTAAACTAATTCACGGCGACGTATCTTTCCATGCTATGAATCCAATATGGTATCCGGACCCCAACAAGGTTCAATACCTTCTCATCGAAGTAGTAAGTCACACCTACAACCAAACAAGGACAAGATGTGACGAACTAATCCACGATAAGTTATTGTTCCAAGCCACGGTCAGATACAAGCACCCAAACCAAAAGTACTCGTACCTAACGGATAAGGTAGCCTACCGTTCTAAGTGAAATGTAGTTAAGAACAATCCTTCCTACGCATGGGCCCTGGCTGAATAGGATCGGCATAGTCCCCTCATGGGCACCAGAGGCCCCATCAGTAATCATGGGTCATCAACCCCGTATCTCCAGCGGAGAGTCCGGGTCACAAGGGAAGTACATCAAAGCCCATACGCTAAGGAATTGTCCTTCCCGCCCAATGCCTACTGTGTTGTATCCACAACACAAAACCACTATAACCGCTAAGTCAAACTAGCATGCAATTTCTATTAGCGGTTATTCCTATCGTACGGCTTGTACATACTGGTGGCCAGCCAATCACGTACTTCCGTGTTCTACATGCGACACACAATCTCGTGTTACAACGTGTCAAGGCCAATGAATGTAACACACAAGGTGGTCCCTTAAATCTAGGTTTAATGTGAGAAAAATAATACATAGCAGAAAAAATAAATAAACAGTAAGTTCTAACAGTTATGCCATGTATCATAGTTTATTTTGCATAAAGAAAATAAATAATACAAGAAATATGAGCTAAAATAATTAAACAACGAATGGCAAGGTATCTTGCCTGGTAGGACGCCTGGTGTGCTGCGATGATCAAGGTGGCACGAACATATGACTTTGGTGCATCAACTATAAAAGGTGACAATTTTCCATAAATAAATTCACTTTATTTATTTTGATTCTGGAAAAATACAACTTTAGGAATCCGATCTAGAAGACGATCGTTTTATCCCTTGGACGATGCGAAGAAGAAAAGCTCTCAAAAATTCGACAGCAATTTAGATATTCTGTCTCTCTGTACAATGAATAAGAAGAGAACTCTATTTATAGAGTCAAAAATAACTAAAAAGATAACTGTTTTCATAACCTATGCATAGTTGATAGTCACGCAGGACTCAATCATACGCAAGGTTAATGAGCCGTTACTGGACGTGGCCCATAACTGTTGGACACATGGCAATCATGCATGAGTTGTGTGCAAGTTACTGGGGCACGCATACGAGAGATCCGTGGCATGGCTGCCACATACTCTAATTTGATAATTTGAGATGATAATCTGCTAACTGATTGAGGATGAAATCCCGGTTGAGATGAAAAATCCACGCTGACTTACAGCAGAAGTACTTCAGTTCAAAATATACGCAAACTTGAGGCAGAAGGCTCAAAATATACGCAAACTTGAGGCAGACGGCTCAAAATATACGCAAGCTTGAGACAGGAACACTGAAGTTCAAAATGCACGCAGACTTGAGACAGAACGGCCAGCTAACTTGATTCGACGTGTCTCGACTGACACAAAATCTCTGACATTGATTGCTTTGTCAGTCACATTAAATGATGATAAGTCCTTTTGGCACGCCAACTTGATGAAGACCGAATCTTGTTGAGGAAGATTTCAAAAATCACGCCATAGTCGGCTGAGATCTCTTAAATCCCGTGCATACGTGGCATATGAGGAGACGTTTATTGACTGTCGTGCTGTCAGTCATAATTACAATCTGACAAATGATAAGCTGTCTTTGAGTACCATTTAAACTCTACGTACATTTGAGGAATTGGTCTTATAGAACTCAGCGTGTCTTTTAGACATTTTCTTGATAGACTGTATTAACTCAGCGTGACTTCATTTTTTAGGCCTACAAAACCCCCTTCAAAGTTTTCGAAAAATGATAAATTGTTTTGAAATACTTTGAAATAGAAACGAAAAAGATGAATTTAGTCACGCTCAAATGATACAGAGAGAGTTTTTTTTTTTGAAATGATTGGGCTGTTGGGATTCTGTGCGGTTTAGGATCCCGTAAAAGACCCTATTTTCGAGGCAAATGATGACTTCGCCGTTTGGAATTCTTTGTGAGCCTATAAAAAGGCCATACACCACTTTTTTTTTTCTTTACTTGCTTTAGAGAGAAAAATCCCACACAGAAGAGCTTCGTTGTCTTCCCCGTCTTCTCCTTCTTCTTTTTCAGCAATGGCTCCCAAGATTGATGCTCAGGCTAAGGGCAAGGCCCCTGCAACGTCCTCGTGTGCCACCTTCGAACGACTTCCTCATCGTGAAGTCACTCATCCCCCTATGTAATGTAAGCATGCTGATGATAGGGGATATGAACTGATGAAGACGAACTCCACGTAGAAATTTCTTTAGGATTCTTAAAACAAAGATAATGAACATTCGAAATATATCCCCCTTCTTAGGGCAAAGGATATTTAATAAAGTATGCCCCCTCTTTAGGGTCGGCTATACTTCACATCTTCGTGTTTACGAAGCTCTGTGTTTTACGCAAATGAGCATGGCTCTCATGACTCTGCGTGATTTTTCATATGTTGGCAGAGATGTCGATGTTGAAATTATTCACGCAGACCTCTGAGAGTCATCCTCTGGATAGATTAGTCTTGATCTGTCAGCATATTTTTGTCATTTTTACTTCAGTGTGAGCCTGGCAATGATGCGTGACTTTCATTCTAATCTGTCCAAACTTTGCGTGAATTAATCACATACGTAAATAAACCACTCAGCATATTTTTTGATCTTTGCATAATTCTGGCAGCGTATCTGTCTGAAGTCTGCGTGACTTATGAAATTTTCTTTGAACACTGCTAAGCACGCATAAGGCATATAGACATAGATTTTTCTGAAGTATGCGTGACAAAACATATCTAATTTTTTTCCTTTTCTTTTCTGTAGTGGACATCCGAAGTGAAGAGGCTGAATATGAAGGATATATGAGCTTTTCATTCAAACATGACTTGTCTCATGTAAAGTTTCCTCAATTTGACACTCTTGAAGTTAGATTGTTTTTATTGACGAATCAAGACCACACAACTCTGCTCTGTCTGATAAATGGTGAACCACTCCAGAGTCTTGATTTGGTATTTCATAAGAAACCGGCCTTTCTGTTTGGGGACGCCATAGCACACAAATCACAACCCAAAGGAATCAGGGAGAAAGTTTGTTTCTATTTTGAAGGTGATACGAAGAAACCCATGTACTGGCCGAAAGTGTCTAGGGGTTTATCCATAATGTGATTCATGCATGCTAGTTACCTGAGAAAAATGTCATGGCATTTAACAGAAAATTAAGAAGCAAAGGCGAGCCGAATTATCTATAAGAAAGATGGATTTTATAGTGCTCCGGAGAATCATGTATCTTTGTTTCTTGGTTTGAAGCCAGGATGTGTGCCACCAGAAGACTCGTCTATATTGATACCATTCCGGACACCTGTCTTCATAAATGAATTCATGGCGAATGATAAGGCATTTTATCCCACTGACTCAATGCCGAGAATGATAGGCTTAATGAATCAGGAGAAAATGAGGTGGAGGACTCTAGTCCATTGGGTTCTGGACAAGTATGAGAATGAGCTGAAGCAGATAAATCTTTATGACGCAATCGTCAATTCTTCTTACGGCTTCAAACCCAATCCATCTTTATTCCTGGCCTTGGTTGAGAGATATAATTACCGAACAGGAACATTTATGACTCCCAAAGGGGAGATGGGTTTAGCTCTTCACGAGATGGAATATATCTTGCATCTACCCACAGGCACATTGCCATATGAAGAATATGTGCCTACAACAGAAGAACTGAATTTTCTATCGGAGAAGAACCCGGAAATGGTGTATCTGTTTGAAGAAATGATGTGCCATTTCGGCACATGTACTCTTTATTATAAAAATAATAAAGAAGAAGCCGACTGCCATATCCAGAAGTGGATGACTTATCTATTCATGAATCGTGAAAAAGATGAGAAGAAGATAAATGAGAAAAGGAAGTATCAGATTAATTCCTTCAAGCCCCTCTCTGAAAGTGAAATCGCCAATCTGCTGGAGAAATATGATTGCAAAGATTTTACAATCAATGAAGATTGGTAAGAATTCAAAGCTGGAACCACTTTCAGGTCATATGTTAGACAAAGTGGAAAAACTTTATCGAAAAAAGGCCATTTAGCTGGATTCCTCTCCCTCTGCCTAAGAAGATTTGTTGTTCCTGGCTCCAGCTCTTTGGATAGGTACATAGAGGCGTCATTTTTGCAGCAGTGTGCCTCATGTACGGTTACAAGACAGATTTATTATCAGCAATGACTTGTAGGCTGAATGCAGGTCTTCGAAATTTCGTAACCACTATGTTGTCTGAACAAAGGAAGATGACTGATCCCTTCCCAAGAATAGAGATGCCATATACTTATTTGTATGGTTGGCTTCTTCTTCATCACGACGGTCTGATACCTCCGGGAGCAGGAGGGAGCCGCAGTCTCTTCTTAGAGAAGTATGCTGAAGAAACTTTCTAGAAAGTTCATACTCTTCCAGAATGTAGAAATATTTTAAACTGAGCGTCACATTGGTCAATTCAATGTGCCCCTCCACCACCAGGTTATGAGAGCATGCCTCTGAATATGATAGATGGAGAGAAAGGGCATAGGCTAGATGATGTAGCTTTTCAATGGTTACAGCGAATTCGGCCATCTCATCTGGTTTATCGTCATGAAGAAATGACGTACTTAGAACCATATCTACCGAGCCGATTTGCTCGACAATTCGGATACAACCAACTTCATGTTGGGAATGCCACCACCTGCCTCTCTGCTCGTGGAGGACTTATTGATGGTGCTCGGGCATGGAGATATTTCATGGCCAGAAATACAAAGGCTGAATTCTCTATGCCCAATCCTTTATCCAGGATGGGGACGAAAATGCTCTACACATATGCCCGTTTCTATGTTTCATCGAGCACTTTCATGCCAAGTTTCCATTTGAAGACCTTTGTCGCAGAAGACGACCCAGCTCCATCATTGAGGTCAAAGAAGAAGATTGTTGTGTCACAATTTACTCCGAAACCTGAGGATGAGACTGCGGAAGTTGGGCCTTTATATGAATTATCCCGAGAGCAAAACTTCCCTGATGAAGTTCTTTCTCCAATATTTGTGTCCATCTCGAAGAGGAAATGGAGTGATGAATCTGAGACAGTCTCTAAAAAGAGCATTAAGTCTCAGACTTCTAAGAAGAAAGGTGTTTCAATAACTGCCACCTCATCTTTAGGTGGTTTTCCAGTTGATGAAGACGATGCTGCTGATACAGATGAAAAGATGGATGAAGATGATGCTCTTTTAATAAAAATGAAGTCGATAGCCAGACTCGTCAAGAGGACTGTCGGAAAACTGAAGGGCAATGAACTCCTGGAAACCATTATGAGCGGAGGCATATTGTCAGAAATCGATAAATCAGTTTCCACTGAAAGAACAGAATCTGATCATATTCATATTCCGGTAACTTCCGCTGAACCAATTGAGGTAGGATCAACTCGATTTCAGGAAGTGATAGTTTCCAACGACTAGTGGAGTAGTTGCATAACCCACATTTGATCTTGGGTTAGGTAACACTCCGAAAATAAGGAGAGAGGATATTAATATCCCCTTTGAGCATGGGAAAGAGGGTATCATTCAAGCCTTGGATGATCAGATTGAAGATTCGGAAGAGGAATCAGCGGCTAGGACAGAAGGCAGGGAACAACCAGAAGCTTTAGAGAAAACTAATCAACTTGAACAAACTCAGGCTGAAGAGAATATTCTTTCGGTCAGAGGCGATGAAGATGTGTAAGCGTCTGAGCTATCAGCTGCTGATGAATTATTAAAGAATGCTTGTAAAGATATCATTCTTCAAACCAATATTCTAGAAGAGACTGAACCTGCAGTCAATACTGAGTCTATGGAGATTGAAGCTCAAGATCCTAAGCTTACTGATATTGTTGTTGTTGTTCCTGAGATTCATCACTCTCAAGGAGTTGATGAAAACATCTTAGATTCTGGATCCGAGACTCATCATGAAACTGGGGATCAAAGAGAGTCTGAAGAAGAACATTGTGAGGAAGAAGAAGAAGCTGAAGAGGAAGAGGATTGGTACCCTGATACTTCTATTCATTATGATGAAGACAAGATCAAAGGGAATAGACTGGAGCTTGGCTCTGAACTTATTCAGTCTCCTGACAATACTCCAGTACCCAGTAATCCTGGAGCTGGAAGTAGTCATATAAAACAGGTATCAGACACCATTATGGACCGACTGCGAGAAGATGCGAGACTTCCTCAGCATATAGAATATGAACCTCAACCTGGTAGAGTTTTATTTCAATTTTTTTTTTACCTTCTTTTTTTTATATGCTGATTATTTTTCTTTTGACTAGTAGGGACTGCTGCAGCGATGAGCTCAACTCATGCTCCGCCTGCTCATACTGATGTTGATGAAGGAAATTCGCATCTACCGACTTCTCCGAAAGCACATACTTCTATTCCCAGAATAGAGAATATCCAGGCCTCTTTCTCAATAATGACAGCAACTTCCGGTTTTGAAATGGGATTGGCAAGGACCCTGGCAATGTATTCAGATATTATCTATTCATATCTGGATACGTTCTCCAGGCGATTCATGAAAGATAAAACTATGCCTTTCTCCGAACTTCGTACGGTAGTTAATTTCCCGCTTCTGGCACTGCGACATGCTGGCTGTGAGACTCAGTGTATCTTCTTTGAACATCTCCTAGATGAATTGGAGACAACTATCCAAAAATACTGGGAGATGAAGAAAGAAGATATTAAATCTTTGACTGTGGCTGAGATCGCTCGATTGGAACATGAAGCCCAAGCTCAGCAAGCTGCTTTAGAAGAATTTCTTGCTTCTTCATCTGAGAAGTTAATAAAAAAGAATGAAGAAATAGTGGCAACTCGTCGGAGAGTAGAACATCTGGAAAAAGATGAAATATCTAAAGCTGAAGAACTTCAGAAGTTAAAAAAGGAATTGGCTCGTCTTCTGGAGCGTATTGTATCCATGGAGAAGGAGCAATCTGAGATTATCACTGCTCGTACCACCGAAGCTGCATGCTATCAAACTCTTCAATAAGAGCGAGAATAGATGCAGGCCGAGCAGATAGAAGAAGCTGACCGTCGCCATCACGCTATTGCTATTTTTGATCAACAAGTAGTCACAGTTGAGGTGGCAGAATGAGTCCGTAAAACTCATGAGGAGAAGATGAACACTATACTTAATCATATTCAAGAGTTAATAACTCCTTCTCCTAAACAAATTTTTCAAGCTTCTCATATTTTGAATCTTTTTGACATTCACTTGTAATCAGCACTTTGATCTTTGAATGAAGAAAATGAGAATTTTGATCTAATTTTTGACTTTGTTGTTTTAAAAATGATGTATCTATAGAAAATATGTTCAGAGGTAAATAATACATGACATATTTCAATAGAATAGAAAATACAAATAAACTTTGTCATTCTATCAGATGATATTAAACCAAAGATAATTTTAGTTTAATACTGAAGAAAAAATAGAATTCAGATATAAAAATACCTATGAACTCGATTTTCTATAATCTTTGGACTTGGAAATCAAAAGACTAGATATCATTTTCATAAAATAGAAAATATAATACTGAGATAGAAAATTCAGAGGTAATATGGACGTGATTTTCTAGATATCAAATTCACTAAGAAAATGATACAAATTAGAATATCTATTTTCACTGGGGATAAAAGATATCAAAATGATAGGAGAATAATCTCGACAGATGAAAGTATTACGCATAATATTTCTTCAAGAATTTGCCATTAATGTGCATCATAGTAACTTTACCATCCATGGTGGTAAGCTGATATGCCCCATTAGAAAATACTTTATTCACAATGAATGGACCTTTCCATTTTGTATCGAACTTGCCTTTACTCATATGTGTCATAGTCATCGGACGTCTGACTGCAAGAACAAGTTCCCCTTTTTGATATGCTCGAACTTTGACTTTCTTGTTAAAAGCTCTTGAGATTCTAGCTTGATAGAATTCGATATTCTGTTGAGCATATAACCGCTTTTCATCTAGAGCTTCTAATTCTTGAAGTCGAAGACGATCATTATTCTCAGTGGTAAGTTCATTAGCAATTGCTATCCTTAAAGAAGGAATTTGAATCTCTAATGGAAGAACAGCTTCGTATCCATACACCAAAGGAAAAGGTGTACATCTGGTGGCATTACGAACTGTAGTGCGGTAAGCCCATAAATATTCACCGAGTTTCTCACTCCAATTATATTTGTTGGCAGAAACAAACTTCTTTAAGAGTTTGATGATGGTCTTGTTGAAAGCTTCTGCTAATCCGTTAGCTGCTGGATTATATGCGATAGAAGCCAAATTGTTGATCCGATGATCATCACAGAATCGAGTAAACTTCTGACTGACAAACTGTGGTCCATTATCATGAATAATGCGTCGGGGAACACCAAATCTGTAGATGACATGATGCTTAATAAAGCTGATGATGTTAGAAGTCTTGACTTCAGATAAAGGAATAGCTTCAGCCCATTTGGAGAAATAATCGGTTATTGCGAGAATAAACCGATGACCTTTTGATGACGGCGGATTGATTGGGCCGATAATATCCATGTCCCAAGCTTCGAAGGGCCATGATGCTGCTGTTGGGTGTAGAAATTCTGAAGGCTGATGGATAAAATTCGTATGGATTTGACAAGCTTTACACTTACGGGCATATTGAATAGCATCATTTACCATAGTAGGCCAATAATAACCCATGCGTCGAATACGGTCTTGAAGTTTAGGTCCAGGCTGATGTGCTCCACAAATTCCATCATGTGCTTCGCGGATAATTTGTTGGGTCTCATCACCGACAATACATCGAAGAAGTAAACCATCATAAGCTCGACGATATAAAGTTTTTGTAGTATAATTGTAATAAAATCTGAGTGATCGTCGTCTGATAGATGCTGCCTCACTCGGATTATCTGGAAGGATATCATACAATACAAAATCTAAGAAAGGAAGTCTCCAATCTTTATCAGTATTCTGAGTCTCAGCTGAATTACTGAAGATGAATTCCATACTAGAATCATATGAAGTTGAAGATGATTTACGATTTAATCTGTCAAACTCTAAATCAATACCGAATCCTCTTGTTGTATTGATATCATGAGATGTTGACTCTTCAATATCAACTAGAAGTCCTAGAGTTAGATTGTTCTCAAGATGAAATAATTCTCGATTGTAAACAACAATCATTTGTTGACGTTTAACCGGAATAGCTAACACTGTCGCAAGATTAGCAAGAGCATCAGCTTCTGTGTTACATGCTCGCCTAACATGTTCGATGAACAATCCTTCAAATGAAGAAGCCATAGATATGGCCAATCTGTAGTAAGGAACCAGATCTTAATGGCGAACTTCATAAGTACCTCTTATCTGATTGACGATGAGTTTAGAATCTCCATAAGCTTCTAAATATTGAATATTCAATTGTTTAGCGAGTTGAAGACCAATAAGCAATGCATTGTACTCAGCTACGTTGTTTGAACATGGTTGATCGAGAGAATAAGCTCTTTGAATAGCAAGACCTTCTGGCGATACAAGAACGATTCCAACCCCAGCAACAATGTCACCATTAGGACCTATTCTTGAAGCTCCGTCAAAGAATAGATGCCAAGTAGGATCTTCTTCAGCAATTTGGTTTGAGTCTAAGACTTTATCTGGGATTTCATCGTAGAGTTTTGAATTTTCTGGAATTGAATGAGCAACCAGAAAATCAGCTAAAGCTTGTCCTTTGACCGATTTCTGAGGGATATAGTACATATCATACTGAGCAAGTAAAATTCCCCAGTTAGCTAATCGAGAATTTAAAACACTTGGTTTCTTCATCATGACTCATATAGGATTGATCCTGGAAATGATATGAATGGTCTGGCCAATGATATAATGTCGTGTCTTTTGGACAGCGAACATAAGGGCTGGACATTCTTTTTCGACTGGTGAATATCGAGGTTCAGCTCCGGTCATGGTACGACTGAGATAGTAAATGGCTTGTTCATGACCATTTTTATTCTTTTGAGCGAGCAGTGCACCCAATGAATGACTCGTTGCTCGGGTATATAGAAGGAACGGTATTCCTGAAATAGGAGGTACCAATACTGGGGGGTTCATCAGATACTTTTTATGTCATCAATTGCTTTCTGACATTCATCAGTCCAGACGAAAGAAACACCTTTCTTCAAAAGTTTATTGAATGGTCTGTAGCATCCTGAAGAATTTGAGATGAATCTCCTGATATAAGCGATCCTTCCTTGAAATCCTCGTAGCTCTTTTAAGGTGCGTGGAGGACGCATCTCTTAGATGGCTTTGATCTTCTCGGGATCTATGTGTATACCTTTCGAGGTAATGACGAAGCCGAGAAATTTGCCACTAGAGTCGCCTAAAATGGATTTAGTAGGGTTCATCCATAATTGATGCCGACACATTAGATCAAATATAGTTTTCAAATCTTGGATGTGATCCTCTTTTTGTCGACTTTTGACTGCAATATCATCAACATAGCATTCGACTATTTTTTGCAAATGTTCACGGAATATAGTGCTCATAGCTCGTTGATAAGTTGCTTCTGCATTTTTGAGACCGAATGGCATCACTGTATAACAGTATGTACCAATCGATTTCTGAAGGAAGTGTGTTTCTCGTCATCTGGAAACATTTTAATTTGATTGTATCCAGAATACCCATCCATAAATGACATCCGTTCAAAACCACAGGTGTTATCGATCATAACATCAGTAATTGGTAGGGGGAACTCGTCTTTAGGACATGCCGTATTGAGATCACGATAGTCTATGCATACTCTGATATTGCCAGTCTTTTTAAGGACAAGAACTATATTAGCCACCCAATCAGGGTGTTGTTCCTCTCTGATAAACCCAGAAGCCATGAGTTTATTAACTTCAGCTTCAATTGTATCCATAATGTCTGGACGGAATCGTCGCTGTTGTTGCTTGACCGGTTTTAGCATTTGGCATGATATTAAGTTTGTGAGTTGCTATCTGTGGATCAAGTCCTGGCATATCATTATAGCTCCAAGCGAAGACGTCGAGGTATTCGCGAATAAGTTTGATCATGTCTTGCTTATCAGTTTCTGAAAGACTTTCACTAATGAATATTGGTTTAGGGGATCCCTCTTCACCAACATCTATTTGAACGAGTTTATCTTCAGTTGGAGGTTCTCTTTGCTCGAATCTAAACTCCCATTGATTATCTAACCTTTGGACCCATTGTTCTAATTTGGATGTGATTTCAAACTCGTCTTCGTCATTTTCTTCAGGACCGTCAGCGGGAAACCATGTTGGAAGACAGAATATTACGGTGGAAGTCACCAATACTTGTATCAGAATCCCAAGAGGAGGTATTAGAAGAATCAGATCTTTTATCTTCATCAGATTCGAGATCTTCATGGATGATATTGATAAAGAAAGTAGGAGCAATATAACCCAATCCGTATTTTGTCCTTCCATATTTTAGAGAAGGAATCCGAACAGGCATTTTTCTTTCTTTCCCATTACTGAGGTCGGTTCTGAAGTCATAGCCCATATTTTTGATAATATCTTTAGATTGCTGGCTGTAACGACGCAACTGTAATCTTCTAGAATCATCATTTTATCATCATCTTCAAGGTTGATAGGGTTTTTGGTCCTTTGTAGAAGAATATTGGAATGTCTCCTGGTTTTCTGCTAGGTACTAGAAAGCATGAACCTTATACTGATTCTAAGGATACTTCTGTATGAAAAAGTCTGTACAACTCCTATGGTTATTGTTTTCAAGTCATCTAACAAATGCAAATAATTATGAACATGATTACAAACATCAATATACTGTAAAGACGGAGATATTTCATTAATTTCAAAAGTAGTAGCATTTACATCAGAAGGAGGTTGAACCTTAGAAATCTTAGCCAAATCAATGACAAAAGGGGGAGAAGAAGAACTAGAAGGAGTTTTGTTTCGATTAAGATCGATCAGAAATGGCTCAGAAGAGGTGAGCTCCCTTGAAGCTTGGGATAGAAAAGTAGTTCGCCCACCAACAGGGATTACCAGAGTGTCCTGTTTTGTAAGTGAAGATGCAGGAAATGTAGTACGCCCACTGACAGGAATGATCAGCGTGTCTTGGGTAGATGATTGAGGTAATGGAGAGACACGTCCGCTCACTGGAATAATGAAGGGGCCTTCTCCAGAGGGTTTAGGAGACTGTTGTTGAGTAGTTCGACCTTTAACAGGAATTATCAAGGTCTCACTTTGCGGGTCTTCTTTTTCTATAGCTTGTACTATTTTTGTATATTCCTCTTTGTACATCCGGAAATTACTGAAATAAGCTTCAACCCCACGGAAAGGATTTATATCAGCAACTTCCTTTCGTACTTTTCCATCGCTGTCAATGTATTTGAAGCACTGATGAAGAGTAGAAGGCACCACATTATTTTCATGAAGGAAGGGTCTTCCCAAGAGAAGATTATAAGATCCTACGATCTCGATAACATAGAAAGTGACTTTAGATCTGAAATCGCCTATTTGAAGTTTCAGATGAATCTTTTCCAACGGCTCGCTTCGGCTTTGATTGAATCCCAATATAGTAGTAACCGTCTTGGAAAGTTTGTGAAGAGGAATTTTTAATTCATCTAGCAAACTCCTTGGCATTATGCTTGAAGCAGACCCTGGATCAATAAGAATACGATCTACCTTCATCGTATCGATATAACCGGTGCAGTAGAGAGGCCGATCATGTCGATTATCCTCCAATAACATGTCATCTTGTGTAAAAGTGATATTCGGGATGATCTCCAATACACTATTGCAATGTAAGCAAGTAACAGGTTCTTCATCTGGCTTCTTTAATTGTGCGAGGCAAGAGTCAGCCTGAAGAAGTGCCTCACTTAATGTCTCCCGAGTCTCTTTCGAAAGACGTAGAAGTTCAAAGAGGGACATTCTAGCTGGAGTATTAGCGAGTTGAGCTAAAATGTCAAAATTATAAGGCTTCTGAAGTCCAAGGGGGGGACTTCCTGATTGGTTTATCGAAGCGAACTTGTTGTTTGCCTTTCTCAAGTGCTGTGGGCTTGGAAGGAATAGGTATAACCGGTGTAGTTGAAGGAACAGGTACAGTAGATGATTCTTCCTCCCGAGGAACATCAGGAATATCTTTGTCAGCTGGAGAAATATCAGGAGTATCTTCAAGACTATCAGGAGTATCATCAGGACTCTTGGAATAATTCTTTAGATAATGTTTCCCTGTTCTAGTAGCACCAGCAAGCGCTTCTTCCTTATCCTTTGGCTCTGTGTCGAAAGTAGATCCGAAAGAAGTCATATGACATGACTTAGTTTTTTCGGCCTTCCTAGATTTTAGGGAAGTAGTCTTTTGAAGGGGAGGAGATTTAAAATCTGCCACTAGATCGGGATGAATCCATATGATTTCTCCTGTTTCAATAGTGATCGGTACTAATCCTTTAGACTGTGGAGGAGGAATATTCACGATTTCAAGAGTTGCCTTGGGAATAGGAACAATCCCGCTTTCGAGGAGTTGAGGAGGAAAATCTCCGAATTGCATAGAGACAACATTGGAGGTGACGGTCTTTTCTTTCGGAGTGAGAGTGACAGCTCCAGATTTGATCATTTCCTAGATTTTTCCATTCAGTACAAAACATGTACGAGCTGTGTGACCCAATATTCTATGGTACGGACAGTATTTAGGATGATCTGTCTTACCAGCTTCATCTGGTTTCTTGATTTCAGGTAATTATATTTTATTACCTTTAAGTAGACATTCAAAGATACCAAGGACGTCATCGTCGTCGAAAGAGTATTCTTCTTTGGGGCGAGGTGCTTTTGGTTGTTTATTTGTTGGAGCTGGGGTAGCTTGGGCTGATATTACTTCTTGATTTTTGCTCTGGAGATTGACTTCAAGAGTCTCTTTTCCTTTACGATTGTTAGGTCACGTACTATTGCTAGTTTTTGACCTGATTCATTGGATTCATGTGTACCCCCAGACCTTTGAAAGTCTCGGCACTGACTTTGGCAGCTTTGGCACTTACGATGAAGGAAGGCCAATCATGGAATTGAGTGGATCCTGTCCACATGCTGATGATTGGTAAGAGATTTGACTTGCAAGTGTCGATAGTGACAGCATCGGGAGTTCCAAGAGGCATTTTTAAAGCTTCTCTTCTAAATCTTTCAATAAAGCTTTCAGTGCTCTCATTATTTCTCTGTTTGATTCTTATAAGAGCAGACATAGTCATATCATTAAGCCCTTCATAGAACCGTTCAAGAAACATTTGTTTGAAGCCGGCAAATGAGGTAATACACCCATCAGGGAGACTTCTATACCACTCATAAGCCGTTCCTTTGAGACATCCGACAAACACCCGAGTAAGGAGGGCGTAGCTTGGTTATAGCTGGTCAGTCATCACTTCAAAATGATTAATAAACTGACTAGGAGAAGTGGTTCCATCAAAGAATGAGATAGTAGGAGGCTTGTATTTAGGAGGATATGATACTTGCTTCTATTCTATTGGATAAGGTTGCTTGATACCTAACCTTTGTAAACCATCTTTCTGTTTAAATGCCTCAAATTGGGTTCTAAGATTCCTCAATTCTTCAGTAACGACTCCGAAAGATTGTGGAGTTGTAGCTTAGAGATATTGAGGAGGAGGGACAGCATTTAAGCACTACCCACCCCGAATGGCTAGAATTGTTGAGCTTGTCCAGGGACATTGGATTGTACTGCTGGAGAACTTGCACTGGACCTATACCAGTGTCAATCGTATGGCTCAGGTACGGTCCGTGGATTTTGCAGCTGGTTTGCCATAAGTTCATACATTGATTTCATAGTATCAGCCATAGATTTCATTTGTTGTTCCAAAGAAGCAATTCTTTGATCTTGAGGAGTCATCGAAGAAGAAGGTTCATTGTTCAAATCAGTATTCCCATCCACCATATAAGTTGTGACCATACGAGGGATTGTTGATGATACTGTTTGTTCTGAATCATTGCTTTGTGTATCAAAATCAGTTGTAGGAGAACTACCCCCAGTAGAAAGAGGTAGGAAGTTGGATTCTCCAAGAAATTCAGAATAGTCTTCAGAAACCGAAGTTCTTTGATTAGAAGCCAGGACTCTTGCTCTGGTGCCTCTGTATACCCCATTTGGACTATCAGTTCTACCCCCAGAATTCCGAGAGGTCATGTTGATAGAAGCGAAAAGAGGTTCATCTTCATCAGACATAGGTTCACCCTGGATCCGATTAAAGACAGACTGTTATTTCGTTTGGCATCTGCATTGAATTATGACCCTAGGTTGGAAGTCACACTCATGAGGTCATGATCACTTGACAGAGAATTATTCCTCCTCTTTTGTTGAAGATGTTCTCGCAAATTCGTATGTGAAGATTGAGGTATATTTGAGAACAATCTTTGTTTATTAGGAATGTATTTCTTGTCCTTAGATTTTGTCGGCTCTTGATTATACAAAGAGTGATTAATCTGAGCAACATAATTTTTGGCATATTCTGCATCCGGATCTCTTATTTTCATTTTCGATTGGTGTAGTTTCTTAACACCAGAAGTACTTCCCAACGGGATTGATTAAGTTTCATTCTTAGATCTGTTGGAGGTAAAACATTGGTTTTTGACACTTGAAGTTTTCCTTCCATTGATCTGGATATTTGCAGAGAGGTAAGAGTTGAACATCCCCTTGAGTAGGAGTCGGTAACAAACCTTTTTGTAGAGACAAATTCTGTGCCCAATTTGAAGAAGTCGTAGAAGAAGACATTAAGAAATGTTTCTTTTTAGACTTATTCAAGTTTTGAGACATAGAATGTCCAGAAGGAAGAGTAGTCAAAAGACTATTTCCTTTTCTTTGACTAATAAAGCTGTCAGCCAAAGCTGTTCCTGAAGTAAACACTACAGGAGCAGAAGAAACAACTAAAGAATTGTTTCTATTCAAAGGGACTTTGTGAGCCATTTGTGGAGGAGCCATAGCAAGACTACCCCCAGTTCTAGCAGAACTTGGCAGGGAGGAAGAAATAGCTAAAGAGCTATTTTTCTTAGAATATGCTGATAACAATTTGGCTAAGGAGCCAGTGCTGTCAGCATATGAAGTCTTGGCTAAAAAGCCAGATTTTGGTACGCATGCTGAGTCAGGGAGAGCTGACTTGGTGGATGATGCATGCGGAATACACGCTGAGATAGGCTTGGTTAAAGAACCAGTACTCTTAGCGTGATTTTTAGGTTTGGAAATACACGCTAGAACAGGTTTGGCTAAAGAGCCAGTGCTGTCAGCGTGACTTTTGGACTGATTGACTACGAAAACAGATTTGGCTAAAGAGCCATCACTGTCAGCGTGTCTTTTGGATACTGTCGTCTTCGAGCACACAGGAGTATGCGTGCCT
This sequence comes from Iris pallida, assembly GCA_029216955.1. NCBI lineage: Eukaryota > Viridiplantae > Streptophyta > Magnoliopsida > Asparagales > Iridaceae > Iris > Iris pallida. The sequence continues at coordinate 7,635,603 of JANAVB010013395.1, read as the reverse complement.
GCAGTGGAGTTCTTGACAGTGTTAGTAATGGACACTGTGGCAGGAACTTCACCATCTTTGGTTGCCAACAGATTCTTAGGGACGTAGATAGGTCGTCCCTTTGATTTGGCGGTTGTGATAGAGGCTGAAGTGTGCTTGCCACCCTTAGCCCGCTGCATTTCTTCATAGGCGAGTTGATTGAACTGAATCGATATCACCTTCTTCGTCGATCCGACTGACGAAGCGTCGCATTGAGTTGTTGCCATCTCAGAAGAGGAGATGGGTTTCCCCAGCAGAGTCGCCAATTTATTTTTCATAAATAAATTCACTTTATTTATTTTGATTCTGGGAAAATACAACTTTAGGAATCCGATCTAGAAGACGATCGCTTTATTCCTTGGACGATGCGAAGAAGAAAAGCTCTCAAAAATTCGACAGCAATTTAGATATTCTGTCTCTCTGTACAATGAATGAGAAGAGAACTCTATTTATAGAGTCAAAAATAACTAAAAAGATAACTGTTTTCATAAACTATGCATAGTTGATAATCACGCAGGACTCAATCATACGCAAGGTTAATGAGCAGTTACTGGACGTGGCCCATAACTGTTGGACACATGGCAATCATGCATGAGTCGTGTGCAAGTTACTGGGGCACGCATACGAGAGATCCGTGGCATGGCTGCCACATACTCTAATTTGATAATTTGAGATGATAATCTGCTAACTGATTGAGGATGAAATCCCTGTTGAGATAAAAAATCCATGCTGACTTACAGCAGAAGTACTTCAGTTCAAAATATACGCAAACTTGAGGTAGAATGCTCAAAATATACGCAAACTTGAGGCAGACGGCTCAAAATATACGCAAGCTTGAGACAGGAACACTGAAGTTCAAAATGCACGCAGACTTGAGACAGAACGGCCATCTGTCTTGATTCGACGTGTCTCGACTGACACAAAATCTCTGACATTTATTGCTTTGTCAGTCACATTAAATGATGATAAGTCCTTTTGGCACGCCAACTTGATGAAGACCGAATCTTGTTGAGGAAGATTTCAAAATTACGCCATAGTCGGCTGAGATCTCTTGAATCCCGTGCATACGTGGCATACGAGGAGACGTTTATTAACTGTCGTGCTGTCAGTCATAATTACAATCTGACAAATGATAAGTTGTCTTTGAGTACCATTTAAACTTTGCGTACATTTGAAGAAATGGTCTGATAGAACTCAGCGTGTCTTTTAGACATTTTCTTGATAGACTATATTAACTCAGCGTGACTTCATTTTTTAGGCCTACAGTGACCTCATTCGGTGGTACGGATCGTGTCATTGAGTCCAGGACGATCAAGTTAGCTAGGAATAACATAAGGTTGACCAAAATTGGTTAAAGGAGTAATGGGCTTAGTCACGGACTGGGGATAATCGGAGGAAATTTGATAAATATGTGATTTTTAGAAAATATTTTATAATCTTTGAAAAATAAACTATTAGTCAAAATATGCTCTCAAACAAATATTCGAAAAATCGAAAGTTGTTCTTAAGGCAAAAGCTCTAAGTTTGTAGAAATATGGTTTGAGATAGAACTATATTAATTAAAACATATGAGAAATACCAAAATTTTTGTAAATTTTTGAAACTACATTTTATGGGTCAAAATATTTTAGGTAATCGTGTTGAAAATTATTTTAGGCCAAAAATACATAAATAAGATACTATTAATATGACTTTCAATATAATGAGAAGATAATGATAATGTCGGTATTAGTAGAACTAATAAATAATACTGATAACTACTAACAAAATACTATTTCGAAGAATATTAATAACAACATTTAAAATATGTATTTAACTTATATATCTATTTATACATAATAAAGTATAAATTTACCTATATATACATATATATAATCTTTTATCATACAAAAATATTAATAATTTATATTACTAATATTAATACACTACTGATGTACTGGAACAAAGAGAAAGAAAGTAATAATGATAAACTTAATAGTGATAATAATAATAATAATAATATAGTAGATACTAAAAGAAGCAGAAAATAACTGATAACCATACATAAAAATAACAACATAAAACTAAAAAAAAACAAACAAACAAAAATATAATAATAATAATAATAATACTAATAATAATAATAAAATATCTAATCATAATATTAACAAAAGTAACAGGTACTGTGCGCTGCTCTCTCTTTTCGAGAGAGAGCTCTCCGCTCAAAACTCAAAAGTAATAAAAGTAGGAGTCTAAATGTAGTCTGTGAGAGAGAGAGAGAAAAATTGAAAAAAGAAAATGAAGAAACAGCAGGAGGAGGAGAGAGTTGGAGTGAAGAGGGGGTTTTACTGGGCGGGTCGGCACGTGCTCCGCGAGGCGGCGGTTTGGGAGCGGCTGCGGATGATCGGAGAGGAGTGGAGCGATGACGGGCGTAGACGCGGCGGATGGGGTTAGACGGATTCGCGGTGGCGCGGGAGTTAGGAACTCGGCGGCGCCGGAGTGAGGGAGAGGCGGAGGATCTCGGCCGGGCTTGGCCGGGGAGAGGCGACAAGGGCGGAGGGTCGGCGGTGGCTCGACAAGGGTTGACGCGGCTGGAGGAAGGGAAGCTAAGCTCGGCGGATCCGGCGCAGCGCTCGACGGATGGGACGCGTGGAGCGGCGGTCATCGCCGGAGGGGTTTTCAGAGCTCGCTCGCGCGGAGGCAAGCGCGGCGGAGCTGGTAGGAAGGAGAGCGGCGGTCGGGGGTTGTTCGCGGGTCAGGTCGACGCGCGGTGGAGTGGAAACAGGGGCAGTCGGCAGCTGTTTGCCGGCGAGGCGGCCAGGTGAGTGAATGGTGCGTGTGGTTAATATTTTTGGGTTTTGTTTTTCCTTTCTTGTGGCGGTGGTGGTGGATTCCGATACTGTGGACGCGGCGAAGGTGGTGGTGGGTGATTACTAGCGGTGGTGTTGGCAGGCTGCGGTGGCGGAGGGTTCGGTCGGGTTTGGGTTGGTGTTGGCTGGTGGTGATGGTGTTATCGATGGTGGCGGGGCTGCCGGAAGTGCGGCGACCACCTGAGCCGGGGTCGAAGTCGGGGTCGTGGTGAAGGTGACGGTGACAGTGTAGGCGTGGCGGTCCGATGATGGTGGCAGAGTTGGCTGGAGGCACCTGTAGACTAGGTTTAGATTAGGTTTTTTTGTCGGGTTGATGGTGTCGGGTCGAGGCTGGGTTAGATCAGGATTTGGATATCGTGTCGGAATTGTCGACACGGATAATAATAAATATAAATATAAGAAGTGTGGAATAAGAGAGTCACCGGGGTCGGACCCGAGGCCGTCACGGCTGACACGGAAGAAATTGGACACAGACACGATGCACGTACATGTGGTGGAAATTTGTGGAGAATAAAATTTATGGAGGAGTACCTGCCTATTTATAGGATGTGGAAATTCCCAATTAGATAGGATTAGGATATAGTTTAAACCCAAATTAGATAATGCAATCTATTTAATTTAAAACCAATCAAATCCAAATCCAAATCCAATTAATTCTAATTAAATCAAATTAAATTCTCGTAGTTTAAAAATCAAATCAATAAATTAAATTTCAATTATTTACTATTTAAATAAATATATAAATTCAAATCAAGATTTAAATGGCCATAATAACTTCCAAATATATTTTTCAAAATACCAATAATAATAATTTTGAAAATAATAAATATTTTAAATATCTTTTTGAACAATAAAATATAAATATTAATAAATCTCAAAAATTACACTTTTATTTAAAATAGACCAATAAATAATTACGAAATATATGTATGCAAAATATTCTTTACATAATTAGGCTTTTCTAGTGTACAAAAATATTATTTATTATTAATAACTGCTAGAAACAAAAAGGCTTTCATAGATAAAATCGTAAACTTGAAATAATAGCTAGAAATAATTATTGTCTATATTTCTTTGAAACTATAAAAAATAATAAAAATAATGTTTTTCAAAAATATGTACGCTCGCACATATTCGTACTCGACGAGCAAGAAAATAAATTTCGTGCGCGACGTAAAATACGACTACGCGACGTACAATACAAAAATTTTAAATCAGTACCAATTAATATAAAAAAATATATATATAGTAGAAATTAGGGGTTTTACATCCTACCCAACTTAAAAGGATTTCGTCCTTGAAATTAAGAATTCGTAGGGGGGTGAGAAGGCACAAGGGGGTTTCGATGGGAAGCAATCGATAACAAATCATGCCGTAAGAAATCACGATTTAGATCATAGAAAAAAAAATAATACGGTATGGTCACGAGTAATGATTAAGAGAACGAAATAGATTCGCTTTAATTAAGCGATTAGAGGGTCTTGATAGGGCCGAGTAGTTTGGGATGAAGATATAGCAACATCGAGTGAGAATGGTCATAGCCGATGGAAGGGTGAGAGGAAGTTCTAGTATGACGCTTTCGTCCTCCTAAAATAGGTGAGGGCGAAGCAATATAGAGTTTGAAGGAGGCACTATCGAATACGAATACGTGATTCAAGGACGACCAAAAATTTCAAAGGAATTGCCAAGACAGTCGTGGATGGAATTCTAGAGGACAAGTTTAGCTATGTCCCCATCCACGTAGAACGATAAATAAAAGCGAACAAAAGTGCACTCGGTTGATCAGACCATTATGCACCGGTTCTGATAGACAATATGTTAGTGGGGTACCTCCATTAACATATATGTCACGAACAGCTTGGTAAAAGGCTAAGCTTGCAAAAACTAGGCTACATTAGCATCATTAGTCTAGATAGTAAAATATAGGCACGATAATAGATGAATAAAAACAAATATGAATGGTCTAAGAGTCATAAGGATCTATGTCTTGTTTATTCCTATACCATCATTCTACGGTTTTATTGACCAAGGCTTGGTTGACCAAATGGTTTAAATTTCTCTAGTCTCTAGGGTCTAGATAATACCATTTGTATTCCCTTAGTGGTCAAGGGTGTGTCAAGTTGTGGGGTATTCTACCCAACTTAAAAGAATTAAGCTAAGGATATTTGGGACATCTAACTAGTAGGGTCAATCTCTAGCAAGCACGAAGGGAAGATAAGAATAAGGATGGAAGGAAGCAAGTAAGATGCAATTGATGAGTCAAATGGTAGATAAAATCAAGAAAAGAGGTCAAGTATGTGGATGACATCATAAACTTCTAACCCTATACGCAGGCTTGCTTGGTACGGTAAAGTAACCAAACAATTTATCTAGACCTGCATGGGCCACCACAAAAACATGTAACGCCCCAGTCCCAAAATACGTAGGACTAGGAACGTAGACATGCCAGCTGTATTCATACGAAGTATACTCCAATATATGGAAGCCTCGTATAAATACATAAGCTGTAAAATGCAGTAGAACCATAACTAATCTCATCCACACAGAATAAATGAATAAAAGATCATATAATGAGAATAAATTTGTCTTGATACAATATGTTGGGCAGAGACAAATCTACTACCAACAAATAAGAAAAAGTACATAGAAAATGAAATGAGTGGCGAGCGAAGCGAAGACGATCCAAATGCAATCATCCTCGAAGAAATAGCGAAGATCACGGCTAGAGCTAGAACACCTGCGAAAGATAATAGCACACACCTGGCGAGACAACCAGGTCCTCAGAGGGACGTAACAAGACACATAATAGCATGCCATATAAACTGAATAAATATTGCTCAAATAAATAAGTCAATCGAATTTATAATATAGTCCAATACGCACCTACTAAACGAGCGTACCATCCCTCCAACCAAACAAGGACAGGAGATGGTAAACTAATTCACAGCGACGTATCTTTCCATGTTATGAATCCAATATGGTATCCGGACCCCAACAAGGTTCAATACCTTCTCATCGAAGTAGTAAGTCACACCGACAACCAAATAAGGACAAGATGTGACGAACTAATCTGCGATAAGTTATTGTTCCAAGCCACGGTCAGATACAAGTACCCAAACCAAAAGTACTCGTACCTAACGGATTAGGTAGCCTACCGTTCTAAGTGAAATGTAGTTAAGAACAATCCTTCCTACGCATGGGCCCTGGCTGAATAGGATCGGCATAGTCCCCTCATGGGCACCAGAGGCCCCATCAGTAATCATGGGTCATCAACCCCGTATCTCCAGCGGAGAGTCCGGGTCACAAGGGAAGTGCATCGAAGCCCATACGCTAAGGAATTGTCCTTCCCGTCCAATGCCTACTGTGTTGTATCCACAACACAAAACCACTATAACCGCTAAGTCAAACTAGCATGCAATTTCTATTAGCGGTTATTTCTATCGCACGGCTTGTACGTACTGGTGGCCAGCAAATCACGTACTTCCGTGTTCTATATGCGACACACAACCTCGTGTTACAACGTGTCAAGGCCAATGAATGCAACACACAAGGTGGTCCCTTAAATCTAGGTTAATATGAGAAAAATAATACATAGCAAAAAAAATAAATGAACAGTAAGTTCTAACAGTTATGCCATGTATCACAGTTTTTTTGCATAAAGAAAATAAAATGCATGAAATATGAGCTAAAATAATTAAACAGCGAATGGCAATGTGTCTTGCCTGGTAGGACGCCTGGTGTGCTGCGATGATCAAGGTGGCCCGAACATATGACTTTGGTGCATCAACTATATGAGGTGACCTCATTCGGTGGTACGGACCGTGTCATTGAGTCCAGGACGATCAAGTTAGCTAGGAATAACATAAGGTTGACCAAAATTGGTTAAAGGAGTAATGGGCTTAGTCACGGACTGGGGATAATCGGAGGAAATTTGATAAATATGTGATTTTTAGAAAATATTTTATAATCTTTGAAAAATAAACAATTAGTCAAAATATGCTCTCAAAAGAATATCCGAAAAATCGAAAGTTGTTCTTAAGGCAAATGCTCTAAGTTTGTAGAAATATGGTTTGATATAGAACTATATTAATTAAAACATATGAGAAATACCAAAATTTTTGTAAATTTTTTGAAAGTACATTTTATGGGTCAAAATATTTTAGGTAATCATGTTGAAAATTATTTTAGGCCAAAAATACATAAATAAGATACTATTAATATGACTTTCAATATAATGAGAACAAAATGATAATGTCGGTATTAGTAGAACTAATAAAATAATACTGATAACTACTAACAAATACTATTTCGAAGAATATTAATAACAACAATTAAAATATGTATTTAACTTATATATCTATTTATACATAATAAAGTATAAATTTATATATATATATATATATATATATATAATCTTTTATCATACAAAATATTAATAATTTATATTACTAATATTAATACACTACTGATGTACTGGAACAAAGAGAAAGAAAGTAATAATGATAAACATAATAGTGATAATAATAATATAGCAGATACTAAAAGAACAGAAAATAACTAATAACCACACATAAAAATAACAACATAAAACTGAAAAACAAACAAACAAAAATATAATAATAATACTAATAAAATAATAATATAATAATAATAATATAAATATCTAATCATAATATTAACAAAAGTAACAGGTACTGTGCGCTGCTCTCTCTTTTCGAGAGAGAGCTCTCCGCTCAAAACTCAAAAGTAATAAAAGTAGGAGTCTAAATGTAGTTTGTGAGAGAGAGAAAAATTGAAAAAAGAAATGAAAAACAGCAGGAGGAGGAGAGTTAGAGTGAAGAGGGGGTTTTACTGGGCGGTCGGCGCGTGCTCCGCGAGGCCGGTTTGGGAGTGGCTGCGGATGATCGGAGGGGAGTGGAGCGGCGACGGGCGCAGACGCGGCGGATGGGGTAAGACGGATTCACGGTGGCACGGAAGTTAGGAACTCGACGGCGCCGGAGTGAGGGAGAGGGGGAGGATCTCGGCGGCTTGGCCGGGGAGAGGCGGCAAGGGCGAGGGTCGGCGGTGGCTCGGCAAGGGTTGACGCGGCTGGAGGAAGGAAAGCTGGGCTCGGCGGATCCGACGCAGCGCTCGACGGAGGGGACGCGTGGAGCGGCGGTCATCGCCGGAGGGGTTTTCAGAGCTCGCTCGCGTGGAGGTCAGGTCGACGCGCGTGGAGTGGAAACAGGGCGGTCGGCGGCTGTTCGCCGTCGAGGCGGCCAGTTGAGTGAATTATGCGTGTGGTTAATATTTTGGGTTTTGTTTTTCCTTTCTTGTGGCGGTGGTGGTGGATTTCGATACTGTGGTGGCGGCGAAGGTTGTGGTAGGTGATTACTGGCGGTGGTGTTGGCAGGCTGCGGTGGCCGAGGGTTCGGTCGGGTTTGGGTTGGTGTTGGCTGGTGGTGATGGTGTTGTCGATGGTGGCGGGCTGCCGGGAGTGCGGCGACCACCTGAGCCGGGTCGAAGTCGGGGTCGTAGTGAAGGTGACGGTGACAGTGTAGGCGTGGCGGTCCGATGATGGTGGCGGAGTTGGCTGGAGGCACCTATAGACTAGGTTTAGATTAGGTTTTTTGTCGGGTTGATGGTGTTGGGTCGAGGCTGGGTTAGATCAGGATTTGGATATCGTGTCGGAATTGTCCACACGGATAATAATAAATATAAATGTAAGAAGTGTGGAATAAGAGAGTCACCGGGGTCGGACCCGAGGCCGTCACGGCTGACACGGAAGAAATTGGACACAGACACGATGAACGTACATGTGGTGGAAATTTGTGTAGAATAAAATTTATGGAGGAGTACCTGCCTATTTATAGGATGTGGGAATTCCCAATTAGATAGGATTAGGATATAGTTTAAACCCAAATTAGATAATGCAATCTATTTAATTTAAAACCAATCAAATCCAAATCCAAATCCAATTAATTCTAATTAAATCAACTTAAATTCTCGTAGTTTAAAAATCAAATCAATAAATCAAACTTTAATTATTTACTATTTAAATAAATACATAAATTCAAATCAAGATTTAAATGGCCACAATAACATCCAAATATATTTTTCAAAATACCAATAATAATAATTTCGAAAATAATAAATATTTTTAAATATCTTTTTGAACAATAAATATTAATATTAATAAATCTTGAAAATTACACTTTTATTTAAAATAGACCAATAAATAATTACGAAATATAGTATGCAAAATATTCTTTACATAATTAGGCTTTTCTAGTATACAAAAATTTATTTATTATTAATAATTGTTAGAAACAAAAAGGCTTTCATAGATAAAATCGTAAACTTAAAATAATAGCTAGAAATTATTGTCTATATTTCTTTGAAACTATAAAAATAATAAAAAATGTTTTTCAAAAATATTTACGCTCGTACATATTCGTACTCGACGAGCAAGAAAATAAATTTCGTACGCGACGTAAAATACGACTACGCGACGTACAATACAAAAATTTTAAATCAGTACCAATTTAATATAAAAATATATATAGTAGAAATTTAGGGGTTTTACATGTGTGCATGAATAAAAGCGTTGACGAAGTTTACCAAAAAACTGTTTTCAAAACTAGGAAAACTCATCAACAAGACGTGCGTTCCGCCATTTTGGGCGACATGGTCACGAACCGAAAGCATCGAAAGGTGCGTAACGGCTTCGTGGTCGTGTGGGCTTTGACGAAATTCAAATTGGTCGCGTGTGCGCGACGAATTTGATCTGTATCCGTCAAAATTCACCGTATCGGCCTCTGTGTAAATTTCCCAATTACTTTGTGCACGCTCGTCAGATCGAGACGAAACTTACGCCAGCAGGACCGTATCATTTTTCTGGTCCTGTATGCCAAGTTTGGTCTAATTCTAAGACAGTTGATTGGATCACCGTTTTGCGGGCCCAACGGTCCGACTCAACGGGCGATTTTGTGTACGGCCCGCCGGAATCCAACTTAGGACATACGGTTGGGTTCGTATAGAAAAACTGGTTCCGTAGACATATAGTTTGACAACTTTAGAGACCATTGACTCTGGCACGCTTTTCGGTGCAAAGCGGGTCCAACGACGGACACCGTTTTGACCCAAAATTACCGTTTTGCCCCTGTGTCCGGAATTGGACTTAAGGACAGGTAATCCTAGCTAATTTAACTATTATGAGAACATTGATAATATTATTTCAGCTTCCGGGGACTGTTGTACGGGTTTTGACTATTGTGGCATACTGAGTGGCTCAGATTATCGGTTTCACCAGCACAGGACCACAGGCGAGTACAGTTTATTGTCTGTATTTCGATATTGATTTCATTATATTCATTGATTGGCCATTGGTTATGTGATTATTTTCTATTATAAATTATTGAGTCGGGAATGAGAAGTACCAAGGATGTGTGATCTGACCTTAGACCGTGTAGACCATGTAGACCGTGTTTATTATTGCATTTATTTCTTGTAGACAGTGATTTATTTATTGCAAAGTAAACAGTGTAGACAGTGATTTATTTATTACAAAGTAGACAGTGTAGACCGTGATTATTATTGCTTTTAAACTGTGTAGTTCGTGATTATTATTTTTGTAGACAGTGTTTCTTTATTGTAATATTTCTGTAGACCGTGTAACTGTAGACTGTGTAACTGTAGACCGTGTAACTTTTGTAAAACCCCTAAATTACTATAATTTTTTATTAAATTTGGTACCGATTTCAAATTTGTTATTGTACGTCGCATAGTCGTATTGTACGTCGCGCACAAAATTTTATTTTTCGTAATTGCTCGTCGAGTACGAATATGGACGAGCGTACATATTTTTAGAAAAATATTTTATTTTTATTTTTACAGCTCAAATAATTATATAATAAATACCTTGCTATTATACAAAAATTCCAAGTTGTTCTTTTCATTTTAAAGGCCCTTCAGTTATAATAATAAATAATATTTTATTAGGAAGGTATATTTATACGAATATTATGTGTGCATACATATATATTTCATAATAATCTATTAGATATTTATAAATAATAATTTTCAATATTATTATTATTAGTATTTTTGGAAAACATATTTTGAAATTATGGGGGCAATTTAAATCTTTGATTTGATACTATGGATTTAATTTAAATAGTTTAAAGATAGAAATTATATTTGATTTGAGTTGAGATGATCTAGATTTAGATTAGAATTTGATTAAATTTAGATTTGATTGATTTAAATTAATAATTAAATTATCTATTTGGGTTTTAAATAAATCCTAACAATTATCCAACTGGAATTCCCACATCCTATAAATAGGCAGGTACTCATCCATAAACTTCTACAACTCCACAAATTCCTCAACTCCAAGTTTGTGCATCGTGTCCGTGTCCCCTATCCCCATCCACTATTTGACCCCTTATACAAGTACATTAATTTTTTCTGCGTCCGACAACCCCGGACGTCAAAACCATTCCGTGTTTCGCAGGACACCTCTTCCGACCCTCTCTGTTGTGTCGAACACACTCGACGTAATCAAATCCCTATCATCCCTTTGGTCTGACCATCCTGTCGAAGCCACAGAATCCACCATGGCCAGCAAAGCTGCGTCACCCCACTCACAACCGAATTCCCGACCACCTCTTCACGTCGTTACCACAACACATCGCCTTGCTCCTCCCCGCACCACCGCCACCACGGCCACAACCACCACAAACATAGACCCCGGCCAGAGCCGCCGAGGCCAAACCACCCATAAAACCCCCCAAAATTTTTGTCGCCATAACCTTCACTCCGCCCCCGGCCAACATCCGGCCGTGCCGCCACCATAACCTCTTTCATGACCACCACCACCACCGAAGAAAAAAAAGAAGACAAAACCCATAATTTTACCTGACCTTCGCCGCAGCACGCCATCTCCGGTGGCAGCACGCTGAAGCGAACGCCCAGATCCGGCAGCTCCGCCCTTGGAGGCTGTGGCCACTGCGCTGTGTGCAGACGCCGGCGGACAATCGTGCGCCGTGGTAAACCGCAGTGCCCAGCCTGTGCTGACTCCGTCGCCGTGCGCCCCACCGGAGCCGGCCAATGCCCCATCCTCTTTCTTCTCCGCTCACCGATCTCTACTCCCCTCAGGCATCCGACCATCTTCTCCGTCGGCATGCGCCTCTGCCGATCCGGCCACTGCGCCGCCCGATCTCCGCTCGCCGGCCACCCTCACTCCGACGCCGCCCCGAGCTGGTCCGCCCCTTGTCGTCCAATTCCCCGTTTCCCTCCGTCCTCACTTCCCCGACCGACGCGCGTCCCCTCTCACTTCCTCACCGGCTCCCTCATCTTCCTTTTTCCCTTCTTCTCATCATCTCTTAATTTAATCCAATACCCCCTCTTTCTTCTTCTATGGTGAACTCGGCTCCTTGGGTTTTTTGCTGAACATTGGCTTTTGGGAGGAGAGAGCAGCCCTCCTTAATTACTCCATTTTGGTTTATGTGATTTTTTTGTTTGCGTTTTTCTTTTTTTTTTATTTCTTTTCTTCTTCTTCTTTTATTATTATTATTATTATTATTATTTTTATTATTATTTTTATTTTTATTATTTTTGTTTTTCTTTTGTTATTTGTTAGATTTTGTTACTGGAAACTTTGTACGTATATTACATTAATATATATACTTATTAGTAATAATATTATTTTTATTACTATAGTTGTATACCATTAGTATTACTTGTATTGTTTTAAATAATAAATATTAAGAAATTTTTTTATATTTGTAACAAAAATATAGTAGGGGCTTAACCTTATATAGATTGTCAAATTATTTTAAGAATATTATAAATTATTATATTAGTATTTACCTACCTATTTTAAAATATAGTCTCCTACATAAAAGACATATCTTGACAAACTTTGAGTATTGATAGCCTAAAAAGATTTATGAAGTTTCAAGTAATTAGCTATAAATATTTTTGGATTAATAAAATGTAGTTTCAAAATTATAAATCATTTTTAAGTATTGTAAAATATTTTCTAAAAACGCATTTATCCAAATTTCTTTTGACTATCCTCGCGACCATGACCCAATCCCATTATTCCTATTCTTCGCCAATTTCGTACTACCTTATGTCAAACCTAACTAAGTTGACCGTTCTGGACCCGATGGAATATCCCGTGTCGTCAACAAAGGCTCCCTTGCGTAGTTGTAACACCGAAGTCGATCTTGTGCCACCTTTATTGTACCACACCTGGCGGCTCACCAGGCGTCACAACAGGCAAGTATACCTTGCTAATTAACTGTCAATTATTTATTTACTGCATTGTTTACTTTATTTCATATTGTTAGTTTCTTTTGATATAAATTGCGCGTCCAAGCCATACTTGGGTGCAAGCGACTTCATTAGTCGTTTCTTTATTTATGCATGTTGACTTAGTGTTAGCGACTACCTTCTTGTTGGGGGATATCCTTATATCTTCCTTTGGCTGTGACACTCACACTACACGGTTTGAGATATTTCATTAGGGGCACGACTTATTGACTAGCTATCTTTTTGTCGTGTGACGGATAGATGATCGTAACTGCTATGACTAGGGTTTTAGAGACTCAAGCAGTTACAAAACTGGACGAGCCATGGACATGACTTGAACAGTGTGGGATATATTGGAGGAGAACAGTCGCTAGTGCGTATGGGAAGCCAAACAGGTAAACCACAGTCTCCGGATGGAACTGTGGCGATATGTTTGCAGATGCCCTCTGACGTTTTAGATGTTACGGATGGATACAGATGACTGGATGCCAGTTACGTACACATAGCCTAAAATCCTACCCATACGCATGAAAGTTGTCCCCTAAATTGCATATTAGGCGGTTAGAATCTCCTTTGCATATTTGTGTCTAGGATAGTCATTTATATATTATTTTATTTTGACAGTTCATATTAGCTTGTTCTTCCTGTATCTTGCTACGTCCGTCTCAGGACCTGATTTTTCCCCAGGTTTGTGTTCATGTCTTCCGCAGGTATTCTAGCCAAGGCCGTAGTCTTCTCCATTCCTTCGAAGACGGTTGCGCTTGGTTCGTCTTGCCATTTTTATCGCTCGATTTATTGTACATTTCTTTCATTGGGATAGTTGGTAGTGGACTTTGTCTCTGCCCAATGATTGTATCATAAATATTCAAGTTGATTTTATATTATTATTGTGGATGAGATTTAGTTGTCTTAGATTACTGTATTTTACAGCTTATGTATTCATACGAGACCTACGTACTTCGTATGAATACAGCTGGCATGTCTACGTTCCTAGTCCTACGTATATTGGGACTGGGGCATTACATGTTTTTGTGGTGGCCCATGCAGGTCAAGATAAATCGTTTGGTTACTTTACCGTACCAAGCAAGCCTGCGTATAGGATTAGAAGTATAGGATCTCATCCATATACTTGACCTCTTTCTTTGATTTTATCTACCGTTTGACTTATCGATTGCATCTTGCTTGATTCCTTCTATCATTATTCTTGTATTCCCTTCGTGCTTGTTAGAGATTGACCCTACTAGTTAGTTGTCCTAAAACATCATTAGTTTAATTCTTTAAGTTGGGTAGAATACCTTATGAACTAGCAACCCCTTGGACCTAGTGACCTATATTAGCAAGCTTATTTAGATCCGAGAATCTAGAGGACCTAACCCGTCTAGCCAACCAAGGACTTGGACAGGAAGACTATAGGACGACTGCATGACTTAGAATCATTCTACCTTCTTTAAATCTTAATCTTTCGTGCCTATGTATTTACCATTTTGACTAATGATGCTAATGTAGCCTAGTTTTTGCAAGCTTATTATTTATCAAGTTTGTTCATGACATATGCTATTGAGCGCTCACTAGCCTATTGTCTAATCAGAACCGGTGCATAATGGTCTGATCAACCAAGTGCACTTTGGTTCGCTTTTTGTCTATTACTCTACGTGGATGGAGATATAATTAAACTTGGCCTTTACAATCCCATCCACGACTGCCTTGACAATTCTTTTGAAATTATTCGATCGTCTTTGAATCACGTATTCGTATTCGATAACGTCTCATTCGAACTCTATATTGCTTTCACCTTCACCAATTTTAGGAGGACGAAAGCGTTATACTAGAACTTCCTCTAGCCATCCTATTGATTACGACCATATCGTATTATTTTTCTATGATCTAGATCGTGAATTCTTACATTATGATTTGCTATAGATTGTTTCCCATCGATACCCCCTTGTGTCCTCTCAGCCCCCTGCTAATTCTTAATTTCGAGGACGAAATTCTTTTAAGTTGGGTAGGATGTAAAACTCCTAAATTACTACTATTTTTTTATTAAATTTGGTATAGATTTAAAATTTTGTATTGTACGTCGCGTAGTCGTATTGTACGTCGCGCACAAAATTTTATTTTCGTAATTGCTCGTCGAGTACGAATATGGACGAGCGTACATATTTTTAGAAAAATATTTTATTTTTATTTTTATAGTTCAAAATAATTTATATAATAAATACCTTCCTATTATACAAAAATTTCCAAGTTGTTCTTTTCATTTTAAAGGCCCTTCAGTTATAATAATAAATAATATTTTTATTAGGAAGGTATATTTATACGAATATTATTTGTGCATACATATATATTTCATAATTATCTATTAGATTATTTTTAAATAATAATTTTCGAAATTATTATTATTAGTATTTTTGGAAAACATATTTTGAAATTATGGTGGCAATTTAAATCTTTGATTTGATTCTATAGATTTAATTTAAATAGTTTAATGATAGAAATTATATTTGATTTGAGTTGAGATGATCTAGATTTAGATTAGAATTTGATTGAATTTAGATTTGATTGATTTAAATTAATAATTAAATTATCTATTTGGGTTTTAAATAAATCATAACAATTATCCAACTGGGAATTCCTACATCCTATAAATAGGCAGGTACTCATCCATAAAATTCTACAACTCCACAAATTCTTCAACCCCAAGTTTGTGCATCGTGTCCGTGTCCCCTATCCCCATCCACTATTTAACTCCTTATACAAGTACATTAATTTTTCCTGCGTCCGACAACCCCGGATGCCAAAACCATTCTGTGTCTCGCAGGACACCTCTTCCGACCCTCTCTGTTGTGTCGAACACACTCGACGTAATCAAATCCCTATCATCCCTTTGGTCAGGCCATCCCGTCGAAGCTATAGAATCCACCATGGCCAGCAAAGCTGCGTCACCCCACTCACAACCGAATCCCCGACCACCTTCTCACGTCGTCACCACAACATATCGCCCTGCTCCTTCCCGCACTACCGCCACCACGGCCACAACCACCACAAACACAGAACCTAGCCAGAGCTGTCGAGGCCAAACCACCCATAAAACCCCCCAAAATTTCTGCCGCCATAACCTTCACTACGCCCCCGGCCAACATCCGACCGCGCCGCCACCATAACCTTTATCATGACCACCACCACCACCAAAGAAAAAGAAGAAGACAAAACCCATAATTTTACTGACCTTCGCCGCAGCACGCCATCTCCGGTGGCAGCACGCTGAAGCGAACGCCCAGATCCGACAGCTCCGTCCTTGGAGGCTGTGGCCACCGCGTTATGTGCAGACGCCGGCGGACAATCGTGTGCCGTGGTAAACCGCAGTGCCCAGCCTGTGCCGACTCTGTGGCCGTGCGGCCCACCGGAGTCGGCCAATGCCACATCCTCTTTCTTCTCCGCTCATCGATCTCTACTCCCCTCCGGCATCCCGACCATCTTCTCCGCCGGCGTGCGCCTCCGCCGATCCGGCCACTGCGCCGCCCGATCTCCGCTCACCGGCCACCCCCACTCCGGCGCCGCCCCGAGCTGGTCCGCCCCTTGCCGCCCAATTCCCTGCTTCTTTCGCCCCCACTTCCCCGACCGACGCGCGTCCCCTCTCACTTCCTCACTCGACTCCCTCTTCTTCCTTTTTCCCTTCTTCTCATCATCTCTTAATTTAGTCCAATACCCCCTCTTTCTTCTTCTATGGTGAACTCGGCTCCTTGGGTTTTTTGCTGAACATTGGCTTTTGGGAGGAGAGAGCAGCCCTCCTTAATTACTATATTTTGGTTTGTGTGATTTTTTTGTTTGTGTTTTTCTTTTTTTTGTATTTCTTTTCTTCTTCTTCTTTTATTATTATTATTATTATTATTATTATTATTATTATTATTATTATTATTATTATTATTTTATCTTTATTTTTTGTTTTTATTTTTGTTTTGTTATTTGTTACATTTTGTTACTGGAAACTTTGTATGTATATTACATTAATATATATACTTATTAGTAATAATATTATTTTTATTACTATAGTTGTATACCATTAGTATTACTTGTATTATTTTAAATAATAAATATTAAGAAATTTTTATATATTTGTAACAAAAATATAGTAGGGGCTTAACCTTATATAGATTGTCAAATTATTTTAAGAATATTATAAATTATTATATTAGTTTTTACCTACCTATTTTAAAATATAGTCTCCTACATAAAAGACATATCTTGACAAACTTTGAGTATTGATAGCCTAAAAAGATTTATGAAGTTTCAAGTAATTAGCTATAAATATTTTTGGATTAATAAAATATAATTTCAAAATTATAAATCATTTTTAAGTATTATAAAATATTTTCTAAAAATGCATTTATCCAAATTTCTTTTGACTATCCTCGTGACCATGACCCAATCCCATTATTCCTATTCCTCGCCAATTTCGTACTACCTTATGTCAAACCTAACTAAGTTGACCGTTCTGGACCCGATGGAATATCCCGTGTCGTCAACAAAGGCTCCCTTGCGTAGTTGTAACACCGAAGTCGATCTTGTGCCACCTTTATTGTACCACACCAGGCGGCTCACCAGGCGTCGCAACAGGCAAGTATACCTTGCTAATTAACTGTTAATTATTTATTTACTGTATTATTTACTTTATTTCATATTGTTAGTTTTCTTTGATATAAATTGTGCGTCCAAGCCATACTTGGGTGCAAGCGACTTTATTAGTCGTTACTTTATTTTATGCATGTTGACTTAGTGTTAGCGGACAACCTTCTTGTTGGGGGATATCCTTATATCTTCCTTTGGCTGTGACACTCACACTACACGGTTTGAGGCATTTCATTAGGGGCATGACTTATTAACTAGCTATCTTTTTGTCGTGTGACAGATAGATGATCGTAACTGCTATGACTAGGGTTTTAGAGACTCAAGCAGTTACAAAACTGGACGAGCCATGGACATGACTTGAACAGTGTGGGATATATTGGGGGAGGACAGTCGCTAGTACGTATGGGAAGCCAAACAGGTAAACCACAGTCTCCGGATGGAACTGTGGCGATATGTTTGTAGATTCCCTCTGACGTTTAGACGTTACGGACGGATACAGATGACTGGATGCCAGTTACGTACACATAGCCTAAAATCCCACCTATGCGCATGAAAGTTGTCCTCTAAATTGTACATTAGGCGGTTAGAATCTCCTTTGCATATTTGTGTCTAGGATAGTCATTTATATATTATTTTATTTTGACAGTTCATATTAGCTTGTTCTTCCTATATCTTGCTGCGTCCGTCTGAGGGCCTGGTTTTTCCCCAGGTGTGTGTTCATGTCTTTCGCAGGTATTCTAGCCAAGGCCGTGGTCTTCTCCATTCCTTCGAAGACAATTGCGCTTGGTTCGTCTTGCCATTTTTATCGCTCGATTTATTGTACATTTCTTTCATTGGGATAGTTGGTAGTGGACTTTGTCTCCGCCCAACGATTGTATCATAAATATTCAAGTTGATTTTATATTATTATTGTGGATAAGATTTAGTTTGTCTTGGATTACTGTATTTGACAGCTTATGTATTCATACGAGACCGACGTACTTCGTATGAATACAGCTGGCATGTCTACGTTCCTAGTCCTACGTATATTGGGACTGTGGTGTTACAACTTTAGACCGTGTAGACCCTGTCGCGTAATTGTCCCGAGACCGATCACATATCAATGGTACTTCTAACAGTTGGGGAAACTATTTTGTGTCTATTTATTTGCTATTGGTTTTTCGTATTTCCTGTTTGTTTTCAAAAACATGTAATTAATGTCTAACCTCTGTTGTATAGTCATTTTCTTTATTTGAAATTGCATTCAGTAAATTTTGCTCGTTCCATTCCTTACTGGAAACCAACATTTTCAGGTTAGCCGTGGATTCACTTAGCTTGGGGAGTGACGGGAATACTTGTAGACAAAAGCCTAGAGACTAGCTAGATAGTTGAGTTGTATTAATTCATTTATTTATACTTTTCTACAAATGTAAAACTTGTGATCATTGTAAGTTAAATTAATTATGTGAATGAGCATTATTAGTGATTTTGATCTTCATGGCCGTGACAGCGTTCTACCGCTGACACTGCGGCGTAGGCTGGCTTGGACACATCTCGTATCCATTTTAAAAAAAATAGGTACGGGTCCTGACAAGTTTTGGTGGTGGCCCTTGCAGGTCCGTTTTCGCAAATAATGCGAACTCGTAATAGTACTTAAGTTAGTTGTACTATTGGGAGCCTGCGACTAGAAATGCTCATTCACAAGTTAGGATTAATTTAATTTAAGAGAATGACTAGGACTAGGAGTCCCTTGTACAAGTTTACTGATGGGTAGTCTAGGCCATGCAATTTATGATGAGGGTTATTAATTTTGATAGCTTGTCAGATCCCTATAAGTACACTATTACCTCTTGATATGACGATTTGATCCAATGTGGATAGATGATTCACTTGGTGAGACAGGGCTTCCTAGGATTAATGATCTAACCTGGATGAATTATTCAATTCCTTCTCCTTATCTCATTAGATATCATCCTCATATCTTAGTCTGAATTGCCTATTTAGTTCCTACTTGCCCTAGGAATTATTATTTTTCTAATTTTGTTATCTATATACAAACCTTGAATAAGTTTTGATTCAAAGTTTTTCCTCCATGATTTGAATACATATGAAATGGATACTAGGATGTTTGTATTTGTTTGTCTTCAGTTATTTCCCTCCCCGTTCACCTTTTATTTTTAGGGTTGTGACTGATAGGACAAATACTTACGCTTTATTTCATAGTCAACTTGTTTGAATCTCTAGAAGCTTGGGAATTTGTACAGGTATAGTCAAAAGAATGTTAGTTAACTCGTAATGGCAGGACAGCAGCACACTGCCGCCATTTATTTAAATTTTGGAGACTATAGATTCACTGCAGCCAGTAGCGCACTGGCAAGGTACGACCCCTAGAGTCAATGCAGTTTAGGAGAATATAGGTTATAGAATATTGCTAAGACTATGACTAGTGGTCCTCTTAGATCGTAGTTACCCTGGAGTCGAGATAAGGTAGAGTATCTGATATCATATCACATCTGAATCACGGAACCAAGAGTTTACCACCGCCCGAGTATACGGGCAAGGCATAACTCTCGGTGAAATGACTTCAGACGTGATTACAAGTTTAGGATACTATGGAGGATAGGACAATACAACGTGTGCCACATAAGATCCAAAGCCAATATTAGCGAAAGTTTTGTAAGCTGGGTAGCATGTCACCCGACCTAGCATTCCGTAGTCCTTGTGATCTATTGACAAGGTAATTGATTGAAGCTAATAGATTTACCTAGAATATAGAATTTAGAAGTCCATAACCCATTAGTTGACCAAGGTCGTATGAATAAGAAGATAGTAGGGTGGCCGAATAAGCAAGAACACCAGGTGAAGGTTGATTCTCGCAAACTCGAACTACTTGTGCCTTCTTTCAAAAATCTTGTATACTTGTAATTTGACTATTTTGACCAATGTTGCTACCATAGCCTAGTTTTACAAGCTTACTTTTTATCGAGCTTGATTCAAGACATATGTTTATTGGGGACGCCCACTGACATATTATCCAATCAGAATTGATATATTACGGTCTGATCAACCGTAGTGCACTTTGTTCGCTCTCTCTTTGATTAACCTACGTGGATTGAGATATCAAGGTATCTATGATCTCATCCGCGACTGCTTGACAATTCCTCTTAAATTATATGTTCGCCTTTGAATCATGAAATTGTGTTCAGTAACATCTTCCTTGAACTCTTTATTGTTTTTGGTCTTTCACTGATTTGTCATGTGGTTGAGTTATTCGTTCTCCTCTCGACCCTCAAACTACTAGAACCCCTAGCCATCTAAATTTGAGAATGAGTAGGGTTTTACCCTTAGTCAAAATGCCAACCAAGGAGGCTATCTATTTGCAAGAAACCAAATGTCGTGAGCCTCTAATTATTTGCCTGAAGCTTGCTTTATCTAGCAATCCTTAATCTTCAACTAAGCCTTTCCTCGGCCAAAGCCCACAATTTAGACATGAGTTGAATAAACAAGGTAAGGACAATCATTTACCGTGACTATGGTAGACACTCATTCCGAGATTGGTTTTCAACAAATATTACTCTCGTTATGTAAATTTTATTATTAAGACCTAACTAGTCTTGGAACACTACAGTCACTAGCTTAGCCAATACCATAGCTTAAATACCCTGTCATATTATGATTTACCAGTTGTCAATAACAATACACGATCACTATAACTCTTGTGACGATAGTCTGGCAGGTTGGCACAAATATAAATTTACGACTCAGTTGTTAGAAATCTTGTGCCTTAGAGTTGGTTACCCCGTCGATAACTCTAGTATACTATAGACGAGTAGATCATCCTATTTTGTCGACCATGTGTTATTGTACACACTCGTTCTCCATTTATTAAGGAACGATCTTTGACTTGACTTATATCTACCATATTTCGTTACTCCGTACCTTGTTCTTTATTACCGAGAATCAAGGTAGATATCCTGACTTTGAAATCCTTCTAACCTCATTATTCCTAAGACCATGTCTTAACTTCTAAGGTGGGTAGACTGTAAGCCTTCTGAAATTTTGGAATATACAAGGATTACCGATTGATTTGAATAATTTAAATTAGGATGATAATTGGTGCCTCATGGACTCCCACATTTCTTTTAGATCATTTTGTGTCCCCGGCCGTGTCATTAATATTCGGAGCACGAGACCAGCTGTTACCTTCCAACAAAGTTCATATGCAAGATCTAGACGAGTCCTCCTTCATCTAGGTATATCATGTCCCACTCAAAAACGTCCTCTTGTACTCTATTTTTATGGTACAATTTTCAGGACGAAAGGACTAGCACTAACCCATACCATAATACCGGTATACTTACCGACTTCCACTAGAGTCTCAACTCTGACTCAATTTATCCGACCCAATATATGGTTGTGTTCGACTGGAAGCCCACTACGCACATGTCACTAGTGTGCCATTTAATTGTGTCTTCTCGTGCTACTTAAACATAAAAGTCACGGAAGGCACATCTTCAGGGCTTACAAAACCTATTTAACCAATCCGACTGCCCAACAAGCTCAACTGCTTGGGTGAAAAACTATTCTAGGTTACCCTAACCTAGTAAAAATAGTTTATCATTGGGACCTTGTTCAGTCCATATAGATTGAAATCCAGGGTTCATCCAACTAACGATTGGTGTCCAATCGGAGAACCCATTAAGACCCAGTTAAACCCATCCATGCATACCACCATAGTTGACTATAAAATTGAACTATTTGAGATAGGTCCCTATACCGATTATGTAGCTTCCATCTCTTAGAATGTAGTGTCATTCGTAACCATTATTATATTTACCTAGGAGTCAAGATACGATCTTGCATTGCATTTATATCCCTTTCTCGTGTGTTTAAATAACCACGGAAAAGATCACGATCTTGACTTCTCAAATCCCGTTCTATTATGGAACCTTGTTTAAATTAAATTTGAGAACAGAATTTATGTATTGCATGGATTGCAAGCTCCTCTAAGAAATGAAGTGTTCTTCGATTTAGCAAGTGACTGGACTAGAGTAGCCCAATCTAGCAAATAAGTCAATGGTTCATAGACTTTCTTTCTAACTGCATCATCGGATACTCTCTACCACTCTTGGAACTTCACTATTGCCCTCGATTATTCTTCCTTATCTTCTCGTTCTTCTTATTTCAGAGCGACGAAGGGTCATGCTGATTAGAGTTTACTAATATTCCTTAGCCACTTGTGAAATTTGTTGCCTGTTAAATTTTAGGGTTGCTTGATAGGTAGGGGAGGATTACAGATGTCTTGTACAGTAGATATCTATTAGTAGCTAATTTTAGCAAGTAGTTGGATGATTAAAAAGTTTAGTGACATAGCATTGAGGGAGTAGTGTGTCTAAAGGTGGGTAGAAGTCCTCGGAGTTTCGAAATTGCAAAATTGCTAGGAGGATGATATAAACTGTTTTTGAGAATTAAGATTCGAGGAAATTAAGGTAATGGTAGCTTTTTTTTTAAAATTTAAGGAATAGTCGTGAATTAGAATTTCGAAGACGAAATTATTTTTAAGGTGGGTAGATTTGTAGCCCCTCTTCCCAGAATTTTGATAATATTTTTATTTATTTATTTCAATTAAATGGTGATTTTTAATATTTTGTAAATAATTATTTAGTTAATTATTACGGTGGATGACTTAAGTCTTTGTGGAGTTATGGAGCACAAACCGATTAGGAATCATGGCACGGATAGTGCAATGGCATGCTTTGACTAGAGTACTAGCCCTGGTAGGGAAGGCCGAGCCATAGCGATGTCCTAACTAGAAAAACCAAGCCAAGTTGCGACTTAACCCTTACCGAAGGTTTATTTATTTATTATTTATATTATTGAGTTTTTTTGAGAAATCGGTTATTCCATTTTAGCCCGGACTGGACCCGAACTGAGCCCAAGCACATGTAGGTCATGCAGCACGTCCAATGACATTCGTGTTGGTGGAATTTGGTATGAGTGTGTTATTTTCCGTTTTAATGATTTAATGACTATTTCTAAATATTCGTAATTTAAATATTATAAATATCATTATTAATTAATATTCAATAAATAGGTTCTTATATATTCCGGAGATTATTAGATTGTACGCCATGGTATATACACCCTTATTGATTTATGGAATTTCGTTATTGTTATTATTATTAGTGTTATTATTATTTTATTATTAATATTAATATTATTGAGGAGGTTATTATAAAATAATATTATTATTATTGGTATATTATTATTATTAAATAGATGTTATAATATATATTATATATCATTATATTTTTATATACATATAAATATAGGTTTGATAAACTATATACATATGAGTATAGATATATGTATAGTTTATTAATAAAGAAAAATATAATAATAACATATGAGTATATAGATATATGTATAGTTTATTAATAAAAAAAAAATATATATATATATATATATATATATATATTTATATATATATATATATATATATATATATATATATATATGTATAGTTTATTAATAAAGAAAAAAATAGAAAAACCTAACCCAGCGGGCCCATATGCAGGCCAACCCGGCCGACCCCTCTTGAGCAAAGTCTGCAGTGACTCATGCAGAGCCCCCAAACCCGCAAGTGCCAGCCCAAACCGAACGGGTGGTTCTCCCCAGACCCGCTCGTTTCCGCAGTTATACATATAGAGCTCGACGAACTCTAAAACCCTAACACCCAGGACCGCCGACCCTCATTCCCTGGGTGACCTACCCGCGCCACTCGCCGCCGGTGTCGCCACCACACCGGCCGAGAACAGCCGCCCGAATCCAGGCGCGCGCGCGGAGACGACAGCATCATATACGTGAGGTATGACTTCGTCGTATTATTTCTTCACGCATACTTGATGATTTTCAATTTCGTAAAATCGTATGGACAGCCCATATAACCCTCTAGGAATCCATATAGCTGATTTGTATCGAGTCGATCCAGAATCGAAGAGAGATCGACTCGAAAACTACGAAAACTCTGTTCGAAAAAAGAGTTTAAAACGCACACCACACCCAACTTGGAAGCCTGATTTCAATCTATGCTTTAATAGTTTTCAGAAACTAATTTAACACAATTAAAGTTAACATAACCAAGATCAAAATTCAACTTGCAGTTCTATTTTTCGATGTGTGTGCATGAATAAAAGCGTTGACGAAGTTTACCGAAAAACTGTTTTCAAAACTAGGAAAACTCATCCACACGACGTGCGTCCCACCATTTCGGGTGACGTGGTCGCGAACCGAAAGAATCGAAAGGTGCGTAACGGCTTCGTGGTCGTGTGGGCTTTGACGGAATTCAAATTGGTCGCGTGTGCGCGAAGAATTTGATACGTATCCGTCAAAATTTACCGTATCGGCATCTGTACAAATTTCCTAATTACTTTGTGCACGCTCGTCAGATCGAGACGAAACTTGTGCCAGTAGGACCGTATCATTTTTCTGGTCCTGTATGCCAAGTTTGGTCCAATTCTGAGACAGTTGAATCGTACGTCGTTTTGTGGGCCCCACGGTCCCACTCAACGGGCGATTTTGTACACGGCCCGCCGGAATCCAACTTAGGACATACGGTTGGGTTCGTATCAAAAAACTAGTTCCGTAGACATGTAGTTTGACGACTTTAGAGACCATTGAATATGGCACGCTTTTTGGTGCAAAGCGGGTCCAACGGCGGACACCGTTTTGACCCGAAATTACCGTTTTGCCCCTGTGTCTGGAATTGGACTTAAGGACAGGCAATCCTAGCTAATTTGACTATTCTGAGAACATTGGTAATGTTTATTTCAGCTTCCGGGGACTATTGTACGGGTTTTGACTATTGTGGCATACTGAGTGGCTCAGATTTTCGGTTTCACCAGCACAGGACCACAGGCGATTACAGTTTATTGTCTGTATTTCGATATTAATTTTTACTATATTTTATTGATTGGCCATTGGTTATGTGATTATTTTCTTTTATAAGTCGGGAATGAGAAGTACCAAGGATGTGTGATCTGACCTTAGACCGTGTTTATTATTGTTTTTTTTTCTTGTAGACAGTGTAGATAGTGATTTATTTATTGCAAAGTAGATATTATAGACTGTGATTTATTTATTATAAAGTAGACAGTGTAGACCGTGATTATTATTGCATTTAAATTGTGTAGTTCGTGATTATTATTTTTGTAGACAATGTTATTTTATTGCAATATTTTCTGTAGACCGTGTAACTATAGACCGTGTAACTGTAGACCGTGTAACTGTAGACCGTATAACTTTAGACCGTGTAGACTGTGTCGCATAATTGTCCCGAGACCGATCATATATCAAAGGTACTTCTAACAGTTGGGGAATGTATTTTGTGTCTATTTATTTGCTATTGGTTTTCCGTATTTCCTGTTTATTTTCAAAAACATGTAATTGATGTCTAACCTCTGTTGTATGGTCATTTTCTTTATTTAAAATTGCATTCAGTGAATTGTGCTCGTTCCATTCCTGACTTGAAACCAACATTTTCAGGTTAGCCGTGGATTCACTTAGCTTGGGGAGTGACGAGAATACTTGCAGACAAATGCCTAGAGACTAGCTAGATAGTTGAGTTGTAGTCATTCATTTATTTATACTTTTCTACAAATGTAAAACTTATGATCATTGTAAGTTAAATTAATTATGTGAATGAGCATTATTTATGATTTTGATCTTCATGGCCGTGACAGCGTTCTACCGTCGACACTGCGACGTAGGCTGGCTTGGACACGTCTCGTATCCGTTTAAAAAAAATGGGTGCGGGTCGTGACACTTTCTGGATAATGTCCATCAGAGTAGACATCTTCATGTCCATTCCTACTTCATAGAATCGAGCGAGGAAGAGACGCTTCAAATCGTCAAACGATGAGATGCCGTTGTCGGGGAGACTGTAAAACTATTCGTAGGCTACCCCCTGTAACGGTCAAATGAATATCTTCCTGAGCAGAGCATCGTCCTTCGGCAGATGCCCAGTTACTGAGGAGAAGTACCTCAGGTATCGACGAGGAGACTCCTTCGCATCAAATGGCGCGAGAGTCAGCGGCTTGTACTTGGGAGGATATTTTGCATTATCCCATTCTGTAGGATATGGTTGCCGAATCCCCATCTTTTGGAGTGATTCTCGCTTTTCTCTAGCATCCTAGCAAGAGTACAATTCTTTGAGGGCCTGCTGCATGTCTTTTGACATCGCGGGTCCAGTTGTTGATGGCGTAGATGACAGTGGCATTGCTTGACTCAAGATGGGAGTGCATTAGACCCGCCGTTTATACCCGGGTCTTGGTTGGTAGGAGCAGGGACGTTGGATGTCAATTTCTTCTTGATCTCCAAAACTACAAAAGTCAAGGCCTGTATAGTTTTATTTAACGTATTCAGGCCCGTTTCCAAGGCCTCGATACGTTTTTGATGACTGGACCCCTCGCTGGTTTCCGTGTTGTCACCTTCGGACATAAAAATGGATATCAGGTACGGACAGATAGAAGGGATGGTGGATCTTTCACTCTCTGGCTCAGACACCTGAGTCTCATCATCCTAAGGGTAGTGTCACAACCCGCACCCAGTGTAGGGGCACGAGAAGCGGGTACGTCCAGCCTACGCCATATTGTCGGCGGTATAATGTCGTCCTAGGTTACAACATCTAACACAGTATAAATGTAACTGCACAAGATATACTCTCCGAACGGAGGACAATATAGATGGTACATCTCAATCACAATCTAAGGTAGAAACAACACGATATGATAGATATAAAATCCAAAAGAAGTACAAACAGAATAGAAATAAGTCTAAGTGTCTATACGAGACAACAACAACAACATCCAAAAATAATACATCTGAGAATGTCAAAATAAGATAAGACAACAAGAAATAAGATAACTGTCTTGCTAACTAGTCTAGACTAAAGGGATGGTATCATCAACTGCTGCAGGATTCTCCTTTAAAATCAGCTCACATGTGTCATCTATGTGGGATCTGTAGTAAGTGGTACAGAAGTCCTCATCGTCTTCTGTAATATTTTCAACAGGTCCAGTCAGGACAGGAACGAGCACAAAATATCTCACACAGTTCATAACATGGCAGGAAAGTATAAAGCATACAAAAGAGTAAGATACATGAAATGTAAATGTACATAAAAAAGGAAGATATTTGATAACTGGAAATATATACATGATAGGTAAGAACTGTAAGTGACTAGTGATTTAGAGAGCAAAATATGGTTATGGAAACAGGTTAGGTTGCACATGAATAAGCTATGGAGTTGACATGAATAATCTTCTAGCGGTATGATCCACATAACCAATCTACTCACCCATGCCCCAATCAATACACAAGAATCCATTCAAGTTATGTTACGTACATTATTTCACGTGGCCTCAATAAATAAGTGCACATCAATAATTTGTACATGAGGGTTCAGTTATCATGAGAGTACATGAATCACATGAGTGAACATACATGAATAGTAAAAGCACAAGAATATATAATTTACGTAAAAAGTACATGACATGATGTATCCTATAAACTCGAGGGAGATAACATCTCATGAAAAGATCCATATAGTACCAATTTGTGATAACATCGTGACAACATCAAGTAAAGTGATCTAGAGCAAGAATATAAATCCTAACATATATGAAATGATCAAAGAATGTACTCGCCTGAAATTCGAATGTCCGATGAGAATATATTGTCCGAAATGAGGTATCTGACTCCTATTTAGAGCAACACAAGTCATGATGTATACAAAGGGTTTATAAATAATGAGTACAATGCCTCTACATGTTTCTAGGTCAATCTGTACCAAAGTCAACTCTTGGTCAACTTTGGTCAACTCTAAAGTCAAACTAGGTCAAACTAGTTAGGGTTTGGTTAACCATGGTCAACTAGTCTAACTTAGTCCATTCAAGGTCTAAATAATTCTAGGCTAACTAATTTCTAGGTTATACAATTCTAGGCCTAACCAAAACCAAAGCCTATGTACACATGAATATCAAGTATACCATAAAGCTAACAACATAGCACATAGCATCTAGCATTACAATACAGTTTAACTTATACTTTAAACTTCATTTTAAACTCAGATATTTTATTTAAAATGTCTCAAACAATGTTAACATATAAAGTATCAGTGAATAGGGAAACTCGATAATTTCAAACACAAGATGAAATCGAAAACCCAAAATGATTATCAAATTGGTGTGTGCAGAGGTTAAAACATATCATACGTGTCATGAGGGTGCATCTCGTGTCCACATAGCTGGACACGAGGTGTCCAAATCGAAAATAACACACAGTAATAAACAGAACATAAAACTATATCGTGCAGTGGGTTCGAGGCTTCATAGACACAACACAGAGCACTAGGTGCCACGTACATGTGTCCACGTGAAGCTGGGGTGTTGGCCTATGTATCGACACCTCACCACGTGTCCACGATGTGTCCTCGTTTGACAAGAAGTGCGTGTCAGTGGCCGAATAACACAGTGTGCAGAACAGTATAAACCCAGTGCGGGTGTGTTTTCGTGTACGACACGATAGGAGGTCGTATGAGACTCTAAAGATGACCAGACAGTCACAGCCCCAAGGTGTCCACCAAGTAGCGCATGTCCACTTGGCCTATGTCAAGAGAAATAACAGTGTAGCAGCAGGTCACGCGTACGAGATCTCGTACAACACGTACGTATCCAATTTGGACACAAACACGAACACAAATCATGCTCAGAGTTAGGGTTTTGTGTTCCTCACATATATAGCTATCAAATCATGTAAATAGTTTCAGAAATTACAAACAAACAGTTCACTTGGAAATTTAATCAAACACCCATCTTAAAACTCTGATACGTGTCTGATACGCATACCAAATGGACATGAAATCCTACCAAACTTGGTGTACATCTAGGGTATACCTAAACGAATGCATCTATGGAAAGAAAATGAAAATCTGAATCAATTTGAGGGATTTTACCTTTTAAGAGTTCAATCTTAATGTAAAAACCTGGGATTGAGCTCCTCTACCAATTTGCTATGGTCCAATGCTCCTCAAACCTAGCTAACAAGACTCTTCTAGACTCATCTACTGTTGGGGATGATGATGCAATTGATTTGACTCAATTTGGGATCAATTTGGATTAAGTGGGAGAATTTGGGGAAGAACTAGATTAGGTACTAAAAGAGGCATGATGAACTCACATGTTGCTAGTTATAGGGTCATGTGGCCGACCAACTATAGGAAATTAGGGTTAGGTAAAAGTTAGATGAGTGGCTTAGATTCTCTCTATGCAAATCAAGTCCAATCAAAGGCTCAAAACAAAACTAGGTTTCCTTTACTAATATCTAACCAAAATATCCTAATTACACAGCATCTAGATATTTCTAATATTGGCACTTAGCTTAGACGGTTCTAAAGTAATATCTAGTCTCATGGTCATATATAGATTAGGTTAACATATAGGTTAAGGCTCAACAATATATTTAGCACATATTTAATTAATAAAAATTTAATTTTATAAAGAGTCAAAAATGACCAAAATACCCTCAAGCTAAAAATGTGGTAGTGACAAGTCTACACTCCTTAAAATAATTTTGTCCTCGAAATTGAAAGGCAAAACTAAACTGATGGGAAGGATAGAAAATCATACCTTAAGGTCCAAAAAGATAAGGGTATCGCTCGCGCATCTCATCCTCCCACTCCCAGGTAGACTCTCTTGGAGAATGATGCCTCCATGCGACGTGAACCAAGGGTATCGTCTGGTTCCTCAGTACCTTCTCTCGTCGATCCAAAATCTCCACAGGCTGTTCTAGATAGCTAAGAGTAGGTCCTACCTCGATCTCTGAATGATCGAGTACATAGCTAGGGTCCGCAATGTACCATCTCAACTGCGACATATAAAATACGTTGTGGACTCCCACTACTGCAGGTGGAAAATCTAGCCTATAAGCCACATCACCGACTCTTCTGCTGATAACAAAAGGTCCAATAAAGCACGGGCAAAGCTTCCCACCTCCACCAAAGCGTATAGTACCACGTGTCAGAGATATCCTCAGAAAAACCAGATCTCCAACCTAACCACAATGTTTCATCCAGTTTTCCAAATGAGGGTAATTTTGAAATTTCGTGTTTATAATTATTTTAATAATGATATTTAATTCATGATATGATTTTTGGTGATTTTAAATCATTTTAAAATTATTTAAATCAATAACTTGTGGTTTTGACGTTTTGCTAGTGAAACCCTAGAGACTGTTTGACCTAGAGCCTAACCATGTGATTATGATATTTTAATGTCATTTTTGGCCTAAGGATATTTTTGCATTTGACATCTTTGAATTATTTTGATATTATTTTATTATGTATGATATTGTTTTGGGGTTATTTGAGTCGGGTTCGAATTTCAACTCAATCCGACTTGAAACGGGGACCCGGGATAGTTTGACTCTAGTGGGACCTACACACTAGTTAGGCATGGCCCACATGATATTAATTTTAGTCCACATGATAGAAATATTTTAGTTAGAGGTTAGACTAATTATTATGGATAAGGTTAGTGTGATTAGAGACTTTAGAATGACTAATTTAGCCCCAACCAATTAGCCCTTTTCTAAAACTCATAGAATAGGTTAGTGGGGGCATTTTGGACCTTACCATAATAGGACAAATAGTTCCATATAGCCAGCCACTTTGGGAGAGGATAGGCTCAAGTTTATTTTATTATTCTCATCCACACTCTCTCTTGTTCTTCCCCAAATTCCTAGAGAGCAATCCCTAGCAATTTCTCTACCAAATCCTTCTATTTCGCCACCAAATCTTCTTCTTTCCTTCTTCGTTCGAGCCAAGGAGGAAGCTACCCAAGTTTGGGAGGATTCGGAGCTCGTTCGTGTCCTTTTGGAATCTCTACGTGTTGGTGTCGCTCCGGGAAGGCTTTTCTTCGATTCGATCTACCAGGAGGTATAAATCCCTTCTTCTTTTCATTTCCTCATACATATAGGTCTATTTTGAACCCATAGGAATGACCCCCATGGTTGTATCTCCATTTGTGTCCATTTCGTGTCCATTTGGAGGTCATAGGAGTGTCATTTGTGTTGTGGTTGTGTCCATGTGGGAAATCACAAATTTGGACACACTATGTGTTGTTGTTATGTATGAATAAATTATTACATGTTTAATCTCATATTTTTGTATTGGAGATGTGTTCTATAGTGTCTCATATATATATTAGTGTAGAGAGTGAGTTCTTGATATATTATGTTATATACTTGTGTTCTTTTGTCTCAAACTATCCAAATCCGTCATGATTTTTATCCACATTTTTAATTTCAGCCCTAACTTAGAAATGTCATAACTTCTAGCTCAAAGCTCAGTTTAATCTTTCGTTTTTTTTAAAAGAAGCATATTGAAGTTAGCTTTCCAAAAACATGTATTAATAGTGCTAATTCTTTAAGTAACTTTCTGGAAAATTATTTGAGTGTCAGCTGTACGAAAGACAAACGCGTTCTTGGTGTTTTCACGATTCCGGGAGTTTTCGGAAACGAAAATGCGATCCGTTTGAAGTTTCGGAAAGCTAACGCATAGATCTATAACATACTTTAATCCTAGATTTTAACTCATGCTGAGATGGTACAGTATTGATTATTAGTAGGAGTTACTATTCGGCATATGCATTTTGTGCACCCTTGTGTGTAATATAATGTTCTATTTGATTTTAACCCATGTTAATGTATATACATTATGTAATTAAATAGAGAATGCAAACATGAGTAAATGGTTAAATAAATGATGTATGATGTGTAAGTATCCTATCTAATATAAGCATGTATAAGTATGGCTTGTAATGAATATGTAGGTTCCATAGTATGTAATGTATGGTGCATATAGTAGTGCAAGAGAATAAATGAATGATGAATGAATGCAAGCATGGATGTAATGTAATAATAGATATAATGTATGCAATATACAAGTTAATGAGATGTAATGTTCTATGTTAACACAAATCCTATATTACCTCATGTACCCCCTTATACTATGTTGACACTATCACACTTGACACATTGTTCACTTACACTTTAACACTCTTTGATATGTATACACTATGTATGCCTATATAACCCTCACTTGCCCCTTTGTCATGTTCACATACACACACATAGCCTCTTAAATAAGTATTTATGAATATAGTTAACTTAGTTATGTATGTATATTATATATATGTTAGCATATTGTGTTGTAATATATAAGTTTATATAACCATTTGAAATGCCATGATTATAGACCTAATGTTGAATACCAATATATGCATGTGTATATATGTGTAGACATATATAGCTTAAAGTAATAGATTACCTAGTGTATATCCAATATGAATTATTGCCTATTTGAGTATTGAATAATTGCATGCTATATAGAGTTGGGTGTATGTTGGCTTGTATAGCCTTGTATTGATGTGTGCTTGCTAGGATAGTCTTGGTTAGGCCTAGTAAGACTTGTTGGGTTAGGACATGACCTAGTTTGACCTAGTTTGACTAGTGCAGTTGACCAGAGTTGACCAAGGGTTGACTTTGGCCTAGTTTGACCTAGATTCATGTAGAATGTATTGTAGTGCTTTATATTACCCTTCTGGACATGTTGTGACTTGTGCTGTTCTAATTAGGAGCCAGACACCTCTCCTCGGACAGTATCTTTACCTTGGACATTCAGATATCAGGCGAGTACATTCTTTCATCTTTTTATACTTGTCTGGACTATACTCTTGCTCTAGATTACTTTACTTGATGCTGACACGTATCTTCAGGGATTAGTACTATATGGATCATTTCCTGAGATATTATCCCTCTACGGGTGTATCGGATATTTCATGTTCATGTACTTTATCATGTGCATCAGGTACTCCTTGTACTCGTACTAGTTCATATTTTTACATGTTCTTGTGTGCTTTCATATGCTTCATGTGCTTTCATGTGCTTTATCATGTGCCTCATTTACTACTCATTACATGAGTTCACGTAACTTAGCAGTATTCATGTGCTTATAACGTAACTTGAATGGATCCTTGTGTATTGATTGGGGCGGGGTGAGTAGAATTGGTTATGTGAACACTATCCCCAGTAGCTGTATTCATGTGCCTCCTTATTTGTATTCATGTACCCCTAAGCCGTTTACATAACCATATTGTGCTCTAAATCACGTAGCCACTTACTGTCTCTACTATCATGTATTTACTTTCAGTTACAAAATATCTCATGTTTACTCGTACTTCCATTCAGCACTTCCTGTATTTTACTCTATTGTATGATTTATACTCCTAACCTGCTATGAACTGTTTGAGAGATATGTGCTTGCTTCTGTCCTGACTGGACCTGTTGATAAATTTTACAGATAGCCTGGAGGTTGCCTGCTAGCCTAGAGGAGGCAGTAGAGGTTGCATAGATAGCTAGGGTTTTTGCTTATAGTTTATTTTCAGTCATCTTGAGTTGTATTTATGGATTACTGTATTTGGGTTTTAAGATGTTTTCTGAGTTTGTATCTTAGACACTTAGACTTCTATCTGTTGTATCTCTTTTCGATTTCATGTTTTATCTATCTTTCTTTATGCTCTACCTTAGATGTGATTGAGTTTACATTCTGCTATGTCACCCCCATTCGGGGAGTATAAACTGTTTAGTCTTATACTGTTAGATGCATTGAGACCTAGGATAGCGTTCTACCGCCGATACTGCGGCGTAGGCTGGGCGTTGTTACGTTCTCGTTCCCTAACTCTAGGGTGCGGGTCGTGACACGTTTTTAGTGGTGGCCCATGCAGGTCGAGATTCGCATTAGTGCAATTTCGTAGTAGCGTAACGACTTAGTTGTACTACTATGAGCCTGCTATAGGATATATAAATTAAGGTGTTAGGATGAGAGGATACTCAATCACTGTTAGGATTCCTTGAGAGATTCCTGGGATGACCCTTGAGAATCTCATATTGAATTCCGATTTAAACTTCTTTTCCTTGTTTTGATTCACCTTTTCCCTTGATTTGAATTTGATTTTGTGGATTCATTGTAGAACTTTGAATCCTGGTATTAGTTGATGATTTTGATAAAATTTTGTAGTTGTTGATTTAATTTTGTATTTAGATTAATATTTTCAAATCCAAGGTACTCAATCATACTTAGGATTCTTTGAGAGATTTCTGGGACGACCCCTGAGAAACTTATTTTGAACTTCAATTGGAATTCTTTTTCCTCTTATTTGGATTCACCCTCATTCCTTGCTATTGAATTTAAGCTTGATGGGTTCCTCTCGTTTGAACCGATGAGAAGGAACATATCTTCATTATTCTTTCTCGCCATTATTCCCTTGTATTCTTATTTACCTCTTATCTTAAACTGTGTCTTATTACATTAATTACCCATATCTTGTCGTCCCTACCAGATGTACTTTGAAACCCTTGAATCTTCGTATCTTTTGGATGGGGAAGGCTAAGGAAGTAACGTAAATTATGTAGCTCAGAGAAGACGTAACTGGTTATTTTATGATGATCTAAAGGAAATCAAATGTAGAGTGTTCTATATGGAAACTTGAGATAGAAATGTGGTAAGGTCTCGAATAGAATAAGGAGATGTATACTGCCAATCTGGAAACAATTACATTTAGAGAAATTTTGGGGTTATGAGATAGTTTATAGGTGTATTCAAAACTAATGAGGATATCAGAGGTCAACCTAGTTTTGAGAACTTAGAAAATCTTGGTTATTGATTCTGGGAAAAACTTTTACTCTAAGGCTATGTAGAAGGTTAGTAATGGAAAACAGAAGTTAATTGTGTTTAATAAGGATATTAAACAAGATGTTGCGAGGAAATGACTAGGGATAGAGAGAGCACAAAGTTATGGAAGTTTAGAGATTGTTGTAAAATATTTTTAGGAGAATAATATTCAAGGGTGCATGTCGAAGAAAATACGGAAGTTGATTTTATGATGAAAGATAAGTTTTATAAGGCCTAGAGATTTAAATTAAATAATACGAGGAGAACAATTTGAACAAGTTCAAGGAATTCGTAAACGGAATTTAGAGGTTTTAGGTCAAATTTAAGACAAGGTGAAAGAACTTGGAAATTTAAATAAATGGTTAATGTTGATTCCTAAATGTGAGGGTTGTGCTTCAAGAGTGATGTTTGGAAATTGGGAATTGCTTACGGTAGTCATGGTAAGGGTTTAAGTAAAGGTTAAATTTTTATATGGAGACTGGTGAGGTAAAGATATGATTGGCAAGTTGTGACCAGATGAACTTAAGAGTATCAGAAGCAGATGACTAACTCGATCTTCATTTTTTTTTGTGCATTAATTACCACCTCTTGAACTCCCACTTTCTAATTGAGATCCTTGACGTTCCTTATCATGACTTTGATATTCGAAATGTAATACTAGCTGTTACCCTCCAACAAATCTTATATTCAAGACCTAGACGAGCTCACCTTCGTGTAGGTATATCATGTCCCACTAAAACCTATCTTCTTGTACTCTATTTTCTTGATATGATTTTCTGGTCAACTGGCTAAACTATAACCTCTACCATTATACTAAATTTCTTCTTATTTCAATTAGAAATCCAGCCTTGACTCAATTCTTTCGACCAGACATGTGATGGTGTTCTGCTTGTTTCCTTAGATGCTTAATATTGTACCTTATCTGATTACTTGACCCGTTGGTTAAGAAACTTGGACTATGTAATTCCTTTCATCATTACCACCCTTATATCTTGTGCTGCTAAATTAGCCTTAGTTTTGCAAGCTTATCTATTTTCGAGCTTGGTCATGACATATTTTATTGGGTGGCCACCCACTAACGTATTGTCTAATCAGAACCGGTACATGATGGTCTGATCAACCTATTGCACTTTGGTTCGCTTTTTTATGTATCAATCTACGAGAATGGAGACATAGTTAAACTTGACCCTAGAGTCTCATTCGCGACAGCTTTGATAATTCTCCTTGAAATCTTTTCATCGCCTATGAACCTCGTATTCGTACTCAGTCGAATTAAATTTAATCATGACCTGAACCTCCATCATTGGATGCTCGTGCTCATACTTTGATTTGATTGATTTCCATTCTTGCCCAAATCTCGTTTTATCTCGAAATTGATCAACTTAGATCGTGTCAAGACAAAAATCTATTTGTGATTTGTTGTGCCTAAATTTTCAATTTTTGCCATTTTATGGAATAGTAACCTTTTAATAATTTCTTAGTTGCTTGTTATTGACCAATTTTTATATAGGATGGTAGACAGCCCTACAACCTTGATGATTGTTGTTCCCTTACCTTCCCAATTAGGA
Organism: Iris pallida; assembly: GCA_029216955.1. Classification (NCBI taxonomy): domain Eukaryota; kingdom Viridiplantae; phylum Streptophyta; class Magnoliopsida; order Asparagales; family Iridaceae; genus Iris; species Iris pallida. The sequence continues at coordinate 7,598,476 of JANAVB010013395.1, read as the reverse complement.
CACCCTAGATTGTTTGTGTGTTGATACCATAGTACTGTTTTGACCTAGAATGACCAGTGCACCTAGGTGAGACTTTCGACTGCTACGGTATGCCCTGACCTTGTATACTATTCCTTCAAATTGCATGATTTAGATAAAAAAAATTTAGACCTTGATTGTTGGGAAATAGGGACGTCACCCCATTAGTATCAGTTGTAGATATATATGGGTTAGTCCTTGATGTGGGGATGTGTGTCTATAAACATGTAGCTTAGGAGATTTATGAGAGATTATAGTATCAGCCTTGATAGGATGTACTAGTCTTTTGGTGAGTATAAATGTGTTATGAGAGATAGGGGCCTATATGTCTTAGTAATGCATCGTTCCTATGGTAATAGAATGTATTAATAGATGGTTAATAGGAAGATAATAGTTTGAGCATACCTATAGCCTATGATCAGTTCCTTTTCATCATTAGATAAGACCACTTTAAAATAGGTCCAGTCCCTTGGATATAGGTTCCAATCCATGTTTTATTGAAGTTCCATTACCGCCGTACAGCAGAGCAGTATTGGAGGTATTCCTAGATTGACACTATTTAGATGTCCGTTTATTATTCCAGTGTTAGGAAGTGTTACCTTAGATATTGGGTAGGTTAGAGGCTCTAGAAGGAGTACTATCGATCTTAAATTTCGAAGACAAAATTTTTCTAAGGTGGATAGAGTTGTAGCACCCAGTTTTCTAAATGAGGGTAATTTTGAAATTTTGTGTTTATAATTATTTTAATAATGATATTTTATTCATGATATGATTTTTGGTGATTTTAAATCGTTTTAAAATTATTTAATTCAATGACTTGTGGTTTTGACGTTTTGCTAGTGAAACCCTAGAGACTGTTTGACCTAGAGCCTAACCATGTGATTATGATATTTTAATGTCATTTTTGGTCTAAGGATATTTTTGCATTTGACATCTTTGAATTATTTTGATATTATTTTATTATTTATGATATTGTTTTGGGGTTATTTGCGTCGGGTTCGAATTTCAACTCAATCTGACTTGAAACGGGGACCCGGGGTAGTTTGACTCTAGTAGGACCCACACACTAGTTAGGCATGGCCCACATGATATTAATTTTAGTCCACATGATAGAAATATTTTAGTTAGAGGTTAAACTTATTATTATGGATAAGGTTAGTGTGATTAAAGACTTTAGAATGACTAATTTAGCCCCAACCAATTAGCCCTTTCCTAATACTCATAGAATAGGTTAGTAGGGGCATTTTGGACCTTACCATAATAGGACAAATAGCCCCATATGGCCAGCCACTTTGGGAGAGGATAGGCTCAAGTTTATTTCATTATTCTCATCCACACTCTCTCTCTTGTTCTTTCCCAAATTCATAGAAAGCAATCCCTAGCAATTTCTCCACCAAATCCTTCCATTTCGCCACCAAATCTTCTTCTTTCCTTCTCCATTCTAGCCAAGGAGGAAGCTACCCAAGTTTGGGAGGATTCGGAGCTCGTTCGTGTCCTTTTGGAATCTCTACGTGTCTGTGTCGCTCCGGAAAGGCTTTTCTTCGATTCGATCTACCAGGAGGTATAAATCCCTTCTCCTTTTCATTTTCTCATGCATATAGGTCTATTTTGAACCCATAGGAATGACCCCCATAGTTGTATCTCCATTTGTGTCCATTTCGTGTCCGTTTGGAGGTCATAGGAGTGTCATTTGTGTTGTGGTTGTGTCCATGTGAGAAAATCCCAAATTTGGACACACTATGTGTTGTTGTTATATATGAATGAATTATTACATGTTTAATCTCATATTTTTGTATTGGAGATGTGTTCTATAGTGTCTCATATATATATATATTAGTGTAGAGAGTGAGTTCTTGATATATTATGTTATATACTTGTGTTCTTTTGTCTCAAACTACCCAAATCCGTCATGATTTTTATCTACGTTTTTAATTTCAGCCCTAACTTAGAAATGTCATAACTTATAGCTCAAAGCTCGGTTTAATCTTCCTTTTTTTTAGAAGAAGCGTATTGAAGTTAGATTTCCAAAAACATGTATTAATAGGCCTAATTCTTTAAGTAACTTTCTGTAGAATTATTTGAGTGTCAGCTGTACGAAAGACAAACGCGTTCTCGGTGTTTTCGCGATTCCGGGAGTTTTCGAAAACGAAAATGCGATCCGTTTGAAGTTTCGAAAAGCTAACGCATAGATCTATAACATAATTTAATCCTAGATTTTAATTTATGCTGAGATGGTACAGTATTGATTATTAGTAGGAGTTACTATTCGGCATATGCATTTTGTGCACCCTTGTGTGTAATATAATTTTCTATTTGATTTTAACCCATGTTAATGTATATACATTATGTAATTAAATAGAGAATGCAAGCATGAGTAAATGGTTAAATAAATGATGTATGAGGTATAAGTATCCTATCTAATGTAAGCATGTATAAGTATGGCTTGTAATGAATATGTAGGTTTCATAGTATGTAATGTATGGTGCATATAGTAGTGCAAGAGAATAAATGAATGGTGAATGCAAGCATGAATGTAATGTAATAATAGATGTAATGTATGCAATATACAAGTTAATGAGATGTAATGTTCTATGTTAACACAAATCCTATATTACCTCATGTACCCCCTTACACTATGTTGACACTATCACACTTGACACATTGTTCACTTACACTTTGACACTCTTTGATATGTATACATTATGTATGCCCATTTAACCCTCACTTTCCCCTTTGTCATGTTCACATACACACACATAGCCTCTTAAATAAGTATTTATGAATATAGTTAACTTAGCTATGTATGTATATTATATATATGTTAGCATATTGTGTTGTAATATATAAGTTTATATAACCATTTGAAATGCCATGATTATAGACCTAATGTTGAATACCAACATATGCATGTGTATATATGTGTAGACATATATAGCTTAAAGTAATAGATTACCTAGTGTATATCCAATGTGAATTCTTGCCTATTTGAGTATTGAATAATTGCATGCTATATAGAGTTGGGTGTATATTGGCTTGTATAGCCTTGTATTGATGTGTGCTTGCTAGGATAGTCTTGGTTAGGCCTAGTAAGACTTGCTGGGTTAGGACATGACCTAGTTTGACTAGTGCAGTTGACCAGAGTTGACCAATGGTTGACTTTGGCCTAGTTTGACCTAGATTCATGTAGAATGCATTGTAGTGCTTTATATTACCCTTCTGGACATGTTGTGACTTGTGTTGTTCTAATTAGGAGCCAGACACCTCTTCTCGGACAATATCTTTACCTTGGACATTCAGATATCAGGCGAGTACATTCTCTGATCTTTTCAAACTTGTCTGGACTATACTCTTGCTCTAGATTACTTTACTTGATGCTGACACGTATCTTCACAGATTAGTACTATATGGATCCTTTCCTGAGATGTTATCCCTCTACGGGTGCATCGGGTATTTCATGTTCATGTACTTTATCATGTGCATCAGGTACTTTTCGTACTCGTACTAGTTCATGTTTTTACATGTTCTCATGTACTTTCATGTGTTTCATGTGTTTCATGTGCTTTATCATGTGCCTCATGTACTACTCATTACATGAGTTCACGTATCTTAGCTGTATTCATGTGCTTATAACGTAACTTGAATGGATCCTTATGTATTGATTGGGGCGGGGTGAGTAGAATTGGTTATGTGAACACTATCCCCAGTAGCTATATTCATGTGCCTCCTTATTTGTATTCATGTACCCCTAAGCCGTTTACATAACCATATTGTGCTCTAAATCATGTAGCCACTTACAGTCTCTACTATCATGTATTTACTTTTAGTTACAAAATATCTCCTGTTTACTCGTACTTCCATTCAGCACTTCCTGTATTTTACTCTATTGTATGATTTATACTCCTAACCTGCTATGAACTGTTTGAGAGATATGTGCTCGCTCTTGTCCTAACTGGACCTGTTGATAAATTTTACAGATAGCTTAGAGGTTGCCTGCTAGCCTAGAGGAGGCAGTAGAGGTTGCATAGATAGCTAGGGTTTTTGCTTATAGTTTATTTTCAGTCATCTTGAGTTGTATTTATGGATTACTATATTTGGGTTTTAAGATGTATTCTGAGTTTGTAACTTAGACACTTAGACTTCTATCTGTTGTATCTCTTTTCGATTTTATGTTTTATCTATCTTCCTTTATGCTCTACCTTAGATGTGATTGAGTTTACATTCTGCTATGTCACCCCCATTCGGGGAGTATAAACTGTTTAGTCTTATACTGTTAGATGCATTGAGACCTAGGACAGCGTTCTATCGTCGACACTGCGGCGTAGGCTGGGCATTGTTACGTTCTCGTGCCCTAACTCTAGGGTGCGGGTCGTGACACACAACAAGATCTCAAATTAACTATAATAATCAAACATGATCAACAAAATCACAAAACAAACAATCCTACTTCTAATCCTATCTCTAAGTTGTACCTCGAACTCCAACGGTCTATGATGGCTATCGGTCCAATACCGCTGTCTGTCCTGCCCCACGCGAAGTCAATCTCTGATGAGCTTTACCTTCACTGCTGCGTCCACAACCATCTCTGGTCCCAATAAAGCTCGCTCTCCAACGTCATCCTAAGACAAGGGTGTGTGACATCTACGCCCGTAAAGTGCCTCAAACGTTGACATCTCAATGATGTCCTGGAAACTGTTGTTGTATGCAAACTCCACTGAGTATAGGTGATCCTTCCAGGAACCTCCAAAATCTAAGATACAAGTCTGCAACATGTCTTTGAGTGTCTGAATAGTCCTATCTGACTGTTCGTCCATCTGAGGATGGTATGCAGTACTAAACTTGAGCTGAGTGCCCAAACTAATCTGCAGACTCTTCCAGAAATGGGAAGTAAAGCGACTATTCCGATCCGAGACAATGCTCATCGGAACTCCATGAGTCCTGATAATCTGCCGCATATACATCTGTGCTAGCTTTTCCGTAGACAAACCCACTTTAAATGGAAAAAAGTGAGTTGATTTGGTCAACCTATCTACGATGACCCAAATTGCTTCTTTCCCTCCTAGCGTACGTGACAATCCTGTAACAAAGTCCACCGTGATGTCCTCCCACTTCTACTCCGGAATGGGTAACGGCTGTAACAAACCTCCTGGCCTCTTCCTCTCTGCCTTCACCTACTGGCAGACCAAACATCTAGCGACGAAGCGTGCTACCTCCCGCTTCATCCTATACCACCATACATTCTCCCTCAGATCCCTATACATCATGTTAGCACCTGGATGCATCGACTACTGAGATCGGTGGGCCTCCTGCATAATCTGCTTCCGAAGATTTCCGCTGGGCACACACAGTCTGGAACTGTGCCTCAATGCACCATCCTCTGCAATGGTGAACTCCTCATCAACTAATCTTTCTCGAGCTTGCTCTCGGATATACCAGAAAGAAACATCGTCGAACTGAGTCGACTTGACCCACTCTATCAAATTCGATTGAATCTGCAGACCCTACATCTGCATCTCAACTCCTGGCACTAGCACCTTAATCCCCAGGCTCTCCAGATCTGCTAGCAAGTGACGATCTACCGTCAAACACATGGCTGTCAGATGATACTGTAGTGAAATATCGAAGTCCATCATAATCTCCAGATCTCCAGATCTGCTCATAGCATCGACAACCATGTTGGCCTTCCCTAGATGATACTGTAGTAAAATATCGAAGTCCATCATCAACTCCATCCATCTATGCTGCCTCATGTTAAATTCCTTCTATGTAAACACATACTTCAAGCTCTTATGGTCTGTGAAGATCTCTACATGCTCTCCGTATCGATAGTGTTTCCACAACTTCAGAGCAAAGATAACTACCGCTAACTCCAAGTCATGGGTAGGGTAGTTCTTCTCATGCGAACATAACTGCCTGGAAGCATAAACAATTACCTTTCCATGCTGCTATAAAACACAACCCAAACCCTTTCCCGAGGCGTCACTTTAGATAGTGAACCCGTCTGATCCTGATGGCAATGTCAGAATTGGAGCTATCGTCCACCGCTTCTTCAACTCATTAAAAGCGACCTGACACTCCTCTGACCAGTTAAACTCTGCATCTTTTTGGGTCAGCCTAGTCAATGGCTCTACAACCCGGAAGAAATCCTGGATGAACCTTGTATAGTAGCCTGCCAATCCCAGAAAGCTCCTGATCTCCGTAACTGAACTCGGTGCTGTCCACGCCTCAACTGCCGTGATCTTCCTCGGGTTAACTGAGATCCCATCTCCAGACACAACATGACCCAGGAAGTCAACTCGATCCAGGAAGAACTTACACTTCAAGAGCTTGCCATAAAGCTCCTCCTTCCTGAGAGTCTCCAAAACTACTCTCAAATGCTGCTTATGCTCCTATGCGGTCTTCGAGTACACCAAGATATCATTGATGAACACCACCATGAACTTATCCAAATACTAGTGGAACACCTTGTTCATCAGGTTCATGAATACCGTCGGGGCGTTAGTCAACCCAAACGGTAGCACCATAAACTCGAACTGGCCATACCGCATCCTGAATGCTGTCTTCGGGATATCCTTCCTCTTCACCTTCACCTGATGGTAACCTGACCTCAGATTAATCTTCGAGAATACCCTAGCTCCTCTCAACTGATCAAAGAGATCATCGATTCACGATAGAGGGTACTTGTTCTTGATCGTAAAGTTGTTGAGTGCCCTGTAGTCGATACACATCTGTACCGTACCATCCTTATTTGGTACAAAAAGCACCGGTGTACCCAATAGTGAGAAACTAGATCGGATGAAACCCTTGTCCTGTAACTCATCCACCTATTTCTTCAACTCCACCAACTCGCTGTTGTTCACCCTATAGACGTGGTGAGATATCGGCTCTGCGTCGGGTACTATGTCTATAGAGAACTCAACATCTCTGTCCAGTGGTAATCTTGGCAACTCCTCTAGAAAGACATCCATGAACTTTGCTATCAATAGATGTGGTACTGTTTGCACCTCAACTGAAACTCTGCAGAAGACTCCGCTGCTCTGCTCCGCCTCCCGTTTGGCGAACTCAAACTCTAGCTCTCCTTACGGACGGAAAATAACTATGTCGCCGCGACAATCTATACTGGCATCGTGCTTTCTCAACCAATCCATCCCGAGTACTATATCATATTTCGGTAGTTGCATTACGAGCATACTCACATCCAATTTTTGGCCTTCCAAAACTACTCTCTGATCCTTACAAATATCAGTGACGATGATGATGCCTCCTCGGTCATGATCTTGCAAGTCCTAGGTAACGATTCAGAAGTAAGGTAGTGTCTAATAGGAAAAGATACTGACACAAAGCTATAGGAAGCCCCAAAATCAAACAATGCAAAAGCAGAAAATGAGTTGAGAAGAATAGAACCTGCAATCAGCTCTCCAATAGCCTCTGCATCCTCCGCTGCAATGGTGAATGCTCGCCCATGCTGGCCTTCCTAGCCTACTGCTAGTGCTGAACGAACCTCTACTACTGCGTCTGTAGGGCTGGTCCCTTATGCTGGCCTACTGGAGCCTTGGCTCCTTCTTCCTGAACTCTGCGCCCAAAAGCCTGGGGATACTCCCTCATTTGGTGCTCTAATGAACCACAGAGTAGCCACCTGTCTAACCTCTTCCTACAATCATTCCACCCCTGTTCCAGCTTCTTGTATAAAGGGCAACTGGTGGTCTGCTACTTCTTGGGGGCATGCTGCTGCTGTACCTGCTAAAAAGGTGCCCGGCCCTGTCCCTGAGACTGCTGCTGGAACTGCCTCTGCTGGTGCTACTGCTGGAAGTGGGGCTTCTTGGTCGAACCTCCGCTACTACTGGCTCCGTAAAAGTCCCGACCTCTCTTCAGTTTCTGTCCTAGGTCGTCCTCTGCTGCCATGGTTCCTGCTAGGATCTTCGCGAAAGTAGTATCCTGGTCACTATTGGTCAAGGACCGGACCTCCCTGATCAAACCTCTGCAGAACTTCCTCGCCTTCGTCGTCTCTCTCAGATCCTTAATAAATCTGCTCAGCCGGCAGAACTCTCCAGCATACTCCTCGACTGTTTGGTTCCCCTGAACCAGACTCTCGAACTGCTGCTCTATGTCTCCCAGTGCTACACCTGGAAAGAACTTCTCCTTGAATAGCTTCTTGAAGGCTGCCCAAGTCTATCCCTCGGTACCCACTCTAGGGTCCGTCTGATACCAAGTACGGGCCAGGTCCGGCATCTGGCTGCCTGCCGCCTCGATCTGAAGTCGGGCTTGTATCTTCACCAGCCGAAATATCTTTTCGATATGCTCGATCAAATCATCGGCATATAAGATCCCCTCTGTGCCTCGAAAGTCCTTAGGACGCATCTTCTGGAACTCCTGGATGCCTGACGTCCTCGGCTGATACTGTTGAACCTACTGTCACGCCCCAGAACCAGAATACTGAAGAACGGTGACGTGCACAGCCAGCTACGTATAACGGAACGGCAACCATCCCGCTATACGGTCACGGCTGTCTAGCTATGTGAGGGTACGCTACAAACCATCAGTCTCTTAAGGTCAAATCAAGCTATTGTCTCAATCTCAACAAGTAATGATAGTAACAAGATATCAGACCACCAAATATACAATTGTAAGGCGTCCCAAACATTACATATCCAGATGATCATGAAGCTAGTCGTACAAAATGTAAGGACTAGCAAGAGTTAAGTCATACATGATCAACCTCGAGTTGCCAATCATGATTACAGCCCGTAGGCAGACAGAAAGTAAAGTGCATCGAGCTAACAAGTGCTCGTCGGCTAAACGCCTCAAAAGAATATCAGTTAACAATACAGTGGGAGAAACAAAAAGAGAAAACCCACTCGTTGCCCGGGTTCCGTCTAGTGTTCACCATCGGGCTGGGAAGCCGGTAGATCCTTTGCTGCTGCTCCGGTATCTGGCCATACAAAACCAGCTGGGTCAGACCCCAGAAAGAGCAAGTGCCACAAAGGAGGCCACGAAATAAGAACAAAAGCCAGCAATCAGCACAATAATATAATTACATAATAAGAGACAGTAATTTAAGAAAAAGGCATGATAGTTAGATATAAAAGACAAATCTTGTACAGAATCGATAAAAGACAGAACATATGGGAAGGCATGACATGATGATATACGATGAAATGACCATGGGACTATTCAGATAGCCAGGTTACAACCCGTAAACCAAACAAGGACCGGGGTGGTAACCCTTCGTCTGAACGGAACTTGGTTTCTCCCACCATTTATCGGCAAGATAAAATACGCGAATTCAAGACTTGCAATTAAACATGATTAAGGTAAAGCACGAGTAATCATGTCATGTCATGACCTTGCACAGGATCAGGACAGGACAAGAGGGACTAGACTCCATCCAATCAATCACGGCCAAGCAAATACTACGGCTTACTACTTTAACTAACTAGGGTTATCACAGACCTGATTACTAACAAGATGCAATGAGAATTCCAAGTCCGGTTACCTGTTTGTTACTACCTGAATGCTCCCAGCAAGAAAAGGAAAAGATAGCATGATATAGTAGACACACTGTAGTAAGATACATGTGTCCTAAGGTACCACGCTCGACGGCGGGCTGGAAGTGCGCTCATCTCGACGGATAGCAACAAATCCCATGTATATATATATAAGGCCGGGACCAAAGGGCAACAGGTAACTGGGAATTTCTCCATGAACTAATTGATCAATCTAGTCATTAACCTAGCCAGATTCAGTATGAATCCCTGACCGTGGGAACCAGGAAGTCACATCCTAGACATGATGCAAGACAAGACGAGTGGATTGCACAAGCAAGCAAGCAGGAACACCCACGGTGTCAAGACAGGTCAAGCTAAGTTATCAAGTCATGTCAAGTCAGGAGTGCGCCGCCACGGGCCACTATCAAGTTATCAAGATAATTCATGTCAGGATACTTGTCAGGAGTGCGCCACGACGGGCCACTGTCAAGTCAGGTTGGTCATGTCAGGAGTGCACCATTACGGGTCACTGTCATGTTATGCTAGTTCCTTGTCATACCGTGCCATGTACAATAGTCATTCCAACATAATAAGTAAAATCAAGTTCATGACAAAAGGCGTAAGGATATAAAATGGACGTAAAATACCTAATAAAATACTAATATAAAATAGGACAATAGAAGAGCCAAGATCAAGAAATAACACATTCATCATAGACAAGTAGGTTGTACAGGGTATGCACTGCGCAGGGTGCCAAATGCGCAGGGTGAGCTGCGCAGGGTACCAACTGCGCAGGGTGCCAAGTGCGCAGGGGCAGATGGCGCACAGATGGATTGCGCAGAAGGTAGACTGCGCAGGAGTGAACTGCGCAGGAGTTGGTTGCGCAGAGATGGATTGCGCAATGGTCGAATTGCGCAGGGGTGAACTGCGCAGGAGTTGGTTGCGCAGAGATGGATTGCGCAATGGTCGAATTGCGCAGGGGTTGCTTTGCGCATGGCTGGCTTGCGCATGGCTAGCTTGCGCCAGCGCAATCCAGCGCAGCGCAAAGCACTGGCCAAGGATCTTGCGCAAATGGCCATGCGCTAAAGAGCACAGGTCAGGGTGCGCAAATGGCCTGGTGCTAAAAAGCATTGGCCGAGAGCTCCACCATGGCTGAACTCTCAAGAACACCAAGTTCAAATCTTCACAACTTAGCCAAATCAAAACCAAATTTAGATTTTCAAAGTTCTAACTTGAGTAAAATTGAATTCTCTTCCACATGGAAGCATCAAAACAAGCAAAAATCAAAGTTTAATAGATCAAAACCAAGGATTTCCGAAAATGGTTAAAACCTAGATCTAGAAGAATGAAAGCTCCAAATCACAAAATTCCAAGTTCTAATGTTGATCTACATGGCCTAATCTAGCTAATGGACAAATAAAAAGTGGTTCTCATGTGGTGGCAAGGTGCACTTGCCTAATGGGTTGGAGAGTTGTGTGGAGGAAGAAGAAGAAGAATTAATGGAGGAAAAAAATGAGGAGAGAGAGTGTTAGGTGGGGATTTTAATGGGGGAGGATAAGTTGTGTTGAGGGTGGAGGTTAGCTAATATGGTCCAATGCATAATAAACCAAACCAAACCAATTCCTTCTCCTATCCAAATAAAACCAAGCTCCATTAAATCAGAATTAATCCAGGAATGATAAATGACAATTAAACTACAATGCTAAGTATGAAATATACCACAACTTAACTGGTCAAGAAAATGAAAAAATACTGGTCAGAAATACGATCACGTATAAAATACGTATCACGAATTTCGGGGCACTACACCTACCCTCCCTGTGGCTGGACAGCCACCATCTCTATTATCGTCCTGACCAGCTGGTGGGCATCGTCTATGCCCTAACAAAAGTCAACAGTCTAGCGCTGCTGCTACTGCGGCTACTGATGTGACTCCAAGATCCGCTCCATGAAGAAAAAGAGGTATACAGCATTAACCAATCCCGCAGGTGGCTGCTGCTGCCGCTGAAGCACCTCAGGAATAACTGGGGTCTACCTCCGAACTGGTGGAGGTGCTCCCCCGAAAGGTGTAGAGGCTCCAACATGAGTAGGTACTAGGGGAGCTGCTGTCTCCGGTCCCGGATGAACTATACAAGAAGTGGAAGACCTCTCTGTCGTACCTCCCAAGAAGGGGCACTACGATCGTGTCTCAATCACCATCCTGGAGACATATCAAACAAGGAATCAATACTGAGAAAGAAGCGACACAATCAAAGGAGGACAGTTATTTCAAAGGAAAACAATTATCAGCAAGAGTTTAAATGACAAGGATTTAGATAAAAGTTTTTTCTAAATACGATTGAGTACCTCAAAACTATATCATATATCCTACTACAGGCTGTAGTGATACTCTAGTTCGAATACCACTAGAAAAACTGGACCTGCATAGGCCACCACTAAAAATGTGTCATGACCCACACCCAATGTAGGGGCACAAGAAGTGGGTACGTCCAGCCTATGCCGCAATATCGGTGGTAGAACGCTGTCTTAGGTTACAACATCTAATATAGTATAAATGTAACTGCATAAGATATACTTTTCGAACGGAGGACAACATTGAAGGTACATCTCAATACAATCTAAGATAGAAACAAAACGATATGATATATATGAAATCCAAAAGAAGTACAAACAGAAGAGAAATAAGTTTAAGTGTCTTTACGACACAACAACAACAACATCCAAAAATAATACATCTCAGAATGTCAAAATAAGACAAGACAACAACAAATATGATAATTGTCTAGCTAACTAGCCTAGACTAAAGTGATGGTGTCGTCAACTGCTGCAGGGTCCTCCTGTGGAATCAGCTCACATGTATCATCTATGTGTGCTCAGTAGTAAGTTATACAGAAGTCCTCATCGTCCTCTGTAATATTTTCAACAGGTCCAGTCGGGACAAGAACAAGCATAATACATATCACGCAGTTCATAACATGGCAGTAAAGTATAAAGCATGTAAAAGAGTAAGATACATGAACTGTAAAGAAAGATGTACATGAAAACATAAGGATATTTGATAACTGGAAATATGTACATGATAGGTAAGAACTGTAAGTGACTAGTGATTTAGAGCACAATATGGTTATAGAAACAGGCTAGGTTGCACATAAATAATCTATAGAGTTCACATGAATAATCTACTGGGATATGATCCACATAAATAATTCTACTCAACCATGCCCCAATCAATACACATGGAGCCATTCAAGTTATCTTACGTACATGATTTTACGTGGGCTCAATAAATGAGTACACATGAATAATTTGCACATGAGGGCTCAGTGATCATGAGAGTACTTGAATCACATGAGTGCACATGCATGAATGGTGAAAGCACAAGAATATATGATATACGTAAAAAGCACATGACATGATGTATCCAATGTTCCCGAGGGAGATAACATCTCATGAAAAGATACATATAGTACCAATCCATGATAACATCGTGACAGCATCAAGTAAAGTGATCTAGAGCAAGAATATAAATCCTAACAAGTATGAAATGACCAGAGAATCTACTCGCCTGAAATTCAAATGTCCGATAAGAATATACTGTCCGAAATGAGGCATCTGACTCCTATTTAGAGCAACATAAGTCCTGATGTATACAAAGGGGTTATAAATAATGAGTATAATGCATCTACATGTTTCTAGGTCAGTCTGGGCCAAAGTCAACTCTTGGTCAACTTTGGTAAACTCTAAAGTTAAACTAGGTCAAACTAGTTAGGGTTTGGTCAACCATGGTCAACTAGTCTAACTTAGTCCATTCTAGGTCTAGACAATTCTAGGCTAACCAATATCTAGGTTATACAATTCTTGGCCTAACCAAAACTAAAGCCTATGTATACATGAATATCAAGTATACCATAAAGCTAACAACATAGCACATAGCTAAAATGTATCATGTATGTGTTAAACTTACCATATTACACACATTATATATACACTACATATATACTATTCACAATACATATATATATATATATATATATATATATATATATAAAGAAAAATATATATATATATATATATATATTAAAGAAAGAGGGAAAAAAGAGAGTGAATACTATCATGTGTGTGTGAAGAGTGAGAGAGCATAGTGAAAGGGTGCTGGACAGGGGTGAGCTCTGTCATGAAGACAATGAGGTAATCTCAGGATAAAGTATTCACAGTTATGCATTTATACTTGGTTTCTAAACAATCTCAGGTTCATTTTTCATGTCAACTACTACTCAGGTTTTGATAAACATTATTCAGTCAACAAATAACTCTCAATTCACAGGTTTGTAAAACAACCCAAACTCGATTTTGTATATGAGCTCAGGTTATCAGTTTAAGAGTATCAATGAAACAGTTTAGGAATTCGAAAACTAAAAATCAAATGAAGACCTAAATAGTTCACATTACATTGTAAAACTCAAGTATCAGATAAAACCACAGCTTCATAATCAACCCCAACCAAATTCAAAAATCAAACCAAAGTCTATTGTAAACTTGAAACCAGTTTTGAATATCAGTGAACACTCAGTTTTCATTCAGAAATTCTAATACACAAATCAACCAACAGTGAACAAAGCTTAGAACAAACAAAACCCATATGTCATCCAAGCATCTAGCATTACATCACAGTATAACTTATACTTTAAACTTCATTTTAAACTCAGATATTTCATTTAAAATGTCTCAAACAATGTTAACATATAAAGTATCAGTGAATGCGGAAACTCGACAATTTTAAATCCAAGATGAAATCGAAAACCTAAAATAATTATCAAATTGATGTGTACAGAGGGTAATACATATCATACGTGTCATGAGGGTGCATCTCTTGTCCACATAGCTAGACATGAGGTGTCCAAATAAAAAATAGCATACAATAATAAACGAAACATTGAACTGTGTCGTACATTGGGTTCGAGGCTTCGTGGACACGACACAGAGCACTAGGTGCCACGTTCTTGTATCCACATATAGCTGGGGTATTGGCCTACATGGTCGACACATCACCACGTGTCCACGACGTGTCCTCGTGTGACATGAAGTGTGCGTTAGTGGCAGAATAATACAGTATGCAAAATAGTGTAAACCTAGTACGGGTATGTTTTCGTGTCCGACATGACACGAGGTCGTGTGAGACTCTAGGAATGACCTGACAGTCACTGCCCCAAGGTGTCCACCAAGTGGAGTGTGTCAACTTGGCCTGTGTCAAGAGAAATAGCAGTGTGGCAGCAGGACACGCGTACGAGATCTTGTGCAGCGCGTGCATGTCCAATTCAGACACAGACACGAACCCAAATCATGATCAGAGTTAGGGTTCTGTGTTCCTGACATATATGGCTATCAAATATTGTAAATAGTTTCAAAAATTATAAACAAATATTTCTCTTGGGAATTTCATCAAACACCCATCTCAAAACTTTGATATGTGTCCAATACGCATACTAAATGGACACAAAATCCTACCAAACTTGGTGTACAGCTAGGGTATACCTAAATGAATGCATCTATGAAAAGAAAATGGGAATTTTAATCAATTTTAGGGGTTTTACCTATTGAGACTTTAATCTCAATGTAAAAACCTAGGAGTAAGCTCCTCTTCCAATTTGCTATGGTCCAATGCTCCTCAAACCTTGCTAGCAAGCCTCTACTAGCCTCCTCTACTGTTAGGGATGATGATACAATTGATTTGACTCAATTTGGGATTAATTTGGATTAAGTGGGAGAATTTAGGGAAAAACTAGATTAGGGTTTCTTGTAGGTATTAAAAGAGGCAAGATAAACTCACATGTTGCTACTTATAGGGTCATGTGGCTGGCCAACTATAGGAAATTAGGGTTAGGCAAAAGTTAGATGAGTGGCTAAGCATCTCTATATGCAAATCAAGTCCAATCAAAGGCTCAAAACAAAACTAGATTTTCTTTACTAATACCTAACCAAAATATCCTATTTACACAATATTTAGATATTTCTAATCTTGGCACATAGCTTAGAAGTTTCTAAAGTAATATCTAGTCTCATGGTCATATCTAGATTAGGTTAACTTCTAGGTTAAGGCTTAACAAAATATTTAGCACATATTTAATTAATAAATTTTAATTTTACAAAAAGTCAAAAATGACCTAAATACCCTCAAGCTAAAAATGTAGTAGTGACAGGTAGACAGGTAGATTGTTGTCATCTTTCGACTCATAGTAGTTGCTACCCCTAGCCTACTGGTGGCTTGCGCCAATGGAGGCATCCGTGTCAGTTCTAAATAGTCCCTTCTCAGTTTGGAACGAGGGATTGTTATGGATGGTGGGGGTTTGGCTACCCCCACCCCGTGACAAAAGTTGACCTGAGCACAGATGTGTTAGAATACACCCATACTGGACACTACAAGTTTATTGCCTCCCAGTCGGCCCTTGGATTTGTTAGCCAAGGTAGGAGGGTTCTTGGCAAGCTTCTTGAGAGATGGAGAACCTTGTGTCGCATTGCATGAAGAAATAAAGAGTTCATCTTCTTCTTCACTCGACAATCCTTTGGTGAGTCTCTGATGTACAGATGCCATCGGTCGTAGTCTTTATAAGACGGACTGTCTCATCGATGGCGATGCTGCTGTTTGGCAATTGCAACAGTTGATGGTAATCTGGGCGCAGTCTATCTTGGGCCAGACACGTTGTGTACAGTAGAATCCTCCCTCGCCTTGTGCTTGTGTGAAATCACTTTACGCAGATAAAAGATTTCCACATCTACACTCCTTTCATACGTACAGAAAAGCTGCACGCATGAATGCTGATGTGAAGGTAGCTTCTCTCTTCTCAGTTCCTGCGCATGAGATACACTCGGGTCCTGATTATAAGGTTGCTGGTGAGGCAGACTCATTCCATGCTTACAGCAACGCTGCTCGCATGAGTCAATCCATACAGTATGTACCCCTGGCTTGAATCATGCGCTTGAGTGCTCAAGTGACGGCAGGGTTTTATGGGTCGAGGTATCGAAGCACTTGAACCAGTTTTGTATAGCTTTCTATCGGCTGTACGCATGACTGTCAACACGAGCCTTTGGTCAGCTATTGGAGTAGCATCACATTGATCGTGCAGGGCGCTTGCTGCCTTGGACTTTTTTTACTATCCTTGGAAGGTTCGTAGTATTCAGAGTCCAACTAGTGGTCGGCATAAAACTTTGGTCACACAAGTCGTGTGCTTTCTTGGATTTCTTTATGCCATCCCTAGAAGGTGCATGGCATTCAGATTTCAAGATAATGGTCAGCGTAGCATGTTGGTCGCACAATGCACGTGTTGTTCAGGATCTTTTCACGCTACCCCTAAAAGGTGCGTAACATTCAGAGTCCAACATAGCCTTACCCGATGGGTAGGCAATTCTGTCGAAGACAAATCTTTTCGCCTACGCAACTGTCTTCATGTGTGGGTGTGCAACTGCGTGCTTCTTTCAGTGATGTGCCTTTGTCATACCTTCAACGAGAGAGCTACACTCCTCGATGTGCTTCTCACCAGCGGGGACTGAATAAGGCGGCATGGCAGCAGCAGTTAAAGTCTTCTTTGGGGCTTTGCCGTTTAGGGGGTTCAGGAGTGCAGTCCCCTCCGTCATGCTGCTCGTCACAGCAGGCTTGGGCAACAAGTTCGTCGAGTCTTTTTTAGTTTTACGAACTACTTCCAAGGGCTCGACTTCTCTTCAAAGAGGAGATCTTCAAAAGCTTGTTAGTCAAAACGTACAACCAACATCTTTCAAGAAGATTCTAGCAAGTTGTCATCAGATTGCGTCACCATCTTCTCCTTGAAGAAGAAGGATGTCCCCAGCAGAGTCGTCATCTTGTTTGCCATGACAAAAGGTTGAACAAACTTTTTGTATATTAAACGTATAAAAGAGTACAAAGAATTCCTAAACAGGAGATCTAAGTATAAAATTTCTGAGGAAGTGTGACGGTGGATATCGAGTACTACAATGGCTCCTTTACTCCTTTGACGATCTGACGATGAGTTGAACTTGCTCTGACTTTTTGGCACTTGTGAGTGGAACTCTAGGTTGCCAATCAAGAAGATGTCAAAGTTGTTAAAGTCTCTTGACCGAAGAAAAACTCCTACTAGTTATAGGCGAGCACATATATGACATGCATAAGGGTTTTCTGGCGCACAGGAGCACTACACGTTGAGACATGAGAGAATCTGTTGTGATTGCACAATGAGCTCTGCTGCTGAGCTGACACGTGGCGGACGTTGAGATTCTCTTCCATCAAGATCTCGGGTAGTTACCAATATAACTGAATAAACAACACATGGCGTGTATTTATTGCTCGATAATCTTGATAGAATGAAGTCGAATTTTATCCTTATCATAGGGGCAGAGGTTTAAACAAACCGATTAGATACTGGCCTTATCAATAGAACCAAACTCCATTCTTTTCTTTGGAGCAACGGTTTAAACAAACCAATTGCATATTGCTTTTATCAACAGGACCGAACTCTGTTCTTATCTTTAGGAGTGACAGTTTAAACAAACCGATTGGATCATATCTGAAATGATATGGATGCCAGGCTGGCCACGTCGAACAATGCCACCTCATAGAGCTGTGCATCTATACGAACTACTTCGATGTTACTGCGCTTCTAGGCGATGAGGAGAATGTGCTTCAACGATAACGGAGTCACGGTGCTTTTAGGGCGACAAGGAGACTGTGATTTGAAGACAATAGAGTCACTGTGCTTTTGAGCGATAAGGAGACTGTGTTTCGAAGACAACGGAGTTACTGTGCTTTTGGGCAACGTGGAGACTGTTTTGGGGATTTGTAAGGCCACTGCACTTTTACGAAGCGATGAAGGACTTTCTGAGAGCTCTTGTGAAGCCACTGCACTTTTATGAAGCGACTAAGGACATTCTGAGAGCTTTGTGAAGCACTGCACAATTAAGAAGCGATAAATGACTTTTCTGAGAGCTCTTTGTGATTTAATGACACCGTTTGAGTCAGTGCATTTTTAACTATCGTCGTTGTTCGACATAACAAAAGGTTGAACGAACTTTTTTCTTTATTGAACGTATAAGGTATCTGTGTACAAAGAAGGAAGTCCTAAACATGATATTTTAAATACATGGAGAAGAGGTTTCTAGGAAAGTGTGACGATGGAGATCGAGCACTGCAGCGGCTCCTTCATTCCATCGACGATCTGATGACGAATTAACCTTGCTATGGCTCTCTGGCACCTTTGATGGGACTCTGGTGTCACCGATCAAGAGGCTGTCTGGATGAGAAGATCACTTGAAGATAGTTGGTTGGTTGGTTCTTTGGTTGATAGGTGGATGAGGGTGGTCGACTCTTCGTGGATGGAGATCACTGCTCCTTCGAAGATTGTCGATTGTCAATGTTCTCTCTTTCTTTTTTCTCTCTCTATAGAAGAAGAACTCCTTCTATTTATAGAGAATAGAGCACATATGTGATGTGCATTAGGGTTCCTAAGATATGAAAGAATCTGTCGTCATTGTACGGTACGGGCTTGTGCGGCACTGACACATGGCGGACATCGATATTCCCCTCAAACGAGATCTCTGGTGGTTATAAATATAACCGTAGGAGGTAACACGTGGCGCGTGCCAATTTGCTTGCTCGAAAACAGCCGAGTAAATCTTGGGATTTTATCCTAGATTTGGAGTCTAATTAATCCTCGTCTAAGATTTAAATCAATCTAATATGATATCAATCATAATTTAATCCCAATCTTCTCTGCAAGAGGCAGTTTAAACAAACTAATTGGGGTGGAACCATGCTTCCTGCGCCTCTGGTGAGGACTAAGTATTTTTGTGCTTCTGGGGCGACGAGTATACCGTGTCACGACCCGCACCCTAGAGTAAGGGCACGAGACGTGGGTATGTCCAGCCTACGCCGTAGTATCGGCGGTAGAACGTTGTCCTGGGTTAATCATCTAACAATATAAAGGTACCTGTACAGTTTATATTCTCCGAATGGAGGTGACATAATAAAGTACAATCTCAATCACATCTAAGGTAGAAGAATGAAAGACAGATAGATAGATAGTAACTCAAGAGAACAGTACAATAGATGAAATAAGTCTAAGTGTCTAGGATAACATAACATCCATAATATCAACCCAAAATACAATAAGTCTAAGGGTCTATACATCTCAACATCTCAAACTACAACTCAGAATGTGAGACAAAATAATAATGTAGAAAATGACTGTCCAGCTAAACTAGCCTAGACTACTGGGGCAACATCCTCAGCAGCAGGTGGATCATGCTGAGGGTCCTCAACACAAGTGTCATCTAGTCCTGCTCCATAATATGTAGTCACCTATGCCTCATCCTCGTCCTCGGTAATATTTTCAACAGGACCAGTCAGGACAGGAACGAGCACAATATATCTCACACAGTTCATATCAGGTTAGGAAATACGATACAAGCAATAGAGTAAAATACAGGAAGTGCTGAAAGGAAATATACGCAGTAAAAGAGATAGCTATAAAGAAAATATCTACTGTATATAGAGAACTGTAAGTGGCTAGTGATGTAGAGTACAAGATAGGCATGTGAATGGCTAGAATTTATACATGATTACACTACTGAGTTTATACATGATTACACTACTTTGGAATTATTCACATGTCTACTTCTACTCCTCCGTTTCCCCAATCAATACACAAGGATCTAGACAGGTTACGTTATTATACATTACTTCACATGAGACTCATAATGAGTATACGTGAAGTTATACATGAGGGCTCAGTGAATCATGAGAGTACATGATCACATGAGTGTACATGCATGATGGAAGCATATGAGTACATGATGAAAGTGAAACACACATAACATGAAGTATTCGATGCTCCCGAGGGGGATAACATCTCATGTAAAGATCCATATAGTACCAATCCGTGTTACCAACGTGACAGCATCAAGTAAAGTAATCTAGAGCGAGAAAGTAAAGCCTGAACAAGTATGAAACGGTCAGAGAATGTACTCGCCTGATGTATGAATGTCTGTAGAGAATATGCTGTCTGAGGAGAGGTGTCTGGCTCCTGATCAGAGCAACACAAGTCACAATGTATTCTAAATAGTAAAACTGAAGTTTACTATGCATACTACAAGATTCTAGGTCAATCTGGTCAAAAGTCAACTCTTGGTCAACTCTGGTCAACTCTAAAAGTTAAACTAGGTCAAACTAGTCAAGTTAGGTCAAACACGGTCAGACTAGTTAGGGTTTTAGTCAAACTAGTTAAACTAGTCGTTTTAGGTTAATCCTAGTCAATTCTAGGTTAATTAGGTCAAGTTTGACCTAAGGTTGACTTTGGTCAACATTAGTCAAACGAAGGTCATTAAGGTACCTAGGTCAAGGGGTCACTTAGACAAATTAGGGTCAACCCCTAATTTGGCCATAGGCTAGTAACTTAGACCATAGGCTAATTTCATATTGGTTTTCATATAAACCTATATCTAGAAAGTCACATATATATACATATCTATATATATAGCTATACACAAGTCTATCTACTACATATATATATCAATATATGTATATACTATATATAATACAAAATCACACACACATATATATATAATGACACATATATATATATAATAACATATATACATATATAGATAGTGAGAGAGGGAATAATGAGAGAGTGAAAGAGAGAGAAAGGGAATGATACTGCGACAAGGGGGCATGGTGTTTGTTCACAAAGAACGGGGGGGTGTTCCAGATTTTTGGAACCCTGAAATCAACACACACACCACACAGTACACATATATATACATAACTACATATATACATGTACATGCACTCAAATCCCACCTACACACACACATATACATACCCTACATATACATACACCGAAAACATACATTTACCTGTATAAAACATAACAAAAATCATTTTAAAATTCAATTTTGAAAACTGGGAAATATCCTAAATTTCGGGAAAATGGGACTGTGTACTCGTGAAGTGGGTAAACCCAAATACAACCTCAAACACGACCAAGGTCCCCAATACTTGGTTGGTAATCGTGTCCCACAGTGTCCCCTAGCATCTAGGGTGCCTGACACAAAGTCTAGACATGACACGACATGTCCAACCCTCTAAAAACCTAAACAGGTAAACACTGACACACACACGCAAACACTGCGTTGTGCACGTGTGCAACTCACTCTAGGACACGACACACACACACACGTATCTCGTGCTCGTGCACGAAGGTGCGCCTGGGGGTTGTGCACGTGTCCAAGTGCCTGTCCCGTGTCCACGTCACTCCAGGATACGATACGAACACCGTATCAGTCGAGGAAACTCGACTGATACACGCTGCTATGCACAGCGTCGTGCAGCGATTCAAATGTCTCGTGGACACGACACGAGCCACGTGCGATCTCGTGGTCATGTCCACGTGTAGCCCACATGTTGGGCTACACACTCGTGCAACCACGAGGTGTCCAAGTGTCGTGTCCGTGCGACACGATACGCACGAAGTTGGCCCCCGCGCGCGTGTGCACTGTCTGTGCACGACCAGTGCACGTGTCTTCGTGTCCTCGATACGACACGAGAGTGTCTCAAACTCGAGGGGGGGCTTGTCAGAGGTTGCCCCCTCCTCTGTGCCTAGTGGAACATGTCCACGCGTCCTACAGTGTCCGCAATCAGTGTCGGGTAGCAGGGCATTGTGCGTGCACCTGTCACAGCGTGTCCGTGTCGACTTTCGACACGAAAATGACACTGTGTCGTGCTCAATCAAGTGGGTACGTGTTCTACTAGTCTAGGGCTACAAGAATATGTAATTTGTTTTGTAAAATAACAAAGTTCAATCCTTTGGGGCATTTCATCAAACATGGTTTTATAACCTAGGATACGTGTCCGATACGGACTCCAAACCAACCCTAGATTTCACCAAACTTGTCCCACAGCTAGGGTAGACCTATATACATGCATTTATGAAGAAAAAACACAATATTAGCTAGGTTTATGGGTATTTACCTATTGATGCAAATTCTAAAGGAAACTCAATAAAGAGGGGGGTGTTTGTCCTTCCACTTGGTGAAGCCCAAAGCTTGTGAAATCTGGATTGCTAGCCTTCCTTAGCACCCTTGATGTTGTAGGGTCCCAATGCAAAAGACTAGAGTGAATTTAGATCAAAAATGATCAAGTTATGGTGATTTGAAGGTAGAGGATTTTCTAGGTTTTTAAAACATGTAGATTAGTGTGTAAAGGGTTGATATGGTTAAATAGGAAGGGGTAGTGCTAGGGGGGTACCCTTTGGCCGGCCATGGCAAGGGGGGTGTCCTTGGCCTTTCTTCATGGTGAAGGCAAGGACTTTGGTGCCAAGTTGAGATCTTTTGAGGGTTTTAAGCAAAATATCTATTATGTAAATATCTAGATATTTATACCACTTTAACCAATGACTAATATCTTTCCTCAAGCTTCTAGGTTAGTAGCTAACCTCTAGGTTAGGGTAAACTAGGTTAGGGACTAACATGGTACTTAACAATAATTAAAATAATATGAAAATCACATAATTCCAAATAAAATCTAATAAATTACCAAAATAACCTTTTAGGCTAAAATCACTAATTTGATGTTCTAAGCCTATGGCTAAGCTCACATGGTCATGATAAACTTCTAGGTTAAGGAATAACTAGGGTTTCCTTAGTTTAACCCCCAATTCACAAATCAACCAATTAAATGGTTTTACACTAACCAAAATCATCTAAAATCATAACATGTATTAATTATCCTTAATGAATGATTATAAATACAAAACTTAAAATTTTCCTAATTTCAGAAATATGGGTGTTACAAGTCTACTCTCCTTAAAATAATTTCGTCCTCGAAATTTAAAGACGAAACTGAAACTGATGAGAAGGATAGAAAATCATACCTTAAGGTACAAATAGATAAGGGTATCGCTCGCGCATCTCATCCTCCCGTTCCCAGGTGGATTCTTGTAGAGAATGATGCCTCCATGCGACGCGAACCAGTGGTATCGTCTGGTTCCTCAATGCCTTCTTTCGTCGATCCAGAATCTCAACAGGCTGCTCTGGATAACGAAGAGTAGGTCCCACCTCGATCTCAGAATGATCAAGTACATGGCTAGGATCTGCCACGTACCGTCTTAACTGCGACACGTAAAATACGTTGTGGACTCCCTCCAATGCTGGTGGTAAGCCTAGCCTGTAAGACATGTCACCGACTCTCCCGCTGATAACGAAAGGGCCGATGAAACGCGGGCTAAGCTTCCCACCTCCACCAAAACGTATAGTGCCACGTGTCGGAGATATCCTCAAAAATACTTGGTCTCCAACCTAATCACAAACAAGGTCTCAATTTAATTATGATAATCAAACATGGTTAACAAAACACAAACAAGACAACCTAATTCTAATCCTATCTCTAAACTGTACCTCAAACTCCAAAGGTCTGCGGTGGCTGTAGGCCCAGTGCCGATGTCTGTCATGCGCTACGCGAAGTCGATCTCTGATGAGCTTCACCTTCTCTACTGCATCCACAACCATCTCAGGTCCCAATAAAGCTCGCTCCCCAATATCATCCCAAGATAAGGGTGTACGACATCTACGTACGTACAGTGCCTCGAAAGGGGACATCTCAATGCTGGCCTGAAAGCTGTTGTTGTATGCAAACTCTACTAAGTACAGGTGACTCTTCCAAGATTCTCTAAAGTCCAGGACACATGTCTGCAGCATGTCCTCCAGTGTCTGAATGGTCCGCTCTGACTGTCCATCTGTCTGAGGGTGGTATGCAGTACTAAACTTGAGCTGAGTGTCCAAGCTAATATGCAAGCTCCTCCAGAAATGTAAAGTAAAACGACTGTCCCAGTCTGATACAATGCTCACTGGAACTCCATGAAGTATGACTATCTGCCTCATATACATCTCTGATAGCTTCTCGGTAGACAAACCCACTTTGAATGGCAAGAAGTGGGCCGATTTGGTCAACCTGTCGACGATGACCCAAATTGCGTCCTTCCCTCCTGGAGTATACGACAATCCTGAAACAAAGTCCATCGTGATGTGCTCCCACTTCCACTCCAAAATGGGCAATGGCCGTAACAGTCCCCCTGGCCTCTGCCTCTCTGCCTTTACCTGTTGACAGATCAAACACCTGGCTACGAAGTGTGCTACCTCGTGCTTCATCCCACTCCACCATACATGCTATCTCAGATCCCTATACATCTTGTTGGCTCCCGGATGTATAGAGTACTGAGAACGATGGGCCTCCTGTATAACCTGCTTTCGAAAGTCTCCACTGGGCACACACAGTCTGGAACCGTGCCTCAATGCGCCATCCCCTGCAAGAGTGAACTCATCGTCCGCCAATCCTGCTCAGACCTGCTCCCTGATGCATCGTAGAGAAATGTCATCGAACTGAGCCGACTTGATCCTAACAATCAAGTTCGACTGAATCTGGAGGCCCCACATCTGCATCTGCACTTCCGGCACAATCACCTCGATCCCAAGGCTCTCCAAGTCCGCTAACAAGTGACGATCCATCGTCAAACACATAGCTGTCGGATATCTGCTCAAAGCATCGGCAACTACGTTGGCCTTCCCTGGGTGATACTACAGTAGAATATCAAAGTCCTTTATCAGCTCCAACCATCTGCGCTGCCTCATGTTGAGCTCCTTCTGCGTAAACACATATTTCAAGCTCTTGTGGTCTATAAATATCTCCACGCGCTCTCTATACAAATAGTGTTTCCACAGCTTCAGAGCAAAGATAACTGCCGTCAACTCCAAATCATGGGTAAGGTAGTTCTTCTCATGGGGACGTAACTGCCTGGAAGCATAGGCAATCACCTTCCCATGCTGCTGCAAGACACAACCCAAACCCTTCTCCGAGGCGTCACTGTAGATAGTGAACCCGCCTGATCCTGTTGGAAATGTCAGAATCGGAGCTGTCGTCAACCACTTCTTCAACTCATCGAAAGCGGCCTGACACTCCTCTTACCGGACAAACTCTGCGTCCTTCCAGGTCAGCCTAGACAACGGCTCTGCAACCCAGGAGAAATCCTGGACGAACCTCTTGTAGTAGCCTGCCAATCCTAGGAAGCTCTTGATCTCTGCCACTGACGTCGGTGCTGCCCAAGCCTCAACTGCTGATATCTTCCTTGGGTCGACTGAGATCCCTTCTCTAGTCACCACATGACCCAGGAAGTCAACTCTGTCTAGGAAGAACTCATACTTCGAGAGCTTATCGTAAAGCTGCTCCTGCCTGAGAGTCTCCAGGACCACTCTCAAGTACTCCTCATGCTCCTCCTCTGTCTTCGAGTACACCAGGATGTCGTCGATGAACACCACCATGAACTTATCTAAGTACTGGTGGAACACCTTGTTCATCAAGTTCATGAATACCGCCGGAGAATTAGTCAACCCAAATGGCATCACCATAAACTCGAACTGGCCGTACCGCGTCCTGAACGCCGTCTTCGAAATATCCTCCCTCTTCACCTTTATCTGGTGGTAGCCTAACCTCAGATCGATCTTCGTGAATACCCGAGCTTCGCTCAACTGATCGAAGAGATTATCGATCCGCGGCAGTGGATATCTGTTCTTGATCGTCAGACTGTTGAGTGCCCTGTAGTCGATACACATCCGTACCGACCCATCCTTCTTCGGTACAAAGAGTATCGATGCACCCCCAGGTGAAGAACTAGAGCGGATGAAGCCCTTATCCTGCAACTCATCTACCTGCTTCTTCAATTCCACCAACTCGCTGTTGTTCACTCGATAGACATGCTGAGAAATCGGTTCCGTACCTGGAACAAGGTCTATCGAGAACTCAACGTCTTTGTCTGGTGGAAGCCCAGGCAACTCCTCTGAAAATACGTCCATGAACTCAGCTATAAATGGATGTGGAGCTGGCTGCTCCTCGACCGAAACTCCACTGAAAACTTGGCAAGTCTGCTCTGCCTGCCGTCGAAAATATACAAACTCTGGCTCTCCTAGTGCTCTGAACAGAACACTACCCCCGCGGCAATCTATGCTGGCATGGTGCCTGCTCAACCAATCCATACCGAGCACAATATTGTAGTTCGGTAGTGGTATTACGAGCAAACATACATCCAACTCTCGGCCTCCCAAAACTACTCTCAGTCTCTTGCAAACATCACGAACGAGGATAATGCCACCCCCTGTAGCACCCAGTTTCCCAAATGAGGGTAATTTTGAAATTTCGTGTTTATAATTATTTTAATAATGATATTTAATTCATGATATGATTTTTGGTGATTTTAAATTATTTTAAAATTATTTAAATCAATGACTTGTGGTTTTGACGTTTTGCTAGTGAAACCCTTGATGTGGGGATGTGTGTCTATAAACATGTAGCTTATGAGATTTATGAGAGATTATAGTATCAGCCTTGATGGGATGTACTAGTCTTTTGGTGAGCATAAATGTGTTATGAGAGATAGGGGCCTATATGTCTTAGTAATGCATCGTTCTTATGGTAATAGAATGTATTAATAGATGGTTAATAGGAAGATAATAGTTTGAGAATACCTATAGCCTATGATCAGTTTCTTTTCATCCTTAGTTAAGACCACTTTAAAATAGGTCCAGTCCCTTGGATATAGGTTCCAGTCCATATTTTATTGAAGTTCCATTACCGTCGTACAGCAGAGCAATATTGGAGGTATTCCTAGATTGATACTTTTTAGATGTCCGTTTATTATTCCAGTCTTAGGAAGTGTTACCTTAGATATTGGGTAGGTTAGAGGCTCTAGAAGGAGTACAATCGATCTTAATTCGAGGACGAAATTTTTCTAAGGTGAGTAGAGTTGTAGCACCCAGTTTCCCAAATGAGGGTAATTTTGAAATTTTGTGTTTATAATTATTTTAATAATGATATTTAATTCATGATATGATTTTTGGTGATTTTAAATTATTTTAAAATTATTTAAATCAATGACTTGTAGTTTTGACGTTTTGCTAGTGAAACCCTAGAGACTGTTTGACCTAGAGCCTAACCATGTGATTATGATATTTTAATGTCATTTTTGGCCTAAGGATATTTTTTGCATTTGACCTCTTTGAATTATTTTGATATTATTTTATTATTTATGATATTGTTTTGGGGTTATTTGAGTCGGGTTCGAATTTCAACTCAATCCGACTTGAAACGGGGACCCGGAGGTAGTTTGACTCTAGTGGGACCCACACACTAGTTAGGCATAGCCCACATAATATTAATTTTAGTCCACATAATAGAAATATTTTAGTTAGAGGTTAGACTAATTATTATGGATAAGGTTAGTGTGATTAGAGACTTTAGAATGACTAATTTAGCCCCAACCAATTAGCCCTTTCCTAATACTCATAGAATAGGTTAGTAGGGGCTTTTGGACTTTTCCTAATAGGACAAAACCACCTTTATGGCCAGCCACAATAAGGATAGGGTTGAGCCTCCCATTTGTCATTATCCATCTATTTTTCTCTCTCTTGTTCTTCCCCAAATTCCTAGAGAGCAATTCCTAGCAATTTCTCCACCAAATCATTCCATTTCACCACCAAATCTTCTTCTTTCCTTCTCCATTCTAGCCAAGGAGGAAGCTACCCAAGTTTGGGAGGATTCGGAGCTCGTTCGTGTCCTTTTGGAATCTCTACGTGTCGGTGTCGCTCCGGGAAAGCTTTTCTTCGATTCGATCTGCCGGGAGGTATAAATCCCTTCTCCTTTTCATTTCCTCATGCATATAGGTCTATTTTGAACCCATAGGAATGACCCCCATGGTTGTATCTCCATTTGTGTCCATTTTGTGTCCATTTGGAGGTCATAGGCGTGTCCTTTGTGTTGTGGATGTGTTCATGTTACATATATAGATATATATATATATATATATATATATATATATATATATATATATATATATATATATTGTAATGAGAGTGTACCTATATTTATATACGTAATAAATGGTTCATGATGATTATATAATCAAGTTTGTGAGTGTGGTTCCTCATATTATTATTGCTATTATTGTTGTGGATAATTAGGATATATATTATGTATTCTTTTGGCTCAAACTATCTAAATCTGTCATGATTTTTATCCACGTTTTTAATTTCAGCCCTAACTTAGAAATGTCATAACTTCTAGCTCAAAGCTCAGTTTAATCTCCCTTTTTTTAAAAGAAGCGTATTGAAGTTAGCTTTCCAAAAACATGTATTAATAGGCCTAATTCTTTCTATAACTTTCTGGAAAATTATTTGAGTGTCAGCTGTACGAAAGACAAACGCGTTCTCGGTGTTTTCGCGATTCCGGGAGTTTCCGGAAACGAAAACGCGATCCGTTTGAAGTTTCGGAAAGCTAACACATAGATCTATAACATACTTTAATCCTAAATTTTAATTCATGTTGAGATGGTACAGTATTGATTATTAGTAGGAGTTACTATTCGGTATATGCATTTTGTGCACCCTTGTGTGTAATATAATGTTCTATTTGATTTTAACCCATGTTAATGTATATACATTATATAATTAAATAGAGAATGCAAGCATGAGTAAATGGTTAAATAAATGATGTATGAGGTGTAAGTATCCTATCTAATGTAAGCATGTATAAGTATGGCTTGTAATGAATATGTTGGTTCCATAGTATGTAATGTATGGTGCATATAGTAGTGCAAGAGAATAAATAAATGATGAATGAATGCATGCATGAATGTAATGTAATAATAGATGTAATGTATGCAATATACGAGTTAATAAGATGTAATGTTCTATGTTAACACAAATCCTATATTACCTCATGTAACCCTTACACTCTGTTGACACTATCACACTTGACACTTTGTTCACTTACACTTTGACACTCTTTGATATGTATACACTATGTATGCCCATTTAACCCTCACTTGCCCCTTTGCCATGTTCACCTACACACATAGCCTCTTAAATAAGTATTTATAAATATAGTT
This sequence comes from Iris pallida, assembly GCA_029216955.1. Classification (NCBI taxonomy): domain Eukaryota; kingdom Viridiplantae; phylum Streptophyta; class Magnoliopsida; order Asparagales; family Iridaceae; genus Iris; species Iris pallida. Next base: position 7,569,006 of record JANAVB010013395.1, on the reverse strand, counting down.
AACTTAGCTATGTATGTATATTATATATATGTTAGCATATTGTGTTGTAATATATAAGTTTATATAACCATTTGAAATACCATGATTATAGACCTAATGTTGAATACCAATATATGCATGTGTATATATGTGTAGACATATATAGCTTAAAGTAATAGATTACCTAGTATATATCCAATGTGAATTCTTGCCCATTTGAGTATTGAATAATTGCATGCTATATAGAGTTGGGTGTATGTTGGCTTGTATAGCCTTGTATTGATGTGTGCTTACTAGGATAGTCTTGGTTAGGCCTAGTAAGACTTGCTGGGTTAGGACATGACCTAGTTTGACTAGTGCAGTTGACCAGAGTTGACCAAGGGTTGACTTTGGCCTAGTTTGACCTAGATTCATATAGAATGCATTGTAGTACTTTATATTACCCTTCTGGACGTGTTGTGACTTGTGCTGTTCTAATTAGGAGCCAAACACCTCTCCTCGGACATTATCTTTACCTTGGACATTCAGATATCAGGCGAGTACATTCTCTGATCATTTCATATCATGTTTAGGATTATATTTCCTGCTTTAGACTATCTTACTTGATGCTGACACGTTGGTAACACGGATTGGTACTATATGGATCCTTTCATGAGATGTTATCCCTCTCGGGAGCATCAGATACTTTTGTCATGTGTATTTCACTTACATCACGTATCATATGCTTCTATCATCATAAATCTTCGGGAATCAGCTAGTGACTTATGTACCCTCATGATCACCGAGCCTTCACGAATCAATTCATGAATCACCCTTTATGGGCAACATAGTGTAGTCATGAATCTTAACGTAACTTGAATGGATCCTTGTGTATTGATTGGGGTACGGGGGAGTATGAATGGTCATGTGAATAAATATCCAAAGTAGTGTAGTCATGAATCACTCTTAGTGTAGTCATGAATCAATCCTAAGCCATTCACATGTTCATCTGTACTCTAAATCACTAGCACTGTCTCTCTTTATATATATCATAGATATTTACTTACAGTCTCTCTTTTACATTATGCTATTTCTTCAGATCCTGTATTTTATTCTCTAGCATGATTATATTTTCTTTCCTGTTATGACTTGTTGAGATATAGTGTGCTCGCTCCTGTCCTGACTGGACCTGTTGATAAATTTTACAGATAGTCTGGAGGTTGCCTGCTAGCCTAGAGGAGACAGTAGAGGTTGCATAGATAGCTAGGGTTTTTGCTTATAGTTTATTTTCAGTCATCTTGAGTTGTATTCATGGATTACTGTATTTAGGTTTTGAGATGTATCCTGAGTTTGTATCTTAGACACTAGACTTCTATCTGTTGTATCTCTTTTCGATTTCATGTTTTATCTATCTTCCTTTATGCTCTACCTTAGATGTGATTGAGTTTACATTCTGCTATGTCACCCCCATTCGGGGAGTATAAACTGTTTAGTCTTATACTGTTAGATGCATTGAGACCTAGGACAACGTTCTACCGCCGACACTGCGGCGTAGGCTGGGCGTTGTTACGTTCTCGTGCCCTAACTCTAGGGTGCGGGTCGTGACACCCCAGTCGTGATCTTGCAAGTCCTAGGCAATGATTCAGATATAACATGACGTCTAATCGCAAAAGATACTGATACAAAGCTATGGGAAGCCCCAGAATCGAACAATGCAAAAGCTGGAATAGAGTCGAGAAGAATAGAACCTGCTATCCGCTCTCTAGTAACCTCAGCATCCTCTGCTGCCATGGCGAAGGCTCGCCCCTGCTGTCCACCCCTGGCCTGATGCTGGTGCTTGGTGAACCTCTGCTGCTGAGTCGTCAAAGGTCCCTTCTGTTGTCCTACCGGAGCCTTGGCTCCGCCTCCCTGAACTGGTCATCCCGAAGACATGGGACACTCCCTCAGCTGGTAGTCTCCGGAACCATATAGTAGACACCTGCTAAGCCTCTTTCTGCAGTCATTCCATCCACGACCCTGCTTCTTGCAGAAAGTGCAACTGATGACCTGCTGCCTGGGTGCCTGCTGCTGATGCCTCGACTGCTGCTGCACCTGCTTGAACGGCCTCTGCTGCTGGAATAGCCTCTGTTGCTGGTGCTGAAAATGAGGCCTCTTGGCCTGTCCTCCACTGCTGCCAGCTCCCTGAGTGTCGCGGCCCCTCTTGAGCTTTCGCTCAAGATCATCCTCAGCCTCCATCGCTCCTGCCAGGATCTCCTCAAAAGTGGCATTCCTGTCACTCTTGGTCAAGGACTTGAGCTCCTTGACCAAGCCCTTCCTGAACCTCCTCGCCTTTGCTGTCTCGCTAAGTCCCTCCACAAACCTGCTCAACCGGCAAAACTCACCGGAATACTCCTCTACAGTCTGGTTCCCCTGAACCAGGTTCTGGAACTGGGTTTCCAAGGCACCGACTGCCTAATCCGAGAAAAACTTCCCCTTGAAGAGCTTCTTGAAAGCTCCCCATGTCTGCCCTGGAGTGCCTACTCTCGGGTCCGTCTGATACCAGGTACGGGCAAGATCCCGCATCTGGCTGGCTGCTGCCTCTATCTGGAGTCCGGCTGGTATCTCCGCCAGTCGGAAGATCTCCTCAATGTGCTCAATCCAGTCGTCAGCATAAAGAATCCCCTCTGTCCCCAAGAAGTCCTTGGGGTTCATCTTCTTGAACTCCTGAATGCCCGGAATCCTCTGCTGTCGTGGCTGTCCCGATCCTCCCGGTGGCTGGACAGCCAACCTCTCCATCGTCGCTCTAGCCAGCTGATGGACCTCATCTATGCCCCTGGTAAACTTTGTCGTCTGACACTGCTGCTGGGCCTGCTGCGTCTCTAGGAAATACTGGAAGTATGTAAACATATGTGCAGCATCCACTAATCCAGATGGCATCGGCGGCTGGAACTGCTGCAGGTGCTGCTGAAACTGTGGCTGACGAAACTGCAGGGAAGGCATGTCTGGGGTAGCTGGGATGGTCCCTCGAATAGATAAAGGTGCACCCCCAAATGTGGCAGAAGCTCCCATATGAGCTGGAGTAAGAGGAGCTGTGGTCCTCGGGTCCTGGTGAGCTAGACGAGAGGTGGCAGACCTCTTAGTGGTGTCACCTAGACCGAGACGCTGCGATCGTGTCTCCACCATCCTGAAGACAGATCAACAAGAAAAATTAATACGGAGAAGAAATGACATAGTCAAGGGGGACAGTTTATTTTCAAAAGAAAGACAATATCAGCAAGAATTTAGATAGCAGGGTTTAGATAAGAGTTTTTCCTAATGTGATTGAGTACCTCAAAACTACATCCTATTTCCTACTGCAGGCTGTGGCGATATTCTAGTTCGAATACCACCACATAAATACGGACCTACATGGGCCACCACTAAAAATGTGTCACGACCCGCACCCTAGAGTAAGGACACGAGACGTGGGTATATCCAGCCTACGCCGCAGTATCGGCGGTAGAACACTGTCCTAGGTCAATCATCTAACAATATAAAGGTACTTGTACAGTTTATACTCTCCGAATGGAGGTGACATAACAATATACAGTCTCAATCACATCTAAGATAGAAGAATGAAAGACAGATAGATAGATAGTAACTCAAGAGAACAGTACAATAGATGAAATAAGTCTCAGTGTCTAGGATAACATAACATCCAGAATATCAACCCAAAATACAATAAGTCTAAGGGTCTATACATCTCAACATCTCAAACTACAACTCAGAATATGGGACAAAATAATAATATAGAAAATGACTGTCTAGCTAAACTAGCCTAGACTACTGGGGCAACATCCTCAGCTGCAGGTGGATCCTGCTGAGGGTCCTCAACACAAGTGTCATCTAGTCCTGCTCCATAATTTGTAGTTACCCATGCCTCATCCTCGTCCTCTGTAATATTTTCAACAGGACCAGTCAGGACAGGAACGAGCACTATACATCTCACACAGTTCATATCAGGTTAGGAAATACGATACAGGCAATAAAGTAAAATACAGGAAGTACTGAAAGGAAATATACGCTGTAAAAGAGATAGCTGTAAAGGAAATATCTACTGTATATAGAGAACTGTAAGTGGCTAGTGATGTAGAGTACAAGATAGGCATGTGAATGGCTAGAATTTATACATGATTACACTACTGAGTTTATACATGATTACACTACTTTGGAATTATTCACATGTCTAGTTCTACTCCCCCGTTTCCCCAATCAATACACAAGGATCTCGACAGGTTACGTTATTATACATTACTTCACATTAGGCTCATAATGAGTATACGTGAAGTTATACATGAGGGATCAGTGAATCATGAGAGTACATTATCATATGAGTGCACATGCATGATGGAAGCATAGGAGTACATGATGAAAGTGAAACACACGTAACATGAAGTACCCGATGCTCCCGAGATCCCATGTAAAGATCCATATAGTACCAATCTGTGTTACCAACGTGACAGCATCAAGTAAAGTAACCTAGAGCGAGAAAGTAAAGCCTGAACAAGTATGAAACGGTCAGAGAATGTACTCGCCTGATGTATGAATGTCTGTAGAGAATATGTTGTCTGAGAATAGGTGTCTGGCTCTTGATCAGAGCAACACAAGTCACAATGTATTCTAAATAGTAAAAATGATGTTTACTATGCATACTATATGATTCTAGGTCAATCTGGTCAAAAGTCAACTCTTGGTCAACTCTGGTCAACTCTAAAAGTTAAACTAGGTCAAACTAGTCAAGTTAGGTCAAACGTGGTTAGACTAGTTAGGGTTTTAGTCAAACTAGTTAAACTAGTCGTTTTAGGTTAATCCTAGTCAATTCTAGGTTAATTAGGTCAAGTTTGACCTAAGGTTGACTTTGGTCAACACTAGTCAAACGAAGGTCATTAAGGTACCTAGGTCAAGGGGTCACTTGGACAAATTAGGGTCAACCCCTAATTTGGCCATAGGCTAGTAACTTAGACCATAGGCTAATTTCATATAGGTTTCCATATAAACCTATATCTAGAAAGTCACATATATATACATATCTATATATAGATATACACAAGTCTATCCACTACATATATATATATCAATATATATATACACTATATATAATACAAAATCACACATACATATATATATAATAACACATATATATATATAATAACATATATACATATATAGATAGTGAGAGAGGGAATAATGAGAGAGTGAAAGAGAGAGAATGAGAATGATACTGCTACAAGGGGGCATGGTGTGTTTTCACAGAGAACAGGGGGGTGTTCCAGATTTCTGGAACCCAGAAATCAACACACACACACCACACAGTACACAAATATATATATACATAACTACATATATACACATGTACATGCACTCAAATCCCACCTACACACACACATATATATACCCTATGTATACAAACACCGAAAACATACATTTACATGTATAAAACATAACAAAAATCATTTTGAAATTCAATTTTGAAAACTTGGAAATATCCTAAATTTCTGGAAAATGGGACTGTGTACTCGTGAAGTGGGTAAACCCAAATACAACCTCAAAACCGACTAAGGTCCCCAACACTTGGTTGGTAATCGTATCCCACAGTGTCCCCTAGCATCTAGGGTGCCTGACACAAAGTCTAGACACGACACGACGTGTCCATCCCTCTAAAAACCTAAACAGGTAAACACTGACACACACACGCAAACACTGCGTCGTGCACGTGTGTAACTCACTCTAGGACATGACACACACACACACGTGTCTCGTGCTCATGTACGAAGGTGCGCCTGGGGGTTGTGCAAGTGTCCAAGTGCCTGCCCCGTGTCTACGTCACTCCAGGACACGATACGAACACCGTATCAATCGAGGAAACTCGACTGATACACACCGCTATGCGCAGCGTCGTACAGCGATTCACGTGTCTCGTAGACACGACACGAGCCACGTGGGATCTGGTGGTCATGTCCACGTGTAGCCCACATGTTGGGCTACACACTCGTGCAACCACGAGGTGTCCAAGTGTCGTGTCCGTGCGACACGACATGCGCGAAGTTGGCCCCCGCACGCGTGTGCATTGTCAGTGCACGACCAGTGCACGTGTCCTGGTGTCCTCGATACGACACGAGAGTGTCTCAAACTTGAGGGGGGCTTGTCAGAGGTTGTCCCTCCTCTGTGCCAAGTGGCACGTGTCCACGCATCCTACAGTATCCGTAATCAGTGTCGGGTAGCAGGGCATTGTGCGTGCACCTGTCACAGCGTGTCCGTGTCGACTTTTGACACGAAAACGACACTGTGTCGTACTCAGTCAAGTGGTACATGTTCTACTTGTCTAGGGCTACAAGAATATGTAATTTGTTTTGCAAAATAACAAAGTTCAATCCTTTGGGGCATTTCATCAAACATGGTTTTATAACCTAGTATACGTGTCCGATACGGACACCAAACCAACCCTAGATTTCACCAAACTTGTCCCACAGCTAGGGTAGACCTATATGCATGCATTTATGAAGAAAAAACATAATATTAGCTAGGTTTATGGGTATTTACCTATTGATGCAAATTCTAAAGGAAACTCAATAAAGAGGGGGGTGTTTGTCCTTCCACTTGGTGATGCCCAAAGCTTGTGAAATCTGGATTGCTAGCCTCCCTTAGTACCTTTGAAGTTGTAGGGTCCCAATGCAAATGACTAGAGTGAATTTAGATAAAAAATGATCAAGTTATGGTGGTTTGAAGGTAGAGGATTTTCTAGGCATTTGAAACATGTAGATTGGTGTGTAAAGGGTTGATATGGTTAAATAGGAAAGGGTAGTGCTAGGGGGGTACCCTTTGGCCGGCCATGGCAAGGGGGGGTGTCCTTGGCCTTTCTTCATGGTGAAGGCAAGGACTTTGGTGCCAAGTGGAGATCTTTTGAGGGTTTTAAGCAAAATATCTATTATGTAAATATCTAGATATTTATACTACTTTAACCAATGACTAATATCTATCCTCAAGCTTCTAGGTTAGTAGCTAACCTCTAGGTTAGGGTAAACTAGGTTAGGGACAAACATGGTACTTAACAATAATTAAAATAATATTAAAACCACATAATTCCAAATAAAATCTAGTAAATTACCAAAATACCCTTTTAGGCTAATATCACTAATTTGATGTTCTAAGCCTATGGCTAAGCTCACATGGTCGTGGTAAACTTCTAGGTTAAAGAATAACTAGGGTTTCCTTAGTTTAACCCCCAATTCACAAATCAACCAATTAAATGGTTTTACACTAACCAAAATCATCTAAAATCATGACATGCATTAATTATCCTTAATAAATGATTATAAATACAAAACTTAAAATTTTCCAAATTTCAGAAATGTGGGTGTTAGATACCGTGCTTCTGGAGACGACGAACCCTCTGTGCTTTCAGACGACGAGTAGACTTGGCTTCGAATGACAACGAGACTTCGGTGCATATAGAGCATCTTATAAAGCTGTGTTTCGAGCTACCAGAGTCACTGTGCTGTAGGCGACAAGTAGGCTTGTGCTTCAGGTTAACGAGGTTACTGTGCTTTCAGAGAGACAGGTTGACTTGCATTGGTTGCGATGGAAGTTCCCAAGTCTCTTATAGAGAAGTGACTTAAGCTTCTTAACCGGAGCAGATGACTGCACCGTGGGAATGGAGATGGTGTGAGCATATCACCATCCTGCGCCTCATGCGGACGCAGATAAGTAGCTGTGCCTCTAAACAGTGAAGGCGTTGGCTGCGAAGGGAAGGGTATGACACCCTTGCACGTCTGAGATTGGCGCAGGCAGATAGCTGCTCATCTTGAGTGAAGACACTGGCTTTTGGAATAAAAGAATGGGAGGGGGGCCTACCACCATCGTGTTTCTGAGTTTGGCTTAGGCAGGTAGCTGTGCCTCTGGCTCTGTAAACCCCTTAAAATTCTACTATGATTTTTTTGTGGGGATTTATCTTTGAGTATTTGTACGTCAAGTACGAATACGAATATGCGAGATAATTCTTTTTTTTTTACAAAAAAAGTTTTGTTATAGGTTTGGTAAATATAAATAGAGATACTTATAGAATAAGTATATATTTTTTGTATATAAATATATTTCCGCCAAATTTAGTCAAAGGTTTTAATTAATTTCAATATTACAAAGAGGCTTTAGTTATATAAGTGTAGATAATAATTTAAGAAAGGATATTTTTTCTATTAGAAAAATATTTTATATTATTGCACGCAAGTAGCGAGTACATGAAATTTAATTCATGTAGATATTTTGAATTTTCAAAATTATTTTATCTAATTTAAATAAAAAGCTAGTTTAAAATTATTTCCTATTTATATTTAAAATAATTGTTATTTTCAAAATCAATTAATTTATTATTTATTATATAGTTTATTTTGAAATTGGTGGACTAATGTTTAAATTTGTTATGGTAATTCAAATTAAGATTTGATTGGTTGATGTTAATTTTTTTAATAAGTTTCAGTTATAGATAAGATTTATAAGTTTTAATTTAGATTTGGGATAAGATTAACATAGTTTTAAAATCTATTTAAAATTAAATATGGAAATATCCGCTAGGGGATTTAAATCATCCTAGTTTATATCCAACTAGGAGTTCTACCCCCTATATATAGGGGATCCTCCATAAGCTTTTCATCCACCAAATTTACTCCAGAAATTTCTCCACCGAGGTGCGTACATCGTGTCTGTGTCCAATTCCTTCCATGTCAGCCGTGATGGCCTCGGGTCCGACCCCGGGTGACTTTCTTATTCCTTTTTTTTACATATACATTATTTATCTTTTTCGTGTCGAACACCCCCGACACAATCAAATTCCTAATCTAAACCTATTCTAATCCTGTCCACCGTCGTCTCGACAAGAACCCGTCTTCTCCGACCAAGTTTCCTGCCTCCTGACAAAGACCCCCGCATGCACCCACTACCCTTGTCGACCATGTTTCTCTGATCACCCGACAAGCCGTCCTCGCCGTGGCCGTCAACATAACAACCTGCACCAACGCCAACAACGGCTGATGGAAACCGCCCCCTTGACTCCCCCTCGGCCAAAACAACCCAGAGGCTCTCGCAGCCACCACGACAAGCACTACCATCGGCCATCGCCAAAAAATTTCCAACCCCATGGGTGCAAAGGCACACGACCACCATCAAATTCTCATCGACACCACCCTGCCATCGTCAGCGTCCCGACAGCCCCGGTCAAACCACATCACCACCGCGGCCAGCCCCCAAGACGATCTCCTGGCCACCCATTCCTCCTCCCTAAACTCCTAGTCCACCGCCAGCCTATCTACACCAGAACCACCACCGTACCATCAGTATCACCACCCCCATCCCTAACGCTACTAGAACCAAACCACCGCCAGCACCAAGATCCGACCCACCAAAACTCCCACAAACCATCACCACCACCACCATAATCGATAAAGACTACCCTTACCTCTGGTTGTCAGTGCCTTTCTGCCATCACCCGTGCCGGCTCTCGATCTGGCCCGCCGCCTCGAGATCAGGCCTCCGTCGCACGAGCTCGTCCCTCGCAGCAGCCTCTGGCTTTCGCCACTGTACCGGCTCGCGGTCTCCTATGCCCTTCCGTGAGTCGTTCACGCATAGCTCTCCCCTCCAACTCGACGTCGACTTCCACCAGCAACCAGCGCCTGCCGCGGTCGGCATCACCCAAACCTTTCCGTCCAGCAGTGCCCTGTCCTCGTCTCACCGCTCGCCGTCCGAATTCTCTCTCCCTCGCCTCTACTCCTTCCGAGCACCCATCTCCCCTTCTTTCTCTCCCCGAGCTCACTCTCCTTCCGCTCGCTCAGCTCACCCCTCTCCCTCCTCTCTTTCACTCCCTTCTGTTCCTCTCTGCTATTTACCATTTTCCCACTCTTTTAAGTGTTTGGTTGGCTTCAGAGAACAATTGGTTCTCAATTTTATTTTGTTTTGTTTTATTTTTGTGTGTTGCTGTTCCCTCCTGTTCTCTCTCTCGACACTACAAGAAAATGCATTTTCGGCAACATAAGCAATATGTTGCGCAAAGTTAGATTTATGTCGCCAAAGAGTTTCTGCGACATATTTGGCTATGTCGCACACATGTCGCTGTAGCCTTGTCTGGGAAAGTCTTTGGCGACATAAAATCAACTATGTCGCAGAATGTAATACCTTTGGCGACATGACATATTTCAGATTCTAAAAAATCTTTGGCGACATGTGTCGTGTGTCGCAGAAAGGTGATACATTGGCAACATGACACATGTCGCCAAAAGCCTAATTTATTTATTTTAATTACTATAGAAAATACTTTCTGCTACACAATTTGATATCGCAAAAGCTAATGTAGCCAAATATAAATACACTTGTGGCTACAAAATTTGATGTCGCAAAAGCTAATATAGCCAAAATAAATTTATATTTTTTTACATTAATTTTTATTTTCGCTTGTATTTTCCAAGATAAATTTAAAATTTTTACTTTGGAAATAACTTTAAAACATTAAAATATTATTCAAAGAAATTGAGAGCAAAGACCAACAAGTTACGTGAACAAAACATGAATCCAATATATAAATGTCTTTAAGCATCTCTTTACAAAATAATCCATAATGTATTTCACAAACGTACTGTATTCAAATTAGACAACTATAATGTAGACATAACACATGAATATTTGTTCAACTTCCCAAAAAATTAGCCTAGCTACAATAGATCTCATGATATGAATGTCTTCCCCTAAAATTAGCTTTTGTCAATGTGTCTATTTCATCCTGCAAACAAAAAATAAAAAAAATGTAAGTAAAACAGAATATATATTCCTGACATGCCTTCAAAGTGAATCAATTCCTAAAAATAAACATGTTCTTCAAACTAACATTTTGAAATATATTCCTGACTACAACGAGGTTCTCAAAAGGACAAATTTGTCATGCATTCATTTGTAATCATAAACTGACTGAACTGTGGTTCTCAAAAGGACAAATTCGTCATGCATTCGTTTGTAACCATAAATTTATCATAAACTTTTTGCTATTCCATAAATCATGAAATCTGACTCGAGCAAACATGACTTACTTAAATATATCCATAAAATGTAAAGAAGCAAGAGACATGATTAGTCTAGTTCTCAATTGGCAGAGATAAGTAACAAACTCGAGAAAAGCAATCATCAAGACTAAACAATCCTCAAAAGGAAACACTACATACCTTTTACGTCTAGAAAGTTCAGTTGTTTTCTATAGCTGCATAATAAGATAAAACATTGCCAAATTATACAAGAAGTCCTTAACAATGATGAATCACAAAAAAACATGACTTCAAGAATGTTATTAGTTGTATAAGTCACTAGACTCACTACTCTCATAATCATAACGCCTCATATATATATTCCAATTTGACACTGAGGGATATAATTTGTGCCCTAAAACTAAATGAAAGTAAACTGTACCTTCCCTCTATTGATACAGTCTTCCAAGGACCTAAGGAGTATCAGTTGCTATCTGGAAGATGATATATACTAGGTAAGCTATATGACAGTTTCTTCCCCTTCGAGCTGTAATGTCCTTAGCATCTACTAATCTATAACAACTTCATGAAATTTAAGGTTCTAATCATGTGAAACATTTTAGGGAGTGACAGAAGCACTATTATTAAGAAATTATATTCACCTGAAGCTAACTAATTGAATGAGAAAGATTTCAGTCCTCTAAATAAATTAACAATCCCCAACTATAAAACTAATACCAAAAATTTAAGCCAAAAGAAAGAAAAAGTATGAAGGTAAACTCAAAATAATATTGACTAACTTCTTTTTCCTGTACAGCTCCTTTGCCTTCTTATAATTCATATCCACAGAAATACATATATTTACCTCACTTCTCAGTGTAAACGAAAAGAATATTGACCAACTTCTTGTTCCTGTACAGCTCTTTTGCTTCCTAAAAGCAGAAATGAGGCTTTAGTTTTATCAGACTTATAAATGGTCCGAACATGAATCTAAAAGAAACTATAAGATTACAGCAAAAATAACAATAATTTACATGCCTATCAAGTATCAACCCATGCACCATCGTTGTGTCTTAACCTAAAACAATAACAGACTATCAATCTTTTTATATTGAACTTTTGCACCTTGTTCACAATGTTGAGTTTATTTTCCTAGGCCTGCATAGTATGCTGGCCAAGACATGTTTCAGTGAACTGAAGACTAATGGTAATATGTTTCGGTGCATGAGATGTAATGATATTCCCTGTCTACCAGATGTTTAAGAAGTATGAGAAGATCAAAAGGACAAATTGACATACATATAAAAGAAACCTTACTAGGAGAAACAAGTAAACAAGACCAACTGTTAAAATAGCATAGTGCAAACCATAAAGGATCTTCTAGTCAATGACCGCTAGTTACGATTTAGAAATTCTGCAGATATCTTTATGGAGGTTGAACTCCAGGAACTCAGGTCCATGAGGCTTATAGCTCATCATGATTCATGAATCATTACTATCAAGAGCGTACGTTAAAATGAAAATGCCAGTCTAATTAAAGGATTACTCCTATGCTTATGGCTAAGAAAAGCAGTTGCAGTTTGCAACTAACAAAGAAAATCCTTCAAAAGTGCATCTCTATACTAAATGGTAAAAATTCGGTGATATCAGATAAAGAAGTTAAGAATCAAGGCATTAGTGGATTGAAGGTATGCCAGCATGCAAAATGCGCTCCTTGGTTGAGTCTTAATCTTATGATTAATAAGAATGGTTTTGCTATCTGCACAATATTCTTCTTGGTCTCAAAGTAAGCACCTGCCATACTCATTGTTCCCCTAGCCAGGAATTAGGCACAGTATGAGGGTTGACATCAAGATGTCAGCTGATGATAGAGGGTCAATCTTTCAGTGAGGCCTTAGTAATTCTCCTTTACCATTAGTTTTTTTTTATATATTAGTAAAAGATGATGATAATATATTAATGATGATGATGGCCAGTGCAGCATGTGTCATTTTTGGCTTGTAAGTAGTAACAATCCCTAATGTGAGGAATTTGGGTACTTTTCTTCCTATGGTTGTTGAATGCTAACACCTTATTAAAGTATATGATTGCATAAACATTATGTCTCTGTGATGCTCAGAAATTCTCAGCTGCCATTTGGATTTATGATCTGCAGTGGTTGTGCTGGTCGTGAGGTTAGAGATGTACTCAAAGCCAACTTTGTACTTCTCACACCAAAAGAGTGGTGTGATAATTTAATAGCCTTCAAAGTTTCAAACGAATTTAGAAAATTAAAATGTTGCCTACGAAAATCTAGGAGAACTACAAGAACATTTAGAGACCATAACCTATCTTATTAGAAATATTTAAATCCTATTCTTAACCTGATTAGGAGGCCATCCTAAATGATAATCTTAATAGGTTCCTAAAGCCCAACTTAACTTGGCTATGGGGGAGGGGGAAAGAATCTTGAGGCAGTCTTCTACCTTACCTTACCTTACTTGTAACATCTAGATCTATGAGATACGCTCAACCCAATATATTTGCAACTTATTCTTTATCTTATTGATCAAACATCACTTTCTATTTCCATAAACTCTTCATATGCACTTCAAACAGAAGATGTGTGGACACAAATACCGATATAGGATATAAGTATCAGAACATGGTTACAGATAGGAACTATATTTTTTAATATGATCTATGATATTGGTTGCTAGACATACAAGCTGACATGGTTACATTCTTGTATCTCGACAAAACTGATAGGTGTTCCGGAATCGTATTTTGATACAAGTTCCAACACGTATCCTGACACAAAAGCAAAAAAATATAATCAAAAAGTATATAGTTATGAAATATCATCTCGATACCGATCATATTCAGGATATGGTATCAGAATCTTCCTAACAAATACCGAATTTGACTTCAGATATGGAGTTGGAATTGTAATTACTAAACGGTGTACGCATGGAATCATGGATTATGGTTCTCAAACAGTAAAGTATATTAGAATATCCAATGGAAAATTAAACTTTAGTACTGTATCGATCACGGACACTCCAAGTATCTGACCTGATAAATATAAAAATAAATTGACAGAAAATGAAAAGGAAAATAAAGCCAAAAAATCATACCATCGGAGGGGGGGAGAGAGAGAGAGAGAGAGAGAGAGAGAGAGAGAGAGAGAGAGATACATAAGTCTAAAAACCAAAACCTAATCTGTCAACTAACATAATATCCCAAATCAAACCCTAACAAAATCGATTGAGAGAGCAAAACCCTAATAAAATCAAAACCTAACCAAATTGAAGCAGAGGCAACCATTTTCCTATGTATACATATAATAAATGCCAATCATATTCTCAACCCTAACAAAATTAACCTACTAAGAATTATGAATATTATGGAAGAAGCTCACCACCAACGGGAAGAAGTTCGAATCTCGATCGAGGAGGGAAGCTTGGCATGCGAGCGAGGGAGAAAAAACAGTGCTGAGAGAGAGAGAACGAGAGAAAACCCAGGGGCGCGGGCGAGAGAAAACCCACGGGCGCGGGCGAGAGGAATCCCGGGGGGGGGGGGCTGCGAGAGAGTGAACATAACGTTTGAGATTTTCTACTTAAGGCTTTTGTTTGTAGGAAATTTACTGTTATAAAAATATATTCCCGACATAGCTACATGTCGCTGAAAATGAATTAACTTTCTGCGACAAGTTGATGTGTGTCGCCGAATATATATTATCTTTCTGCAGCATGCATATGTCGCAATATGTAGAGGATTTTTGGCGGGACTGATTTTTGGTTTCCCTCTCATAACTTTTATGTGGATTCTGCGACATACTAAAACTTATGTCGTCGATACATGTAAAAAATAGCTTTTGGAGACATAACTGACCCTATGTCGCTAAAACATGTTGCTATAAATGCAATTTCTTGTAGTACGAAGAGAGAAGAGAGCAACAGAACCCGCTGCTGCTATATTGTGTTTTTTAACAAGTATTTTATTATTTTTATTATTAGTCATAAATTTTGTTTTCCTTGAGAAGTATGTATTACTATACTATATTTTATTTAAGAAATTATATATATATATATATATATATATATTTATATATATATATATATATATATATATATATATATATTCCTATCCTCCTCCTTCTCCAAGACATTTGTGCTCAAATTCGGATCCGTCTGTCGGAAGATCCCCGCTGCCACAAAAGCTATTGCCAAGTGGGGCCTATCCGCAGCCTACCGGGTCGCTCCGCTCGACCCTAAGCACATGCGCTTATACCTCTCTTCCGAACCGGACTACGCTGTTGTCCGCGCCAAGGGCACGGCTAGAATGGGCATGCAGATCGCTACAGTGGTCAAATCGTCGCCCAAATTCAACCTAAAAATTGATTCAACAATCATTTCTACTTTGACACCCTACCCAACCTTCCCCTGGTCTGCTTCCCGTAGATGCCCTCAAACGGATAGCCAGCTCATTTGGGACCCTGGTAGCCATCGCGGAAGAAACTCGTAACCTTTCTAAGTGCAATTATGCGAAGATTTGCGTAGAGTTTGACCTCGCTAACGACCCTCCCAAACTCATAGAGATCGAGCTCAGAGATCAAACTCATAGTCAAACGCTGGTTTACGCCAACAACATCATCTTCTACAAACACTGCCAGATGAGCGGACACCTCATGCAGTACTGCTTCCGTGCCGACCCTGAACTAAAGAAGACAAGAATGCGCACCCCTCGTGCGTCGACAGCTCAAAGAGACCCCGCCAAAGGCATCCACAAATCCAACCCCGACCCCCTCCCTCAGATTGATGACCAAACACGCCCCTACCCTCAAACCAACATATCCAGCTCCGCTATCGTCCCCTACACCCCTTCCACCCTCTCCCTCCACAATCCTTTTGACCTCCTCTTAGGCACTTCATCTGACGATGAACATAATGCCTCCAGTGAAATCCCCTCCACCACCTTCGCCCAGCAAGATTGTCTCAAAATCAGCGGTCTCACACACCACCCTCCCGTAGACATAGCCCTCATCCCCCAATTCCCCAACCCACCCGTCATCAACTTATCACTCCCCCACGGGGAATCTCACTCCATCCAACCACCCGTCGAATCCTCTCTCCATCCCGGTCAGGACTCGTCAGCGAGCAGTCATGAGCAGCTCGAGCCACCCATTTCCCCCTCGCTGACCCCGCGACTAATCCGAAGCCCCCTAGATCTCTCCGCTCGCTTCCCTTTGTCGCTCAGCACTTACTCAGTCATCCCTTAACCGGCAGATTCTGGCAAGCCAAGGAAGCAGGCTTTCTGGACCGTAGGAATCCCTTATGTGCCCGGAAAAAACAAGACTACGACTTAACCATCGATTATGCTGACGTCACTGTTAGCAGTGATCCAAGTTGGGCTAACAAAGACATCGGAAGCGACGGGCCCATCATCACCATCACCAAAAAAACCTCTTCCATGAAGAACAAAAACAAACCAAAGCAGACGACGGCAAGGACGACAAGGTCCGCCATGAAGCACAGTCACCCCCTTCCTATTTCCTCATCAGATGCTTAACGTCATCTCTTGGAATGTGAGGGGGCTCGGAAACAAGCCGATGATGAATAGAATCCTCAGCCTCAAGAAGACTTATTGCATCGACCTCTTAATCATCATCGAACCAAAAATCCCTCAAAAAAAATAAAAGCCACTCAACTCAAGTTAGGATTACCGCAAGCCATCGTTGGTTGCAATGACATCTGAATTTTTCTTGCGCAAGACTTCAAATTTGGCATCATCCAAGACTCATCCCAGGCCCTTACTTGCTGGGTTGAACACCCGGCAATTAAGTCCCGTTCCATCCTCTCCGCAGTACATGGCAGTTGTAACATCCCCGAGCGAAGATTGCTTTGGAAAGACCTGCTGCTAGTCCATTCACTCGGACTACCGTGGCTCAGCATCGGTGACTTCAACACGGTGTCCAACAGAGAGGAGAAGTCTGTAGGCCGCCCTCCACCCCAGCCAGCGATGGATGATTTCAACAACTTTACCTTTCTTGGAAACCTTACCCCTATCCCCTTTCACGGCAGCGCGTTCACATGGTGCAACATAAATGAGGGTCATCTGTGCTAGTACTCCCGATTAGATCGGGCGTTGATTAACGAACGTTGGTCCGACATGGGCATGATCTCCAACCTCTCTCAACTGAACTCCACTGAATCGGATCACTCCCCTCTTCTTGTCCAGATCAGCAACAACCACTCCAGCAACAAAAAAGCATTTCGTTTCCTCGACTTCTGGCGACATCACCCCCAATTCCATAACATCGTTGCCTTTGCGTAGAATTCGGTCTCTGGTCTTGACCCCATGGTCCGTATGGCGGATAAACTTTCAGCTACTCGCAAGGCCCTCTCAACATGGAGCAAAGAAGCCTATGGAGACATCTTCCAGGCTATCAGGGAGACGGAGGACGACGTTAACCGCGTGGAGTCCGATTTTGCCACTAATAGTTCCCCGGAGGCCCGCGCAGCTCTCAACCTCGCCAGAGCCCTTCTTAAATCCAGACTGAGAGTGGAGAATGATTTCTAGAGGCAAAAAGCTAGATCGACTTGGGACACCGACGATGACCGGAACACCAGGTTCTTCCATGCTTGCGTAAAAGGACGCAGAAACAAATTAAAATTACACCGGATTCTCGACAAAAACGATAATCTTGTGGACGACCAGGCCGGTATTCAGGCTGCGGCTGTTAACTACTACTCCAACCTCTTCATAAAAGACCGAGTCATTAAAGACATGACGCTTCTGTCTGTTATCCCTCCCCACATTAGCTATTACGATAATGCAACCCTGCTGGCCACAACATCGGAGGAGGAGGTTAAAGAGCCAGTCTGGTCCATTAACGAGCATAGCGCCCTGAGGCCGAATGGCTTCAACGGGGTCTTCTTCAGAGCTTGCTTGAACATCATTAAAACTTACCTAATTGAAGCCACTAAAGCATTTCTCCAAGGGGCCAGATACCCCAATTCTATTTTTAGCGCCAACATCATCATTATCCCCAAGAAAGACAATCCGAAAACATTCAAAGACTTCCGCCCGATCAGTCTCTCCACCTTCACCAACACGATCATATCCAAGATCGTCGCCAACCAGATGTCCGACCTCCTCCCTAAGATCATTTTCGAACAGCAAAGCGGGTTTGTCAGAGGCCGTAACATTTCAGACAACATCCTCCTAGCCCAAGAGATGATCACGTGCATGAAGTTCCCGTCGAGGGAAGGGAACGTAGCCATGAAACTCGACATGAAGAAAGCATATGACCAGCTGGACTGGCAATTCATGATATGGGTGTTTAGAGCCTTTGGCTTCGTCGAACCATGGATTGACATTATTTTCAGATCGATCAACAACGCGTAGTTCTCCACCGTCACCAATGGCCAGGCGGCAGGATTCTTTCGTTCCACTCGAAGGGTTAGACAGGGGGGCCCGCTCTCGTCCACCATCTTCATCATTACGGCCGAGGCCCTCAGCAGAAGCCTCAATAGAATGCCCAATATGCCTGGCTTCAACCAGTTCCACACCACCACCGGCTGCTCTCTCATCACTCACCTGGCTTACGCTGATGACATCCTCATCTTCTCCTCTGGAGACAGCGGATCGATCGAGGCAGTCATGCATACGATCGCCATATACACCACCTGCTCCGGTCAGTACATCAATAACAACAAGAGCGTCATCTACATCCATCATAAAGCTGACAGAACTCGCTCAACATTGCTTGCCAATATGACCTCCTTCAGCACGGCATACCCTCCTTTCTAATATCTTGGGTGCCCGCTTGTGTATGGTAGGGGAAACTCAGGTATATACGAGCACCTCATTGACAGGATTCACAAACTGATTGCCGGATGGCATAATGCCACCTTATCCCAGGGGGTAAAATGATCCTCATCAAATACGTTCTATCATCAATCCCGATGTATACCCTTCTCGTCTGTTCCCTACCTAAGAAGGTGCTCCACTCTCTCGAATCCCTCTTTGCCAAGTCCTTCTGGGGACATAATGACGGCAAGGACAAACATCACTGAGCCGGTTGGGAGACGATGGCCAAACCTACTGAAGAAGGAGATTTGAGCTTTAGCAGGCTTGTCCACACCTTGGACGCCTGCTCCATTAAGTTATGGTAGAAGTTACGCACCGAGACCTCCTTATGGACGAAATTCATGAGAGCCAGGTATTCCAAATTCTTCCATCTGTCTGAGGCGAACTCCAATAATAGATCCTCGGCATCGTGGCACCGCATTATTCGGGGCCGCATCACCGCTGAACCACTTATCCGGCTTAAGTTGGGCGACGGCCGCTCTCCGGCTTGCCTGGAGCGGTGGTTTGGTGTTGACATTATACATCCCAACAGTCTTACTCCCCCGGGGTGCGCTATTAGAGATCTATGGAAGGGCAACTCCGGAAGGGATTGGAGGAAGGTCAAAAATTAGCTAGGCCAGCCAGTAGAAAATAGTCTTCTTGCTGCTAACCTCCAGATTACTGACACGATCGACACTTGGAGATAGTCACCCAACCCAAGCGGGTCATTTACTTTGGCTTCCGCCAGACTGGTGGTCAGAGGCAGCGGGCCGTCTAATATTGTTTATGCCAAGTTTTGGCAGGCATGCATTCCCATCAAATGGTCTATTCTCATCTGGCGCGCTCTTCGTCGTAAAATTCTGACGGATGACACCATCAGTTCTATGGGATTCAGCCTCGCTTCGAGATATCACTGTTGTAAGAAGCACACAACGGAATCTGCAGAGCACATCTTTCTCTCGGGGGAGTTGGCTATCGACCTTTGGTCTAAGATTTACAATAAACTTAGCATGGTTCAGCCGACTGGGGGCTTCTACGATCTCCTGGCCTACTGGAGCCGATCCTACGGACATCAAATCGTTGTAGCCGCTGGAATTTGGGTTCTATGGAAAAATAGAAACAAATTCAGATATGAAGGCCGGCAATTTCTCCCGTCTCAGTTGTTCAGAGAGGTCATCAGACAATGCTTCAAAGCTAGGAGACGCTGCTCTCACATCTCCAACTCGTTCTGGGAGGCCCTGTCTTAGGCCGCCCTCCCCCTGTTTTTTGTGTGCACGAGTCGCGCTTTTCGCTTTCCGTCATTTAGTCGCGTTTTGCGCTTACTTGTATAGGCTTCGGCATTTTGCGCCTATTCGCTAATAAAGTTCGGGGGTTAAAAAAAAAATTATATATATATATATATATATATATATATATATATATATATATGCAAATTATTGTTTTATATGTATATTAATATTATGGTTATTAAAATTATCATTATATTAAGATTTTTGATATACATAAATGTTTAACATTTAAAAATATATATAAAGTACTGGGCTTGACCCTATGTTAAATATAGGGTTTTGAAACTTGTTTTAGATTTTAAAAAAAATAATATTAATAATAATATTACATTATTTTACCTATGTTAACTATAGGGTTTTGACCTAATTTTTTTAGTTAACCGCATTGGATTTTTAGTTTAAATATTTTCTAGATTCTACCAATTTATTAAATATATTTATAAGCAAGTTATGTTTTAGCCATAAAAATGATTCTCCGTATTTTTATATTTAACCTAAAAATATTTAGATGTGGTTTCCAAATTATTAGAAACTATTTTCAAGTATTACGTAAAATATTTTTACTAATAAAAATATAGTTTTCAAGTATTATAAATAGTTTTCTAAAATCATATATATATTATTTATCCAATTTCCTTCGATTACAATCATGCCCGTGGCTAGTCCCATAATTCCTATTGCATTGCTAATTCTATACATCCTCATGTCAACCCTAACTAATCTGACCGTCCTGGACCCGATGGAATAATCCGTGCCATCATCAGAGGCTATTTCGCGTACTTGTAAAACTGAAGTCATACCTTTTGCCATCTTGATTATCGCACCACACCAGGCGTCGTTACCAAGCAATATACCTTGTCATTTGCTGTCTATTTTACTTTAGCTCATATTTCATGTATTTACTTGTTATTTCTTTTTCTGCAAAATTGATTGTGTTTCATAGTTACATTGATATGCAGTTTACTTTCTAGTTCTATTTCTCGCTATTCGATTATTTATTTGCACATTAAACCAAGATTTAAGGGACCTCCTTTTGTGTGTTGCATTCATAGGCCTTGACACATTTGTACCACGAAGTTGTGAGTCGCATATAGAACTCGGACATGCATGACTGGCTGGCCACCAGTACGTATAAGCCGTGCGATAGGAATAACCGCTAATAGTATTTCAATGATTAGATTGACTTAGCGGTTAATAGAGGTCATGTGCTGTGGACACAACATAGTAGGCATGGGGCAGGGAGGACAATTCCTTAGCCTACGGGCTACTACACACTTTACCTTTGTGATCCGGAAGCTCCTCTGGAGATACGGTGTGAGATGACCCTTTATTTTACTGACGGCCACTGACGCTCTGCAAAATATCATGCTCTTACTGATTGGGCCTCTGGTGCCCCAAGGGGGGACTATGTCGATCCCATTTTAGCTAGAGTCCATGGTTGGAGGTTTGTTCTTAAAGAAAATTCACTTAAAAAGGTTAGGCTACCTTATCCGTTAGGTATGAGTACTTTTGGTTTGGGTACTCGTATTTGACCGTAGCTTAGAATAGTAACTTGTCGCGGACTAGTTTGTCACATCTTGTCCTTGTTTGGTTGTAGGTGTGGCTTAATACTTCGATGAGAGGTACTGAACCTTGTTGTGGTCCGGATACCATATTGGATTCATAGCATGGAAAGATACGTCATCATGAATTAGGGTGCCATCTCCTATCCTTGTTTGGTTGGGGAAATGGTACGCTAATTTAATGGTGTGTATTAGACCATGTTAAAATCCAATTGACTTATTTATTGAGCAGTTTATATTCAGTATTATGGCATGATCTTAAGTGTCTTGTTACGTCCCTCTGAGGACCTGGTGATCTCTTCAGGTGTGTGTTCATATCATCCCACAGGTATTCTAGCCGAGGTCGTGATCATCTCCTTTCTATCAAGATGACGTGCTCTTGGATCATCCTTCGCTTCGTTCGACAAAATGTAACATTTGTATTTATCCCTTTTCATTTAAATGGTTGGTAGTGGATGTGTCTCCGCCTAACATATTGTACAAAGATAATTCATAGTTGATTATATGATATCTTTTATTCTTTCATTTGTGGATGAGATTAGTTAGCAGTGGTTTTATTGCATTTACAACTTACGTATATTTATTATACGGCTGACATGTCTATGTTCCTAGTCCTACGTATTTTGGGACTGAGCGTTACAGGCTATGGCTTCTTTAAAGTAAAGAGCGATAAATACACGCTTTTTAAGAACACCCCTCTTATTTTCTACCGTAATATAGAGAATTCCAAGGGTCTAAGACCAACATTCAAAGTGCTGAGTCTTTGGTTTGTCCCATTAATGCAGAATTCTGACCGTTGGCCATGTGGTGTGCGCTCTAGGCTACTTGCGGTCCTATAAAATGGGAAGTTCTCCTCTAAAGAGTCGTTGTCTTCTTCTCGGCATCCTTCACCCCCATGCGAGATCCAAACTTAACTTAGAGCGGCGATCGACCTTGTGTAAGTTTGTTGTTGGTTGAGGCTTCTCTCATTTATAGGACCACATTGTTATGGAGGAACTTTGTGTAGAAGGAGTCATCACTGCCCTTGAAAAGTATGCAAATGTCCTTCTTAGGGAGTTCGACTCTGAGCGACGTCTGAGGGATGTGGAAGATCCAAGCCATGGGTTCGAGATCGGTTTCTCACCCGATGAATAGCCGGCCATGGTCTACCATGATCTTTGGGAGCAATGGGACTTCGTTGTGCTGTGGTTCTGGTTCTTCCACTGCTTCAGTATATATTGGAGCTCTAGCTTCTCTTGGTGACAAGAGGGTTGGCTCTGATGACGTTGTGAGTCAGTGGAGAAGAGACTTTGATGTAGACTGTACATCTCTTTTCTGCCCATGACGATCATACTGTGAAGGCTGCCCATCGAAGATGATCCTTCTCTTATGTTCATAGAAATTTCTATTCTTATAAGCCCCTGTTTTTCAAAATTCATTTTTAATTAGTGTTAATTAATTTTTTGTGACAAATTAGCCTTAAAATAATTATTTAGATTTTTAGGAATTTTTCTAGAATTTTTAAATGATTTTAAATAAGATTTATATATTAAAAATATCACTTTGTAATTTATTTAAATGTTTTAATATCATTTTGTAATAACTAGAATTGTTTTAATATAGTTTTGTAATTATTAGAATTGTTACAATATCAGTTTGTAATAAATAAATTATTTTTAATACGGAATGCAAATTCTAATTTGCATTTATCTACCTTAGGGACCTATCTATAATAACCTAAACTAGGAGGACCTAATTGCTAAACCCTATTCTACCCAACCCGACTGACCGACGACTGATCGGCCGACTGCCTCCGCCATTTCCGGCCAGCGCAACGACCCCCCGACCGCCTCAACCCGCCTATTTAAACCCCCTCACTCCCCACAGTCGACCACCACTCACCCCGATCCATCTCCGCCGACCACAGCCCCATTTCTTCCCCAAAACCCCCAGCCCTAACCCTAACTCCGGCAACACCCCACCACCGCCTCACCGACCGCCGTCGTCAGTTGCCACCACCGCCATCCGCTTCGCCACGCCGAGCTGGACGCAGCGCCACCGGAGCACCACCGTCCCGACGCCCCAAACCGTCGCCTCCGCCCTCGAAAGTTTCCCCCATAGTCGGACACGCAGGTAACAGACCTGAGTTCGTGTCGTGCGTGTCTCGAACTCACGCACGACGTTCGCCTGGACACGGGAAACCTAGCTATAGGTCTGGACACGGGTGAATCGACTCGTGCGTGTCGTGCTAGTCCAGACACGTAAATACCTGTGTCCCTAACTGTCCGGACACAGGCTCGTGTTTATTTTTTTTTAAAATTATAATGTTAATCAAAACCTAAATAAAACTCACTAAAACCCTATCCCTAACACGACCCACGGGCTGACCCCATGGCCAGCCCGACAGAGCCTAAACCCCCCCCCCCCCGCGCGCTTCTCTGGCATGGGTTCGAACCCTGCCACTGCTGTATTCTTTTTCTTTTTTCTTTTTCTTTTCCTTTTTCCTTTTTCTTTTATATATATATCTATTTATATATATATGTATATACATATTTTTGTATATATATATGTATTAATATATATACTATATTTAGGTATATATAGTTGCTGTTTTATATATATATATATATATATATATACTTTATTATTATATGTATGTATATATATATATATATGTCTTATGTATACATATATATTTATGTATATATATTTCTTTGTGTATATATATTATCGAATATATACTATTATATGTATATGTATACATTAATTTGTATATATATATATATATATATATATATATATATATATATATATATATATATATATTGTATAGTTGAGTATTTTCTTATTTGTATGTATATATACATATATTTGTATATATATATATATATATATATAATATATAGTTGAGCATTTTCCTATATATATAAATATCCCTATATTTATATATATATATTAGTTCCTAGGTATATTTTACTTAGCTTAATGTAAATTATTTATATAAAATAATGTTCATACTTTTATAAGTTACTATGTAAAACTTTACCTTATTAAAATAATAATATTTATTTTGACTATTACCAAATTGTATTTTTATTGTATTTAAATTACTGCAACCATTTGGTGTCCAAGCCTAGCATGGGTATTTGGGCTCAAATGTGTTTTCACACATTCAAGACCTGTACAAGTCATATTGGACTTGATTCATGGCCTTGGGTCCTGTATTTGAACTTTGGTTCAAATTATATACATGGACAAAATACGCAGATAATTAATTATTGTGTGCAATGTTGTTTTTGATTTTCTAAAAATACTCAAAAGTATTGCTAAAATTATGGAAAAATAGTTTTTAGATACTATGTTAAGTTGGCTAATTTAGTATAATTTTTGTAGTATTTAATTTACTGTTTTGCCACTAGTTTGGCATATGAAACCAAAACTCATTTTCTGTATACTTAGGAAAACTGATTTTTATAAAATATTTGTACTGGTTAATAAATTCCAGGAAAATTATAATAAATTTCTATAGTTAGCAAGGATCATTTTGGTACTTTGTTTTATGCAAAACTAGGCTTTTTGCCTATCTCAAAAATTGTTAGAACACAATGATCTTTTGATTTATTTATTGATTAATTACGACTTGTAGCTTTTTGTGTTAATTGGAGTTTTAGTCGTGTTGAACCCCAACCCTCACTAGTGTAAAGACTCTAGAAAGTTAGTTAACATAGTGTGTCACCCCACTTTGGTCTCCTATGCCAAGTCATCATTTTGGCTAGGTGCCCAGTCACAAGTCGTGTTTCACCAATTAGTGTCCTAGTGTTTTAGCTTAGTGTAAAACTAAGTTATTATATTTTACTTCTACAGCGACGAGTTACTGGACATCCATAGCACTGTTATCGCAGCTTGTTTTGTTTTGCTTTGCTAGAGGCAAGTACTTTCT
This sequence comes from Iris pallida, assembly GCA_029216955.1. Classification (NCBI taxonomy): domain Eukaryota; kingdom Viridiplantae; phylum Streptophyta; class Magnoliopsida; order Asparagales; family Iridaceae; genus Iris; species Iris pallida. Next base: position 7,543,430 of record JANAVB010013395.1, on the reverse strand, counting down.
ACGAACTTTACATATTGTCACATAAATGAACTGCAACCCTACCATGTTAAATGCTGATCCTTGGGGTAGCAAGTTAGATCTCTACATGTTGTACTTCCAGTTACTACCATGCTTAGAACAGTCTTGATGTATCTCTCACATGATTAGAATATGGGTTTTGGGGAAACTGATAGTAGTGTACGTGATCACGACCCCCTATAGTAGCGAGCTTGGTCGTATTTTATATGCATACCTTGTCGCAGGTAAATATCCTGCATTTTCTGTACGGATGTACACCTATGCTTGTCTACTTGTACGTATGTACATTTCATTATGTGCCACAGCGCATTGTACATCTATTGACCGATCACGTACTTGCTACAGTTTTAAACATTACATATACATCTGTCTCTATGACATATGTGTCCTTGCCATGATAGACTATGTGATGCCATGCTTTCCAGTTATTCCTCACATGTTCATTCTCATGTTCATTTCCATGTTTCATATGCTAGTTTGCTAGATTTAGTACTTGCTCCCGTCCTGACAGGATAACGTTGTAGGTGTCCTTACTGAGGAGGAGTTACTCTGCGACTCATATTATAGGATTACTGCCGAGGACCCGGCTCTGCTTTACGAGGATGTTCCTGCAGGGAATCTCGCCTAGTTGCCTTTTGTTTACTTAGACTTTTGAGAGTAGACATGTATTAGACTATATCATTTTGTAACTGGACATGTATCCAGTTTTACATTTCAGTTTACTTGTACTTGGATATTTTACTATATACGACGACTTTTGTGTTTGGAGCATTTATGATTCTTCTTCACTTATAGAACTGTTAGCACATTTAGTCTTATCCTGTTGTCTTTAGAACAGCTTACTACGTTTTATCTCAACGTAGGCTGGACATGACTCGGCCTAGCCCAACAATTTGGGTAGCGGGTCGTGACATGTTTTTAGTGGTGGCCCATGCAGGTCCTGACTAAACTGTTTAGTTACGTTATTGTACCAAGCATGCCTGCAATTAGGAGCTTAAGGTAATTAGACAACATTAGGAAAGACGCTTAGAACACTTAGAGGAATGCTAGGATTGCAACATAGGAAATACATCACATGTTTGCTATTATAATTAGATTTTCTTGCATATGATTGCTTACTTTAAACAAGTCCTTATAAGTCTTTTTATGTGTAATTTAGATGGTGCTTACTCGTTCGTCCCAGTATGTTACCCCCGAGAATGGGGCCCTTCATATCCAGTCAGCTGACCGGTTGACTGATACACCTCCACCTACCACATTTCCCCACTCCACAGATCCACAGACCCAGATACCACCTTCCACATCCCAGGCCCGGCAGGACCCGATACTTCCACCACCCCCTATCACTATACCCACCCAGGCTTCCGTCACACTCGACGGGACCCAGCTGCTCACACTGATCCAGGGGTTCCTAACAACCCATCAGGAGCAGACTACCCTACTCCGTCAGAGCATGGAGCGTTCTGAGGGACGTCCCGTGGTCCCACCACATGTAGAGCTACGGCAGAGAGCGGGGACGGTCAAGGACTTCATGGGTCTGAATCCCAAGGAGTTTTCAGGGACTGAGGGCATAGTAGTAGCTGATGACTGGCTAGATTCTGTAGAGAGGAAGCTTCTGGGAGTTAGGATGCCGGATGACCTTCAGGTCGAGGTAGCAGGATTTCTGCTGATAGACTTAGCCGGAGTCTGGTTCAGGAATGAGCCGTTGTTCGCGAGAGGTAGAGCCACCTGGGACCAGTTCAAGGCCCAGTTCAAGAAGAAATTTTTCTCGACCACTGCTAGAGTAGCCATGGGACTACGATTCCAGAACATCCAGCAGGGGAACCGTTCTGTTAATGACTATGCGGGAGAGTTTAGTCGCCTGAGCTATTTTGCTCCTAGTCTGGTTGCTGATCCAGAGGAGATGACCCGTAGGTTTTGCCATGGTCTAGTTCCAGACAGTGGCATTCTTATAGTGGCAAACGGTACGACTGACTACTACCAGAGCCTAGAGTTGGCCCGGAGTATCGAGGAGCGTCTTCTGTCATGCAAGAGGCCGGCTTCTGTACACCATGAGGGTCCGTCCAAGCGTCAGGCTTTCCAGCAGAGAGCGCCGACGCCACCCCAGCAGACTTACCGTCTTCCTCAACCACATCATCAGACCCCGCCAGTTAGAGCCCCGGGACCCCGACAGCAGCAGCAAAAGGGAGCCATATGTTCTTTCTGCGAAAGACCAGGGCACGACATCTCCATCTGTAGGAAGAGGTTGAAGCAGTGCTTGATTTGTGGGTCTGCCAACCATCAGCTTCGGGACTGCCCAGCGTCCAAGGGACCTAGAGGACCGCTTCCGACTCAGCAGCAGAGGTTTGGGCAGCATCTGCAGCAGCAGAAGGGACCTCAGGGGAGGGTTTATAGTCTAGCCATTGAGCCGGAGCCGGAGCAGGTTTCGGAGCCGGATTACTTAGCTGACGTCATCACAGGTCAGGTTTATTTGCATACTTTTCTAGCTGTATGTTTGTTTGATTCTGGTGCATCTCATAGCTTCCTATCATTAGAGTTTATGCATAAACATCATCTAGTAGCTACACCTACTGCGGAGATTAGTAGAGTGATGACGGGAGGAGGACCAGTGCCTATTAGATCTATCTATAGATGTTCTATTTTTATAGCCGGGAGAGAGTTCAGAGGGCGATTCTTTGTGATGCCACTCCCCGGTTATGATATCATATTGGGGATGGACTGGCTTAGCTATGCCCATGCATCTATAGATTGCTATGAGGGTAGTATTTTGTTCAGTCCCCCAGGCACAGCACCATTCAGTGTCAGGAGGACAGGGCCGGAGATCAGCCTAGAGCCAAACTGTTGTGCTACAGTCGGGGACACAGCACCACCACACCCTATCATTAGGGAGTTTATGGATGTATTCCCAGAGGATCTTCCAGGACTTCCGCCTGACAGAGATGTGGAGTTCACTATAGATTTAGTGTCGGGTTCATCACCAATATCCCGGGCTTGCTATAGAGTGAATCCCAAGGAGGCCATAGAGATGAAAGAGCAGATTGATGACCTGTTGAAAAAGGGTTTCATTCGATCCAGTGCTTCTCCATGGGGAGCACCAGTGCTCTTTGTGCCTAAGAAGGATGGTACAGTCCGGTTGTGTATTGATTACCGGGCTTTGAATGCCATCACCATCAAGAACAAATATCCTCTGCCCAGGATAGATGATTTGTTTGACCAGTTGAGCGGGGCGAAGGTATTTTCCAGGATAGACTTAAGATCCGGGTACCACCAGGTGAAGGTTAGGCCAGCAGACATCCAGAAGACGGCGTTCAACACGAAGTACGGGCAGTACGAGTTTCTGGTGATGCCATTTGGTCTCACAAATGCGCCAGCTGTCTTTATGAACTTGATGAATAAGACATTTCACCAGTATCTGGATAAGTTCGTCGTAGTATTTATCGACGACATCTTGATATACTCGAAGACGCCGGAGGAGCATGCATAGCACTTGTGGATAGTTTTGGGGATTCTGAGGCAGGAGAGATTGTTTGCCAAATTGCCGAAGTGCGAGTTCTTTTTAGACCGAGTGGAGTTTCTCGGACATGTAGTCACTGGAGATGGAATCTCGGTGGATCCCAGGAAGATTGCTGCAGTTGAGACGTGGAAGGCTCCGACGTCAGTTTCAGATATCAGGAGCTTTCTGGGTTTAGCAGGCTATTACAGAAAGTTCATCCAGGACTTTGCTAGGATAGCTGAACCCATGACAAAGCTGACGCGGAAGGACGCAGAGTACATCTGGTCAGAGGACTGCCAGGCGGCATTTTAGGAGCTGAAGAGGAGGCTGACGACCGCTCCAGTTCTGACTTTACCTTCAGGTTCTGGAGGTTTCACCATTTTCAGCGATGCTTCTGGGAAGGGGCTAGGATGTGTCCTACAGCAGCATGAAAAAGTAATTGCTTATGCATCTAGGCAATTGCAGACTCATGAGAGGAATTATCCTACCCATGACCTAGAGTTAGCTGCGGTGATCTTTGCACTCAAGTTATGGAAACATTACTTATACGGAGAGCGTGTGGAAATCTTTACTGACCACAAAAGCTTGAAGTATGTGTTCACGCAGAAAGAGCTGAACATGAGGCAAAGACGATGGTTGGAGTTGATGAAGGACTTCGACATCGATTTACAGTATCATCCCGGGAAGGCAAATATGGTGGCAGATGCGCTGAGCAGGCATCCGATGGCATGGTACCTGATGATTGACCGGCATTTGCGGGAGGATCTGGAGAAGCTCGGTATCGAGCTAGTTCGTCCAGGATCAGTGATACAGATGATGGCACTTGACATTCAGTCAGGTTTGATGGAGCAGATCCGGGAGGCACAGTCTACAGATGAGAGCCTTCGCAGACTTCGACCCCAGGCATTAGCTGGATTGCTGGATGACTTCACTATAGCGGAGGATGGATCCCTGAGGCATGGCAGCCGATTGTGCATACCGAAGGGAGATCTAGTAGAGGCAGTCTTGCAGGAGACGCACCGATCGAGATATTCTATTCACCCTGGTGCTAACAAGATGTATCGTGACTTGCGGGAACATCTTTGGTGGCACGGGATGAAGAGGGATGTATCGCGTTTTATCTCGAGATGTCTAGTTTGCCAGCAGGTCAAGGCGAAGCGCTAGAGGCCAGCTAGTTTATTACAGCCGTTACCCATTCCCGAGTGGAAGTGGGAACATATTACGATGGACTTCGTTTCAGGGCTTCTTCGTTCCCAAGGAGGAAAGGATGCCATCTGGGTCATTGTAGACAGGCTGACGAAGTGTGCGCACTTCATACCCTTCAAGGTGGGGCTTTCTACCGAGAAGTTGGCAGAGCTATACATACAGCAGATAGTTCGCCTACACGGAGTGCCGGTGAGCATCGTGTCAGAGAGAGACAGCAGATTTATATCCCACTACTAGAGGAGCTTGCAGGAGGAGTTGGGCAGTAGGCTCAAGTTCAGTACGGCGTACCACCCACAGACAGATGGGCAGTCCGAGAGGACGATATAGACACTGGAGGATATGCTGAGGACTTGCGTACTGGACTTCGGAGGATCATGGGAGAGCCATCTGTACTTGGTAGAGTTTTCATACAACAACAGATACCAGGCCAGTATTGGTATGTCTCCTTTCGAGGCGCTATATGGACGACGATGCCAGACACCGCTCTTTTGGGATGATGTCGGAGACAGAGTTATGCTTGGGCCAGAGATGATCACGGATGCAGCAGAAAAAGTCGGGATGATCAGAGACAGGCTCAGAGTAGCTCAGGATAGGCAAAAACACTGGGCTGATGCTAGTCGCAGGCCGATGGAGTTCGCAGACGGTGATATGGTGCTAGTGAAGATATCACCTACCAGAGGGATGATCCGGTTCGGACTAGGAAGGAAGCTGAGCCCAAGATACATCGGGCCATTCGAGGTGCTTGGCAGGATCGGAGAGGTAGCTTACAGGGTTGCACTTCCACCCAACCTAGCAGGAGTTCACGACGTCTTCCACCCATCTCAGCTGAGGAGATATGTTCCAGACCCCAGTCATATGCTAGATCATTCAGAGTTGGAGGTCGGACCTAGCCTTACAGTTTCTGAACAGCCAGTGGAGATATTAGACCAGAGAGAGAAGAAGCTGAGGAACAAGGTTATACCCCTAGTGCGAGTAGCTTGGAGCCGCCACTCCCCCGGTGAATCTACTTGGGAGAGGGAGTCGGACATGAGGGAGAGATACCCTTACTTGTTCGATCCAACCGCTGCGAGGGAACCACCCGTTCCCGCTTGATACCCTAGAGGTTAGTTTCGATCGCAGCCTTAGTCATTTTGATTGCAATACTTGCTATGTTAGAATATTGTCGAGTCTTCAATCCTTGTAAATTTCGAGGACGAAATTTTTCAAGAAGGAAAGACTTGTAAGCCCCTGTTTTTCAAAATTCATTTTTAATTAGTGTTAATTAATTTTTTGTGACAAATTAGCCTTAAAATAATTATTTAGATTTTTAGGAATTTTTCTAGAATATTTAAATGATTTTAAATAAGATTTATATATTAAAAATATCACTTTGTAATTTATTTAAATGTTTTAATATCATTTTGTAATAACTAGAATTGTTTTAATATAGTTTTGTAATTATTAGAATTGTTACAATATCAGTTTGTAATAAATAAATTATTTTTAATGCGGAATGCAAATTCTAATTTGCATTTATCTACCTTAGGGACCTATCTGTAATAACCTAAACTAGGAGGACCTAATTGCTAAACCCTATTCTACCCACCCCGACTGACCGACGACTGACCGGCCGACTGCCCCCGCCATTTCCGGCCAGCGCGACGACCCCCCGACCGCCTCAACCCGCCTATTTAAACCCCCTCACTCCCCACAGTCGACCACCACTCACCCCGATCCATCTCCGCCGACCACAGCCCCATTTCTTCCCCAAAACCCCCAGCCCTAACCCTAACTCCGGCAATACCCCACCACCGCCTCACCGACCGCCGTCGTCAGTTGCCACCACCGCCATCCGCTTCGCCACGCCGAGCTGGACGCAGCGCCACCGGAGCGCCACCGTCCCGACGCCCTAAACCGCCGCCTCCGCCCTCGAAAGTTTCCCCCATAGTCGGACACGCAGGTAACAGACCTGAGTTCGTGTCGTGCGTGTCTCGAACTCACGCACGACGTTCGCCTGGATACGGGAAACCTAGCTATAGGTCTGGACACGGGTGAATCGACTCGTGCGTGTCGTGCTAGTCCAGACACGTAAATACCTGTGTCCCTAACTGTCCGGACACAGGCTCGTGTTTATTTTTTTTTTAAATTATAATGTTAATCAAAACCTAAATAAAACTCACTAAAACCCTATCCCTAACACGACCCACGGGCTGACCCCCTGGCCAGCCCGACAAAGCCTAAACCCCCCCCCCCCCCCCCCCCCCCCCGCGCGCGCTTCTCTGGCATGGGTTCGAACCCTGCCACTGCTGTATTCTTTTTCTTTTTTCTTTTTCTTTTCCTTTTTCCTTTTTCTTTCATATATATATCTATTTATATATATATGTATATACATATTTTTGTATATATATATATGTATTAATATATATACTATATTTAGTTATATATAGTTGCTGTTTTTTTTATATATATATATATATATATATACTTTATTATTATATGTATGTATATATATATATATATGTCTTATGTATACATATATATTTATGTATATATATTTCTTTGTGTATATATATTATCATATATATACTATTATATGTATATGTATACATTAATTTTGTATATATATATATTATATAGTTGAGTATTTTCTTATATGTATGTATATATACATATATTTGTATATATATATATATATATAATATAGTTGAGCATTTTCCTATATATATAAATATCCCTATATTTATATATATATATATTAGTTCCTAGGTATATTTTACTTAGCTTAGTGTAAATTATTTATATAAAATAATGTTCATACTTTTATAAGTTACTATGTAAAACTTTACCTTATTAAAATAATAATATTTATTTTGACTATTACCAAATTGTATTTTTATTGTATTTAAATTACTGCAACCATTTGGTGTCCAAGCCTAGCATGGGTATTTGGCTCAAATGTGTTTTCACACATTCAAGACCTGTACAAGTCATATTGGACTTGATTCATGGCCTTGGGTCCTGTATTTGAACTTTGGTTCAAATTATATACATGGACAAAATACGCAGATAATTAATTATTGTGTGCAATGTTGTTTTTGATTTTCTAAAAATACTCAAAGTATTGCTAAAATTATGGAAAAATAGTTTTTAGATACTATGTTAAGTTGGCTAATTTAGTATAATTTTTGTAGTATTTAATTTACTGTTTTGCCAGTAGTTTGGCATATGAAACCAAAACTCATTTTCTGTATACTTAGGAAAACTAATTTTTATAAAATATTTGTACTGGTTAATAAATTCCAGGAAAATTATAATAAATTTCTATAGTTAGCAAGGATCGTTTTGGTACTTTGTTTTATGCAAAACTAGGCTTTTTGCCTATCTCAAAAATTGTTAGAACACAATGATCTTTTGATTTATTTATTGATTAATTACGACTTGTAGCTTTTGTGTTAATTGGAGTTTTAGTCGTGTTGAACCCCAACCCTCACTAGTGTAAAGACCCTAGAAAGTTAGTTAACATAGTGTGTCACCCCACTTTGGTCTCCTATGCCAAGTCATCATTTTGGCTAGGTGCCCAGTCACAAGTCGTGTTTCACCAATTAGTGTCCTAGTGTTTTAGCTTAGTGTAAAACTAAGTTATTATATTTTACTTCTACAGCAACGAGTTACTGGACATCTATAGCACTGTTATCGCAGCTTGTTTTGTTTTGCTTTGCTAGAGGCAAGTACTTTCTACGAACTTTATATATTGTCACATAAATGAACTACAACCCCACCATGTTAAATGCTGATCCTTGGAGTAGCAAGTTAGATCTCTACATGTTGTACTTCCAGTTACTACCATGCTTAGAACAGTCTTGATGTATCTCTCACATGATTAGAATATGGGTTTTGGGGAAAGTGATAGTAGTGTACGTGATCACGACCCCCCTATAGTAGCGAGCTTGGTCGTATTTTATATGCATACCTTGCCGCAGGTAAATATCCCGCATTTTCTGTACGGATGTACACCTATGCTTGTCTACTTGTACGCATGTACATTTCATTATGTGCCACAGCGCATTGTACAACTATTGATCGATCACGTACTTGCTACAGTTTTAAACATTACATATACATCTGTCTCTATGACATATGAGTCCTTGCCATGATAGACTATGTGATGCCATGCTTTCCAGTTATTCCTCACATGTTCATTCTCATGTTCATTTCCATGTTTCATATGCTACTTTGCTAGATTTAGTACTTGCTCCCGTCCTGACAGGATAACGTTGTAGGTGTCCTTACTGAGGAGGAGTTACTCTGCGACTCATATTATGGGATTACTGCCGAGGACCCGGCTCTGCTTTACGAGGATGTTCCTGCAGGGAACCTCGCCTAGTTTCCTTTTGTTTACTTAGACTTTTGAGAGTAGACATGTATTAGACTATATCATTTTGTAACTGGACATGTATCCAGTTTTTCATTTCAGTTTACTTGTACTTGGATATTTTACTATATACGACGACTTTTGTGTTTGGAGCATTTATGATTCTTCTTCACTTATAGAACTGTTAGCACATTTAGTCTTATCCTGTTGTCTTTAGAACAGCTTACTACGTTTTATCTCAACGTAGGCTGGACATGACTCGGCCTAGCCCAACAATTTGGGTAGCGGGTCGTGACAATTCTTACTTGTATAACAAAAACCTTTGTAATTGATCCTTGTAAATGAGATTCAAGAAACTTCTTTCTTATGAACTTACGATAGCTGTATAATAGACCCTTGTAGCTACGATCAATAAGAAGAGTGCTTTTTTCTGAACTTCATCCTACGATTGTCTTCGTCTATGGTTGGTTTGCGCATCTTACTGTCTGCGCCTCTGTGATGTTAGGTCGGTAGTTGGGGACACTAACATATGCCATATGTCATCTGGACCATGGTAGGAAGAGGGTGGGTGACGAGAGCACCCTCCTGCGCCTTGTATTTGCTGTAATTTTTCATGCTTCAACAGTCGTCTGTTGGGGAATTCCGAAGAGTCGTAGCCTAGGATTCAGTCAAATGAACCTATTAAATGAGATTCATTGTGATGAGTCCTAGGTTCATCCTATTAATTCTGGAACTTTTGACCGATTGACACATGGCACGTGGGTTGGACCGGACACAACCTATATAAAGGGAAGCTTTTCTAAGGAGCCATGTCCACTGTCTCTTAGCATTCCCACCATCATGTTCGACCCCAACTTAGCTACAAACGGCCATTGGTCTTGCACAAGTCAACTGTTGATTGTAGATCTCTTCGTTAAAAGAAGCTATGGCTCTGTAGAAGAACCACTGCTGAGTTTCGAGATGCACGTGGGCGTTTGGCATACGGAGTTCAAACCTGAACAACATCTTGGAGGTCTTCGAGATCCAAGCTATCGGGTTTTGATTGATTGCCAAACCGAAGAGCCACTGGTTGTGCTCTGTCCCGCTCAATAATGACTTCATTACCCATATTCGGGTGGGGCTACGCGCCCTGTTGTGCTAGAAGAGCCATGAGGGGTGTTGCGAGCAGGAGCTACGTTCTTGGTTCGGGCCAATAGCTGCTTTATTAGGCATATTGGAGTTCCTCACTACAAGAATAAAGGCTTTTCTTGACGGTGAAAAATAGTCAAGAAATTGGTATCTTGACGGTTGCAGATCCGTCAACTAGGCCGGAGTCAAGAAAAGTCCCCCCTTTTCTTGAAGGTCGCTGGCATGGCTTTTCTTGACGGTTTTTGGCCGTCATATGAAGTAGTTTTTTTGACAATTTATAGCCATCAAGATAGCAGTTTTTAGAAACTGTCAACGTAGATGAAAACTTTGCTTGACTCCGACCTACATGACAGTTATTAGCCGTCAAGAAAAGTCCTCCTGCTACAGGATTGAGTTAATTATTGACGTTTTATAACCGTCAAAAGAAGCTAAATTTTGTATAGCAAAAATTTCATTTATAATTATATATTATGAATCGAACACACATAATATTAATAATCCAGAAGATATACATACATCAAATAACTACAAAATACAATTTTTATATCAATAAACAGTATATTGTTCATACATCACAAACTTCTAATACATCCAACACGTCCAACCACAAATATCTAACATTTGTCCAACCACAAACATATCCAACCAAAGTATGTAGTTTCCACATATCTTAAACATCCAAAACTGAAAATTATACAAATAAAACAAAAATATGTAGCAAACCCGGCATGAGCAGATCCCTCCTATATTCACAACACCTTTATTTTTTATGTAGTTCCTGAGAGAAGAAGAGAAACATATTTAATCATTTATGTGCACATGACAGGGCTACTTTCAGCCGCATCATAATTTAAAGTGGAAGCCATAATGAACTAGCATTTAATCTTTCATTCCAAGGGACTCATACTCATATATGGAAAGGACTGATACATGTATTACAAGTATGCATCAAAGTAGTGAAGAGACCAATACCTAGTATATAGGATTTTAGTGAAAATATACACATTAAAAACATTGCTATTTTAACTCAAACTTCCCAACATGTCAACTGCTCCTCTCTCATGTCTACAGTTCATACAAAGGTTAATTGCACTTAGTTACTACTGCTATTGTAAAAGGTTAATTGCAAGTGTTTTTAGGTTCAGTGAATGGAAGAAAGCATACAATCTGATTTCTGATCCAACTTTGCCTCCAACAATACCCATGGAGAGGATGCACTTTAGGAGGTGTTTAATTAACTAAAAGTTATTTGTTATATAGTTACTGTCTCCATATGCAAAAAAGATGGTGTCTCTACTGTTAGGTGACAATGAAATTGAATGTTTAAACAAAAAATAGTGAATTATTTTGGGGCAGTACAAAATGGCCTAAAAATCTATTGGAAGACAAACATAAATTTGAATTGTTTCATGCAAGTAATTGCACAAGAACCTAAATTATTGGATCTAGCCAAATATGCAATACAGTAACCAGAGTATGTAAACACATGCATCCAGGTGTAAGGTGACTTTAGCAAGTATACACATAAAAGAACGATATCAATGAAGCACATGTCACAAGCTAAGGTATCAAAAACCTTTGTTCAACAATCAAGGAAGAAAAGGAAGTATAAATGATCATATTTTAACATAAAGCAACATGTCTTGCAGTTGCACATCACTAGAACATGAAGAACGTCTTATATAGTGGATAAAAAAACAATGAAACCAACAAGTTGAAGAAATAGCATGAAGAAAAGAATGAACTATCTTAATCCTGTAAACATCCCTACAGTAATATTCTTTTGTTTCTATAATATGGAGAATCCACATACCACTTAAGCAAACAAATAATATATGGAATGGTCGATGCCCCCGTCCACCTCCTTATGGTATGACTATTTCAACATACGGAATGAGATACCAGAGAAATATTAGACAATAGTAGAAGAATACAAAGTTGGGGTACCATAGAAATATGACTATTTCTACTGAGTAATGTTCTTCGCTCATGAATTTCTACATCGCTTGTAAGATTTCTCAATGTACCCAAAACTGATCATTTTCACTAATCATCACTTGCTAGCCTAGAAATGAATATATTTATAAAACTCTAAGACCATGGCTTGCCATCTTCTACGAAAAAATAGAACCAAGACTTTTGTTCAACAGAGATTACAATGCATCTACTGTGACAAACTATATCAAATAGTGGCAATGTTCGCGACCAAATCCTAAGCACATTAATATCACAACAAGCATTTGGTAAATACTCTTGGCCATCTAAATGTTAACTTTCAATATGAAATTTATTCCTCCTATGATAGCGTATCAAAGCAGTACAGACAACTAAACATAAAAAAGCTGCAGATTTTGCTTAAAAACCAAGTTACCATCATCAGGTTTTTTTACGAACTGCACTCCAAATTATTGAAATCGCTCGCATGCCTAGTAGGTGTCATCAACTGTGATGCCTATATGACCTAACGAAGCCAAAGACAAATAAGTCGCATACTGGTTAGTATGTAGAATTACACATGACAGATAACTGACTACTTATTGAAAGAATTCTGGAGTATCAAAATTTTCACCTCGTAGCCTAGAAAGTACAAACTGAACTTCATTTCTGGGAAATCCAATCTCTTGAACAACCTGGTGGATTTTTTTCAGTTTTAGGATGCATGTGTAATATTCATTTCTAGGAAATCCAATCTCCGAAGGTTTGTACTGTATGCTAACAAAAATATATAGTTCTTTAAAACCTATTTTGTATGCATGCGTATTATTAATCAAGAATTCTACAATGCACTCTAGCACACATTACTAGTTTAAAATGAAAGAATTGACGGACATCATTGCCATTGAGATGTGAATTCTTAAAAAACAAGACAAAGTTTCTTTCTTCAAACAGTGGAGGAAAAAAATTAAGATATAAAATAGTAGAAGCTACTCCTGCGTGCAAGTTGTGGCATATGTTGCTTTCCACATTGGAAGAATATATATCAAGATGAAGTTGGCCATGGGCATTCCAGAGGTGTCACCATTATCACTACCCTTTGGAAACATAATTACCACTAATCCTAATTTACCAAAATTAGACTTTTGTAGACAGGGTTTATTTGCCATTGACATTCTCTATGATTATGGCTTTCAAATTCGAGCAAGTTTTAGGTTCCTTTGCAGTGACCAATTGGAATATTGAACACATACAATCAAATTAGGGGGTTTTCGAAAGAGGGTTCACCTTAGTATTCTCTCCTGTCTAGCCGCAGTCGATTCCTCAGCGAACCCTACCTCGAGCAGGCAGAATGTGTAGATCTCAAGCACAAATTTTCAGAAATTAAGAAATGGAACCAACTTTAAATCCCTAAAATAAATTTTTTCACAAATTTGTAGAAATCAAAAAAGGAAAAGTTCTTTTTTCATCTATATCATCATCATAACCCAAAAAGAGAATGAAATCCTAACAAAACCCTAAAATATGGTACCTCATGTCCTCGAGGTTGACATCATCATAGTCAAAATCTACCTCCTCGTCTAAAATGGTGCCAATGGTCCACCGCGACGTCGAAGCAGCAGAGCACGCCGTCGAGCCTCTTCTTCTTTCTACCATACCTCTTCTTCTTTCTGAGATTGCTCTTTCTTGGCGAAGGGAAGAACGACAAGAGATGGCACGGTGGAGTTCTCCGCTTCTTCGACGATCGGGATCAGAACGGTTGGGCTCGAAGTAGAGGAGTAGGAGAAATAAAGGGAGGAAGAGAGGAAAGGACTCAGAGGAGAGGAGGAGAAATGGAGAGAGAAGTTAAGAGAGAATTTTCTCATCGGAAGAAACATTGCTGCTTCTCTCCATAAAAATAACCACAACTGTCAACAAATATAAACAATTTGAAAAAATTACTATAATAGCAGTCAAAAAATTTGTGCCAATTTTTTCACACATACATTAATTGACGGTTTTTATCAATCCGTAAAAAAAAAATTATGTTTCTTGACGGATCCTCTAAAACCGTCATATGTTATGGTAAAAATTTTGCAAATTTAACTTAAAATGCGTGCTTTTTTGACGTATACCTAAAATCGTTAAGATAACCACTATTGTTGACGGTTTTTGACGACCGTCAACTTATAAACAGTAAAAAATAATCATTTTTTCTTGTAGTGCCTCCTCGTCTGACTAGGAAGTAGCTCATTTTGACGAGGAAGTGATTCTTTCTGACACTGCTGTACTTTTGGAGGGCTGTGCGCTTTCTGAAGACTACAAATTTGTAGACTTTAGATGTTTAGTCTTTATATGTAATCATGAAAAATCTGTAATAGATCTTTGTAGACATAATTTTAATAAAGAACTTATTTTTATGCACCATCTTTGTATGTTTCCTGCGACTTGTTATCTGCTGTGCTTTCAAACAATTGTTGTCATCTGCTCTTCTATTACTGTTGTGCTTATTTTTATGCTTCTACACCCCTGGCTTGAATCATGCGCATGATTGCTCAAGTGATAGAAGGGTTTTACTGGTCAAGGCATCGAAGCACTTGAACCAGTTTTGTATAGCTTTCCATCGGCTGCGTATGTGACTGTTAATGCGATCCTTTGGTCAGCTGTTGGAGTAGCACATTGATCGCATAGGGCACGTGCTGACTTGGACTTCTTTCTCCTACCCCTGAAAGGTGCATAGTATTCAGAGTCCAATTGAGTGGTTGGCATAGCACTTTGGTCGTGCAGGACGTGTGCTGCCTTAGATTTCTTTGTGCCATCCCTAGAAGGTGCATGTCATTCAGAATCCAACATAATGGTCAACATAGCATGTTGGTCGCACAAGGATCGTGATGTCTTGGATCTCTTCACGATACCCCTAAAAGGTGAGTAACATTCAGAGTCCAACATAGCCTTACCCGGTGGGAACTTCTCGCCTGCGCACCATCTTCGTGCGTGGGTGGGCAACTGCACGCTTCCTCCGATGTTGTACCTTCGTCAGGCCTTCAACGGGGACACTTCTCGCAGCGCTTATCACCAGTAGGGACTGAATGAGGCGGTACGGCAGCAGCAATTGAAGTCTTCTTCGGGGTTTTACCGTTCATGGGGTTCTGGAGCGCAGTCCCCTTTGTCATGCTGCTCGTCGCAGCAGCCTTGGGAACCTAAGTAAGTCGAGTCTTACTCCGTTTTAAGAACAGCTTCGAAGGGCTCTACTTCTCTTCAGAGAGGAGATCTTCAAAAGCTTGCTGGTCAAAATGTACGACCAACATCTTTTGAGAATGTCCCAACAAGTTGTCGTTAGATTGCGTCACCACCTTCTCGTTGGAGGAGAAGGAAGTCCCCAGCAGAGTCGCCATCTTATTTGCAATGACATAAGGTTGAAAGAACTTTTTGTATATTAAATGTGTAAAACAGTACAAAAGATTCCTTAACAGGATATCTAAGTACAAAATTTTTGGGAAGTGTGACGGTAGAGATCGAGCACTACAGCGGCTCCTTTACTCTGTTGACGATATGACGACGAGTTGTACTTGCTTTGATTTTTTGGTACTTGTGAGCGAAACTCTGGGTTGCCAATCAAGAAGACGCCAAAGTTGTCCAAGTCTTTCGATCGAAGGAAAACTCCTTCTATTTATAGGCGAGAACATATATGTTGTACATAAGGTTCCAGTTCGCAGGAGCACTACGCTTGGAGATATGAGAGAATATGTAGTGATTGCACGGTAAGGGCTGCTGCGGAGCTGACGCTGGCGGACATAGAGATTCTCTTCCATCAAGATATTGGGTAGTTATCAATATAACTAACTAAACGACACATGTCATGCGTTTATTGCTTGATAATCTTGATCAGATAAAGTCAGATTTTGTCATTATCTTAAGGGCAGCGGTTTAAAGAAATCGATTGGATACTGCTCTTATCAGCAGAATCAAACTTCGTTCCTATCTTTGGAGTGATGGTTTAAACAAACTGGTTGGATATTGCTTCTATCAAGAAAACCAAACTCTGTTCTTATCTTTAGGATTGATGGTTTAAACAAACCAATTGGATCATATGTAAAATAAAATAGAAGCCAGGCTGGCCACGTAGAACAATGCCACCTCATAGAGCTGCACATCTATACGAGATACGCTTATGGTGAGGCTTCGATGTTACTGCACTTCTGGGCGACAAGGAGTGTGCTTCAATGACAACAGAGTCGCTATGCTTTTAGGGCGACAAAGAGACTGTGATTCGAAGAAAATGGAGTCACTGCTTTTGGGCGACGAGGAGACCGTGTTTCGAAGACAACGTAGTCACTGCATTTTTGGGCAATGAGGAGACTGTATTTTGAAGACAACGGAGTTACTGCACTTTTGGGCGACAAGGAGACTGTGCTTCTATGACAACAAAGTCATTGTGGTTTTAGGGCGACGTGGAGACTATGATTCGAAGACAACTAAGTCACTGCACTTTTGGGCAACAAGAAGAATGTGTTTCGAAGACAATGGAGTCACTGCACTTTTGGGTGACGAGGATACTGTGTTTCGAAGACAACAGATTCACTATGCTTTTGGGCGACGAGAAGACTTTGTTTCGAAGACAACAGAGTCACTACGATTTTGGGCGACGAGGAGACTGTTTGTGGGGATTTGTAAGGCTACTGCACTTTTACGAAGTAACAAAAGACTTTTTGAGAGCTCTTTGTGAAGCCACTGCGCTTTTACGAAGCGACGAAGGACTTTCTGAGAGCTCTTGTGAAGCCACTGCGCTTTTACGAAGCGACAAAGGACTTTTCTGAGAGCTCTTTGTGATTTAGTGACTTCCTTTGAGTCAATGCATTTTTAATTGCCACCGTATCTTAGGGAATTTCGAAGAGTCATGGCCTAGGATTCAGTCAAATGAACCTATTGATGGAACTGAGGATTCCCAGGACCCTTTCTTTGGTGTGCGTATTGATCGATAGAAAGTTAAACAGATCTAATACGTGTTCTAACCCTTCATAGGCAAAAACTAGGGTTCACGAATTATACCTGCGGCAGAAAGGAGACAAGTAATTCCTGGCAATCTCGAGCGGACGACCCCAAGATCATCTGTACGTATTCCTTCCTCGAGTTGGACGTCGTGTGGACGACGATCTCCAAACTTTTTCTTCTCCTTGGCAGCACTCTCTTTCTTTCCTTACGTGAATCACGAATTTAGAGAAAATTTTAGATTCTGATCAGTAATCTGGCGGCCAGAGAATAGAGGATATATATAGGCTACGGCAGGGACCATGAGGAGAAATTAGGGTTAGGCCTCCAAACGGATCTAGATATCCCGTGTTCAGCCCGAACACAAAATCCAGGCCCATTAACAATAGCTCGATCCACTAATGAGCTATTGTTGCACCACCTCCCTAATCCCAAATTATGTTTGTGAGCTCCTTTTATTATATGCTCGTTTGGCTCCCCATGTTAAGATATCGTATGTCCGTCGATCAAATTAAGTTACTGATAACTATATTGATTCGACATCTTTTATCCTTAAGTAGTACCGCTCAACTTTATTTGTCATGTCGGATATAATCCACCTGCAGGGTTTACATGATAATCCTTATGATCTCCTTAAGAGGACATCATCATCCCGATGTATCGGGACATGGATTTTATTTATAATCAACAGCCCATCATACATACAATGTTATTACCCAATTCATAGAGGTTGTTGATCCATAATGAATCTCACTCTTTTATGAGTCAAAGTAATGCACATTGCATATACATGTCCGTTATTATATCCGAATTAAGAGTACAAGCATCCATAATAACAGAGGTGTTTGTTCTCTTATGTAGTCAGTACAAAGAGAACAACCTCAAGTGGTCCTGTTCAATACACACAAAGTGTACTAGTGTAAACCTATAGTCAAGATAGACTAATACCAGATTACACTACAACCTTTCCAATAGATTGTCCATGTCCATCTAGGTTGTGAACTATTTATATACTCCATAGGAAACTGATAATATGATCTTCTGTGTGACACCACACACCATATTATCTACAATATAGAATATCAGACATTTGCATTAACACTTGCAACAAATACAATATGCAAACATTTGCCCATATGATTCTCATTCAAAATTTAAGGAAATAAGGTTACTACAAAAGTGATGCTTTTAGTATATAACCCTAACAATCTCCCACTTATACTCAAAGCATTGCTTTTCAGTATACTGTTACAAATCTTCCACTTATACTTAAAGCCATGCTGCTACACATCTGACTCTCATTCCCTCAACATGACTGTCAAAAGCCTTAGCTGGTAAGCTCTTTGTAAAGGGATCAGCTAGGTTGTCGGCTGATGCTATCTTGATCACAGCAACTTTTTTTCTTTACGAAATCTCGTATCAGGTGGTACTTGCGTTCAATGTGTTTGCCTGTCTTATGGGCTCGTGGTTCCTTCGAGTTTGCCACTACATCACTATTATCACAATAAAGTGTAATAGACTTAGGCAAACTAGGTACCACATCCAAGTCCAACAGAAAGTTTCTGAGCCAAACCGCTTCTTTGGCTGCCTCGGAGGCTGCCCCATACTCGGCTTCTATGGTGGAATCAGTAATACATTTTTGCTTGATACTTCTCCACACAATGGCTCCACCTCCCAAAGTAAACACATAACCTGAGGTAGATTTCCTGGAATCCCTATCTGACTGAAAATCTGAGTCTGTATACCCCAAGGGAACTAAACTATCTGCCTGGTAAACAAGCATATACTCTTTAGTCCTTTTCAGGTACTTCAAAATATGCTTTACGGCAGTCCAGTGCTCTTGTCCTGGGTTAGACTGATATTTGTTGACCATGCCTACGACAAAGCAGATGTCTGGCCTCGTACATAGCATTGCATACATTAAGTTTCCTACTGCTGAAGCATAAGGAACTGCCTTCATGTTCTCTATCTCTTTAGGTGTCCTCGGACACTGCTCCTTTGATAGAGCAATTCCATGTCTAAAAGGTAAGAAACCTTTCTTAGAATTTTGCATACTAAAACGAGTTAGTACAGTATCGATATAGGAAGCTTGGGATAAGTCCAACGTCCTTTTCTTACGATCTCGTAGAACTTTGATCCCAAGGATGTGACCTACTTCTCCCAAGTCCTTCATATCAAACTGTTTGGATAACCATACCCTTACATCAGATAATACCTTAACATTGTTTCCAATGAGCAAGATGTCATCCACATAAAGTACTAGGACCACCACCACGTTTCCGTCACACTTTCTGTATACACATGATTCATCCTGACATTGATCAAATCCATAGGATTTTATCACCTGATCAAAACAGATGTTCCAAGATCTTGAAGCTTGCTTAAGTCCATAAATAGACTTTTTGAGCTTACAAACAAGATGCTCCTGGCCCTTTTTAATGAACCCGTCTGGTTGCTTCATATAGATGTCTTCCTCAAGACTTCCATTAAGGAAAGTTGTCTTGACATCTATTTGCCAAATCTCATAATCGAGATGAGCTGCAATAGATAAAAGAAACCGAATAGACTTAAGCATGGCTACAGGAGAAAAGGTTTCCTCATAATCGATACCCTCTCTTTGAGTAAAACCTTTTGCTACAAGCCGAGCTTTAAAGGTTTCAACCTTACCGTCTGATCCTCTTTTTCTCTTATAGACCCACTTGCATCCAATGGCTTTTACACCAACGGGTGGTTCTACAAGCTCCCAGACCTGATTAGAATCCATAGATTCTATTTCAGATATCATTGCTTTTTGCCAAGACTCTGCATCTTTATCTTGGAGTGCTTCATTGTAGGTACAGGGATCATAATCTTGTTCCTCAGGGACGAAGTCTGACGACTCTCCCAAGAACATATATCTATCAGGTTGTATCACAACTCTCCCACTACTACGAGGCACTATCGGTTGTGGTGTAACATTTGTGACACGTTGTGCAGTTATTTGTGGTTCATCCTCTTGTACTGTTGGTACTGAAGTACTTGATGTCTCACGTCTCAGTTCTTCTAGAACAACTCTACTTGTGGGTTTATGGTTCATCACATAGTCTTCCTCTAAGAATCGGGCATTGGTGCTAACAATGACCTTCTGATCCTTAGGACTATAAAATAAACCTCCTTTCGTTCCTCTTGGATAGCCTACAAACAATCGTACTTCTGTACGAGATTCCAACTTATCTGCTTTCCCATTCAGCACATGTGCTGGACTACCCCAAATGCGAACATGTTTCAGACTAGGCTTACGCTCAATCCACAGCTCTGTGGGAGTAAGAAGTACTGACTTAGAAGGAACCAAGTTCAAAATATAAGCTGCAGTCTCTAAGGCATTGTAAAACCCCAATATTTCTAATTATTTTAGAGCTTTAAAAAAATATATATTTTTTTCTATATTATTTAGAATTTATTGGTATTTGTACGTATTTATAGAGGTATATAATATATGTATGTGTGTGTGTTTGATATTTTAATGCTACTAAATATAGTCTAAAATTATTACTAATATTTTTGTATTTAATTACGAATTATAGAAATTTTTGTGAATATATACATATATATATATGTATATATATATATATATATATATATATATATATATATATATATATATATATATATAGATATATTAGTTACTGTTAAAAAAAAAGTATATATATATATAATGTTGGTGGGGCCGAACCCCCACACAGCAGCCAAAGCTGCGGATTGAGAAGGGGGTGGGGGGGGCTCGACCCCAACTTCTCATTGAATAAACCAACTGACCCCCCTAAAACCGAGACCCCACCATAAATTCTAATACCAAAACCAAGCAGCAGCAGCCACCTTAGACAAACCGAGCCCGAAAGGAGTCCTACTCCTAATATGAATAGCAGTGGCGGCAGCAGTACTTAAACCCTCATCAAAACCAAACCCTAACTTCACACAAATCGCCCGGACCTTCCTCGTCTTCACGCGCACACCCCCGACTAGTCCTCGTCGCCGGACGACCACTGCGCCGCCGCGAAGAGCCCCCAACCCGACGGTTGAGCAAGGAGACTCCACTGTTTTCGTACTTCCTAGGCACCGATCACATGATCAACTTCAAACCCCCTTCAGGTAGAACCTGGGAATACCCAGTGAGTGAATCGAGAAATCGATCCAAACTCCCGAGAAAAACTAGAGGAAAAATAGTATAGGAGGCAGTTCCAAAACCTAACTTAGAAGCCAGATTCCGATCTGTATGTCGAGAATTTTTAGAAACTAATTGAACACGTTTGAAGACAACCTAACCATGATGGAAACGTAACTGGTAGATTAGTATTTCGATTTCTGTGTGTATATTAATTCCATGTTGAACTTGTGAGAAAAACTGTTTTCGAAATAATAAAATTTCTGAATTTTTGTCCGATACGACGTCGCCCCGACAAACCGGTCGACGTGGTCGCGCGTTATACGCATTGAAAGACGCGTATGGACGTTGCAGAAGTGTGGGAACTGACGGAACTCAGTTTCGTCGCGTGTGTGCGACGAAATCAACGTGTATCCGTCGAGATACCCTCGTATCGGCGTTTTACAAACTTGTCCATAACTTTGTGTACAGTCGTCGAATCGAGACGAAACTTGCGCCAACAGGTCCGGATCAAAATTCTGGTCCTGCATGCCAAGTTTGGTTTGATTCTGAGAAGGTCGAATCGGAACCCCATTTTTGGCGGGCCCGCGACCCACTCAAACGGGCGATTTTGTACACGGCTCCTCGGAATCCAAAACTGGACATACCATTGAGTTCCTCTCCTCAAACTGAAATCGTAGACATGTAGTTTGACGACTTTAGAGACCGTAGACTTTGGCATGCGTTTCGGTGCAAAGCGGGTCCAACGGCAGACATCGTTTTGACCTGAAATTACGGTTTTGCCCCTGTTCCAGAATTTGACTTTTGGACAGGCGTTTCCTAGGTATATCTTCTTCACCGAGACCATTTTTGATGTTTGTTTCAGAGTTTGGAGTCATCTGTGATTTGTGAGTTTTTGGTGCGGACACTTGCTATTCTTGGACTTGCCACTTTGTACAACCAGGTAAGATACCTTGCCACCTTACTCTGTGATTATCATATTCTTATTTTCAGTTGTTATTTTCAGCATTTTATTTATGTTATTTAAACTGTGCATCCAAGTCACACTTGGGTGCAAGCGACTCTATCGGTCGTTTCCCTGTTTTATTTACTCTCTTGTATTGACTTAGTATATTGACCACCCATTGATGTTGGGATATTGGTATATCTCATAGACCTTGACACTTGTTGTATCACGTGATATGAGTCACATGTAGGACACGTTTCCGTGTAGTTGGCTGGCCACCGATACGTATGGAGCGTACGACGGATAGGGGTAACTGCCAATTGAATTGCATGTTAGAAGACTTGGCGGTTACTAGAGGTACATGTCAGTCATAGAGATGATGATACTAGGCATTGGGTGGGGAGAACATTACCTGACGTATGGGCTTCGATTGCACTTCCCTTGTAACCCGGAAGCTCCGCTGGAGATACGGGTATGAGCCTCTCAGGTTGGCCACTGTCGTTTTTCAACGACATGCTCTTGGTCACTGGTGCCCAAGAGGGGACTATACCGGATCCTATATTTAGCCAGGGCTAATGCGTCGAAGGAATGTATCTCAACTGCATGTTCATAGTAGAATGGTCAGGAACCCGGTTGCATGCATACTTTTTTCTCTTATTATATTATCACAGTTTATATGGCATGGTATTTTCTTGTATCTTGCTATGTCCCCTGAGGACCTGGTTATCTCTCCAGGTTTAGAGGATTTTCCACAGGAGTACGGAGCGGCATTACAGCTATCTTATATTGATGACGAGGCAGTGCCTTATGATTTCTAGCCTATTTTTATCTGAGACAGTTGTAGACATTATTTTACACCTCTTTTCGTTCTATTTTGCGGAGGTCGGACTCCGATCTTGTGAGACTATTTTTCATAGCTGTTTGGAGTGAGTATGTTCACCCGGCTATCTTTTGATACTCTTATTTATTTATTTGGACTTCATTATCTTTTGTGTTGAGCTGCGATGAGATTAGATATGTTATTTTGGCCTGTGATTATTTATTTACAGCTTATGTGCATGTCTCGCCCCAGAACCAGAATACTGAAGAACGGGGACGTGCACAGCCAGCTACGTATAACGGAACGGCAACCATCCCGCCATACGGTCACGGCTGTCTAGCTATGTGAGGGTACGCTACAAACCATCAGTCTCTTAGGGTTAAAACAAGCTATTGTCTCAATCTCAACAAGTAATGATAGTAACAAGATATCAGACCACCAAATATACAATTGTAAGGCGTCCCAAACATTACATATCCAGATGATCATGAAGCTAGTCGTACAAAATGTAAGGACTAGCAAGAGTTAAGTCGTACATGATCAACCTCGAGTTGCCAATCATGATTACAGCCCGTAGACAGATAGAAAGTAAAGTGCATCGAGCTAACAAGTGCTCGTCGGCTAAACGCCTCAAAAGAATATCAGTTAACAATACAGTGGGAGAAACAAAAAGAGAAAACCCACTCGTTGCCCGGGTTCCGTCTAGTGTTCACCATCGGGCTGGAAAGCAGGTAGATCCTTTGCTGCTGCTCCGGTATCTGGCCATACAAAACCAGCTGGGTCAGACCCCAGAAAGAGCAAGTACCACAAAGGAGGCCACGAAATAAGAACAAAAGCCAGCAATCAGCACAATAATATAATTACATAACAAGAGACAGTAATTTAAGAAAAGGCATGATAGTTAGATATAAAAGACAAATCTTGTACAGAATCGATAAAAGACAGAACATATGGAAAGGCATGACAGGATGATATACGATGAGATGACCATGGGACTATTCAGATAGCCAGGTTACAACCCGTAAACCAAACAAGGACCGGGGTTGTAACCCTTCGTCTGAACGGAACTTGGTTTCTCCCACCATTTATCGGCAAGATAAAATACGCGAATTCAAGACTTACAATTAAACATGATTAAGGTAAAGCACGAGTAATCATGTCATGTCATGACCTTGCACAGGATCAGGACAGGACAAGAGGGACTAGACTCCATCCAATCAATCACGGCCAAGCAAGTACTACGGCTTACTACTTTAACTAACTAGGGTTATCACAGACCTGATTACTAACAAGATGCAATGAGAATTCCAAGTCCGGTTACCTGTTTGTTACTACCTGAATGCTCCCAGCAAGAAAAGGAAAAGATAGCATGATATAGCAGACACACTGTAGTAAGATACATGTGTCCTAAGGTACCACGCTCGACGGCAGGCTGGAAGTGCGCTCATCTCGACGGATAGCAACAAATCCCAGGTATATATATATAAGGCCGGGACCAAAGGGGCAACAGGTAACTGGGAAATTCTCCATGAACTAATTGATCAATCTAGTCATTAACCTAGCCAGATTCAGTATGAGTCCCTGACCGTGGGAACCAGGGAGTCACGTCCTAGACATAATGCAAGACAAGACGAGTGGATTGCACAAGCAAGCAAGCAGGAACACCCACGGTGTCAAGACAGGTCAAGCTAAGTTATCAAGTTATGTCAAGTCAGGAGTGCGCCGCCACAGGCCACTATCAAGTTATCAAGATAATTCATGCTAGGGTACTTGTCAGGAGTGCGCCACAACGGGCCACTTATCAAGTCAGGTTGGTCATGTCAGGAGTGCACTATTACGGGTCACTATCATGTTATGCTAGTTCCTTGTCATACCGTGCCATGTACAATAGTCATTCCAACATATTAAGTAAAATCAAGTTCATGACAAAAGGCGTAAGGATATAAAATGGGCATAAAATATCTAATAAAATACTAATATAAATAGGACTATAGAAGAGCCAAGATCAAGAAATAACAAATTCATCATAGACAAGTAGGTTGTGTAGGGTATGTACTGCGCAGGGTGAGCTGCGCAGGGTACCAACTGCGCAGGGTGCCAAATGCGCAGGATGAGCTGCGCAGGGTACCAACCGTGCAGGGGTCAAAGGGGCACAGGGTTAAAGGGGCACAGGGGATGTACTGCACAATGGATCATTGCGCATGGACCAAGGGTACAGGGGCTGCCTTGTGCATTGATTGGATTGCGCAATGGAGGATTGCGCAAGGGTAGGCTGCGCAGAGTATGGACTGTGCAGGAGCAGATTGCGCAGGAATGGATGGCGCAGGGTCAGATTGCGCATGAGATGGATTGCGCAGAAGTGAACTACGCATGGGCAGACTGCGCATGGGCAGACTGCGCATGGGCAGACTGCGCATGGGCAGACTGCGCATGAATCCATGCGCAGTCGGGTTGAGCGCAGTTTGCCAAGGGGCAAGCTGCGCGGTCGGCGCTGAGCTAAAGAGCGCTGGCCGAGGGGGATGCGCAATCCAGCACTGCGCTAAAGAGCGCAGGCTGCAGGCTGCTACTCCAGGCCGAGAAGAACACCAAGAACACAAAAAATTCAAATTTTCATATCTTTGTCAAATCAAAGCCAAATCTAGATTTTCAAAGTTCTAACTTGAGTAAAATTGAATTCTCTTCCACATGGAAGCATCAAAACCCACAAAAATCCAACCAAAATAGATCAAAACTATGCAAATCCGAAAATAGTTAAAACCTAGATCTAGAACAATGGAAACTCCAAATCACAAAATGTCAAGTTCTAATGTTGATCTCCATGGCCTAATCTAGCTAATGGACAAATAAAAAGTGGTTCTCATGTGGTGGCAAGGTGCACTTGCCTAATGGGTTGGAGAGTTGTGTGGAGGAAGAAGAAGAAGAATTAATGGAGGAAAATAATGAGGAGAGAGAGTGTTAGGTGGAGATTTTAATGGGGGAGGATAAGTTGTGTTGAGGGTGGAGATTAGCTAAGATGATCCAATGCATAATAAACCAAACCAAACCAATTTCTTCTCCTATCCAAATAAAACCAAGCTCCATTCATCAGAATTAATTCAGGAATGATAAATGACAATTAAACTACAATGCTAAGTATGAAATATACCACAACTTAACTGGTCAAGAAAATGAAAAAATACTGGTCAGAAATACGATCACGTATAAAATACGTATCACGAATTTCGGGGCACTACAGTACATATGCGAGGATTCTATATATAGGAGTATTCTTCGTATATGTGCAGCTGGCATGTTCACGTACTTGGTCCTATGTATTTTGGGACTGGGGCGTTACAGGCATATCCCCAAAACGAATCTGGCAAATCTGAATAACTCATCATTGATCTAACCATCTCCATAAGAGTTCTATTTCTTCTTTCGGCTACACCATTCTGTTGGGATGTTCCAAGTGCAGTCAATTGGGATGCAATTCCAGCCTCTGATAAATAATCCCTAAACTCTCCAAAGAGGTACTCGCCACCACGGTCTGATCGTAATGACTTGATATATTTTCCATGACGTTTCTCCGTTTCAGCCTTGTACTCTTTGAATTTCACAAAGCACTCAGACTTATGGCGCATCAAATAAATGTATCCATACCTTGAATAATCGTCAATAAATGTGACAAAATATTCAAAGCCACCTCTAGCTTGGATAGTCATGGGTCCATACAAATCAGAATGAACCAATTCCAATACATCTTTGGCCCTATACCCCTTTGCCGTAAAAAGCCTTTTGGTCATTTTACCTTCCAAGCAGGATTCACAGACTGGTAGTACCTCCACTTCCAATGAACTCAAAGGTCCATCTTCAACCAGTCTTTGAATCCTTCTTAGGTTAATATGCCCCAATCGTAAGTGCCAAAGATATGTTTGGTTCATACAAGAAGGTTCTTTTCTCTTATTTAAGTTAGATGACATATTATTCATTTCCATAAGTTGCATTGTGGGCAAAATAGGATTGATGACATACAAATTATCAACCAATGCACCAGAACAGATAAAATGTTTATTCTTTCTAATAACAATATTGTCATTAAAATAAACTGAATATCCATCCTTAACTAACATAGAAACAGAAACTAAATTCCTTCTAAGTGAAGGTGCATAAAGACAATCTTCCAATGTCAAAGACTTATTTCTACCAAAAGATAAAGTAACATCTCCTAATGCAACGACTGATACTTTTGTAGCATCATCCATAAACAAGCATATCTCTCCATCACTGAGCCGTCTGGTTTCCTGGAACCCCTGCAATGTATTGCAGACATGATTAGTGGCTCCTGTATCTACACACCATGCCGATAGATAACACCGCTAAACATGTTTCAACTACTAGTAAATTAGATATACCTTCATTGTTTCCTTGTTTGAGAAGTGGACAATCAGTCTTCCAATGTCCTGACCCTTTGCACTTGAAATATTTGCCTTTCGGCTTTTTCACCGCGCCTTGAGGTCCCATGCCCTTCTTTCCTAAGTTTGCCTGTTTTTGAATGTTATTCTTCTTCTTACCGCCTTTTGGCTTAAAAGTAGAAGCCTTTTCAGAAACAAAAACATGACCACTCTGCCTAAAGGGAGATTCAGCATCCTGTAGCTCTTTTGCAAGTTCTGCCAAACTATACAACCTTTTGTTCATGTTGTAATTAAGGCAAAAATTATCAAAACTTTTAGGCAGAGTGCCGAGAATGATATCGACCTGGGTTTCCCCATCGATTTTAGCTCCAAGGATCTCCATTTCATTCAGATGACCCATCATCTTGAGAACATGATCCCTTACTGGTGTGCCCTCAGCCATTTTTGTATTCATCAAACATTTCATAGCAAACTGCCTAGCTGTTCTACTCTGATGTCCGAAGAGTTCCTTGAGGTTATACATCATGTCATAAGCTGTGGCCATGGCCTGATGCTGATGTTGCAGTACATTTGACATAGATGCCAGAATGTAACATCGCGCCATCTCATCTACCTTTTTCCACTTCTTATAAGCCTCTTTGACCTCTTCATCAGAGTTAGCATCAGGCTTAGGTGGGCATTCCTCAATAAGTACATATTTGTACTCCTCAGCAGTCAGAACAATGTCCAAATTACGTTTCCAGTCAATATAATTAGGTCCAGTAAGTTTATTTTCTTTAAGAATCACCATAAGTGGACTGAAAGAACCCATTTTTGAAATCCTGAGAATCACATAAATAAAATTATGTAGGGCAAAAAAACTTTTTGAATTAACTAAATATTGATTCCCTCAAAACAATAATAAGAAATTCACCAACACCTTTAACACCATGAATTTAGCATGCCACGATAGTGTGGACGTATACAAATTCAACTTTGTTCAAGTAGATTTTTCTAATTAATTTTACTATCATGTCAATATAACTTTATGACAAATAAAATTAATATGCTGGTCTTGCTCTGGTCATACAAATAATAGCAGTGACTCCGATGGGGAGGATACCATTATTTGTATCTAAGTGTATACCATTACTTAATACTAAGTCCATTACCTTGTAATGAGTTCCTTCAGATGGAGAAGTGAACACATACTAGGTAACTTTCTACAATTATCCCTAAGGAAGTTTGTACTGGTGATCCATAATTATACTCATCCGATATGGAGGAAAGCACTAAAGCCAACACGCAAGTATAATTACACCACCTATAAACCAGTAATGGAGACCATAGGATTTATACTAAATAAAAATCCTCTCCCACTTAGTTATTTAACAATGAGGGTTTTTCTACTAGTTGATATTATGTCCATATTGTCCATTATTAATGTAGGCTTGGTTTTTCAAAAAAAACAACCACACAATAATAAACATGCATAATTAGAAAAAGCAAAATGACAAAAATAAGAGAAAATATCCAACTGTTATGTCATCTTTGCTGCTCCGTCCTCAACTATCCGAATCCAAAATCTGGCGCTGCACAGATCTATACGGGGTTCAATTCCTTCATCGAAAATCATCTGTCTGCCTCTGGATTGCTCAAAACCAGCATCTCGTCCGGCGTCAGAAACAACCACCACCGCCATCACAATTGATCAAAAATAATTAAAATTACATCAATCCTATGCCTCCCGAAGGAGTTCACACATAATCTAGATTGAAAAATTAAATTAATAAGCACGATCAACCCTCGTAATTTTAATTACATCCACAGCAACAACAACATCCACGACATGTCCGTGGTTTAAACAACGCAATCAAAAAACATGCATTGGACCATAATAGTTGGATCTAAGATGCCTGCAAAATCGAGTTAGAACAGATCTACATCTATCGACTATTACATAGTGCAAGTTTTATTGGACAACATGGACGTATCAATCAATACGTAGATCCAAAATGGCTCTGATACCAATTGATGGAACTGGGGATTCCCAGGACCCTTCCTTTGGTGTGCGTATTGATCGATAGAAAGTTAAACAGATCTAATACGTGTTCTAACCCTTCATAGGCGAAAACTAGGGTTCACGAATTATACCTGCGGCGGAAAGGAGACAAGTAATTCCTGGCAATCTTGAGCGGACGACCCCAAGATCTTCTGCACGTATTATGATGCTTTTAGTATATAACCCTAACACCTATGAAATATGATTTATTGTGCTGAATCCAAGGTTCATCCGATTAATTCGGGAGCTGTTGACCGATTGACACGTAGCGCGTGGGTTGGACCGCACACATCCGATATAAAGGAAAGCTTTTCTGAGGAACCATGTCCATTGTCTCTGAGCATTCCTACCATCATGCTCGACCCCGATTTAGCATCGAACGGCCATTGGCCTTAAACAAGTCGACTATTGATTGTAGATCTCTTCGTTCAAAGAAGCTATGGCCTTGTAGAAGAACTACTATTGAGTTTCGAGATGCGCTTGGGCTTTTGGCATAAGGAGTTCAAACTGAACAACATCTTGGAGATCTTCGAGATCCAAGATATCGGATTTGGATTGATTGCCAACCTGAAGAGCTACAGGTTGTGCTTTGCCCCGATCAATAATGGCTTCATTAGCCATATTGGTGTGGGCCTGCGTGCCCTGTTATGCTGGAAGAGCCACGAGCGGTGTTGCGAGCAGGAGCTGCATTCTTGATTCGGGCCAATAGCTGCTTCGTTAGCCATATTGGAGTTCCTCCATATCTAACAGGAAGTAGTTCATTCTTACGAGGAAGTGATTCGCTCTGACACTGGTTTGCTTTTGGAAGGCTGCACGCTTTCTGAAGATTGCACACTTATAGACTTTAGGTGTTTAGTCTTTATATGTAACCATGAAGAATCTGTAGTAGATCTTTGTAGACATGATTTTAATAAAGAACTTCTTCTTATGCACCATCTTTGTTGGTTTCCTGCTACTTCTTATCTGCTGCGCTTTCAAACAACTATTGTCTTCTGCACTTTGTGAACTATATGCAGTGACAGTTGTCACCTGCGCTTCTATTACTGATGCACTTATTTTCGTGCTTCTACAGAGGGGAGCAAAGTGAAGATACTTTGTGGAGCCTCTTCAATACCTCATCAAGATTTCTCACAGACTTTTATTATTTCCGAAATAGGTCTAGATGGAAGAACGATCTGAAAACAGAGACTTCCTATAAATAAATTTGCTCTCTATTCTGATTTAGCAATAGTCAGAAGCAGAGACTTCTTGCAAATAAATTTACTCTCTATTTTGGTTATGTACGATTTCAGAGATTTCCTACAAACAAGTTTGCTCTCCTAATATCTAGAAGCTACCCGGAGAAGAAGAATAAAGGAAGAAGAACAATTCTGCTGGGGTGATAAAAATTACCGTTTCTCAAACAAAGATTCATCCTACTACCATCTGCTTCCAAGAATCAACAAGTTCTGAGGGAACTTCTAGAACGCTCACCGTCACCTCCTATACGAACTCGTCGAACTCCTCTGGGATCTGATGGCAGCGGCCACACCACTCTCTTCGTCTCTTAATTTTGAAGTGAGTCCTCAAAGGAAGCATGAAGAGAGTATTTACAGAGTTGGGTGGAAGCCCTAACCCTAATCATGGCCGCCCACTAACTACAAAATGATAAAAAAGAATAATGGAAAGACATAACTGAATTAAATTCAAATCATACAAAAGATGGATCTGAAATATTATTCATTCTTTCGATAACCGCTTAATTCTTCCAATCAGCCCGATTATGCGCCAACAGCGCCCATGTGCCCAACAACACATCAGCCCATGCGCCTCTATGCGCAGCTGCTCAGTATCACAGATACGTAGAGCGGAGCAGCCCCACATGCGCTGCCGTGCAGCGATGCATGCATACATATGCAAAAACGTGCATACGCGGATTGTCGTGCATAGCCCGCACAAGCCCTCTTATATGCTCCGGTTCATGTGCCTTACACATGCGCATAGAGCATGCGACTTGTGCATTGGACGAGCTCACGAGCACAACAACAACGTACAAAGCACCATGCGCTTATGCTAGCTTACAAAGTGCGCCAACAAAGTGTCACTTTGTGCACTTGAGTCCGAGTTCGAGCTCGAGCTCGATTCCGAGTCCAAGTACGAGTCGCTAAGCACATTTCAAGGCTTAGCTTCTAAGGGAATAATCCCATAAATAAGACAAAAAATATAAATGCTTCATTATGGAGTTAATATTTTTTTCCACTAGAAAAACACCCCCACATGGCACCCATATGCCCACCATACCCTATGTGCCCATCTCAACACAAACAAAGCTTTATATTGTGATACTCACTCTTTGGTGTGAGCAATGTGGGACTAGTTTTTCTAGTCACAAACCCAAAAACAGCAACAATCCCCTACATATCTCAATATATGGGTTGAGTGTTCTCCATAGTGACTGCTTATTATGCATTAGTATAGATGTCGCTTTGACTTGAATCTTTTCTCATCGGTTAAATAACATCATGATAAAAGAATGAACTAAACCTTGAATTTTGTACCATAACTGCAATTCTTCCTACTCACATAATAACATCGACTATGATTCTGCCTGCATATTAAAGACCTCGTGCCATCTGGTTTTGGTATATGTATACTTGGTGTCTACAAGATTTCCTTCAAGAGACGGCCTATATCTCTTTCCATGCACTCTAGGTGAGTCTTAGTATTAAGCGTTTCGCTTCCTTGTGATGCTATGCTGCTATAATATATGGATCAAAGACAAGGCTATACCATATCATGGTGCCAAACTACTATACCATGAGGACCCAGCCTCTTTGTAGTACCAACCTACCCAGTATGAAGGCTTTCGCTTATTTACGGTATTACGCCGCTGTGACATGGCTCGCAAAGCCGAGGTTTTAATTTTTCTAGGGACCTCTTGTAATGCCCCACATCGTATGGTGTATTATGCTGAGTCGATTGAGGTAATAACGTATGTGTTTGATTCGAGGAGGTATTATTTCAATTTGAAGAAGTATTGATTGAGTTGGTTTCAGTGTCAAGATATCGAGCGGAGTCCCTTGCAACGAGCCGAAGGATAGGTGATAGACCAAATCAGTAGATGAGTGCGATGGAGCATGAATTGCTCGTATGGTTAGCTTGGACGAGATAATCGTACAACGAAGTTATGTTGTCGGGCTGCATCGGCTCGGCGAAGCGATGGACAGATTATGTCTCGCCCAGTCCCAAAATATATAGGACTAGGAATGCAAGCATGACAGCTAATACAATCTAGAATAAGTTCCCAATTTACTGGACTAACGCTAGACGTAGTACGTTGAAAAAGTGCACTAAACAATGCTATCTCAACTATGTCTCAATCAACGTGTAAGTAAATGAAACAAGAATGAACAACATGTGTTATAGTCGGTCGCCTTATAATACACATGTCCGAGCAAACTCGAGAATAATATAAGTTTGCAAAACTCGGCTAATAAGCAAGGTATAACAGGAAATGAAATACAAAGTACAAGGAAATGATCAAGTAACACTATAAGCAATACACGAAACATGCAGCTGAACTCATACCATCCACCAATCTATATTATAAGCTCAGCAACAACCTGGAAAGATCATAAGGTCGGCAGAGGGAAGTAACAAGATACAATAACTAGACATAATATGAACAGTAAGAGTAATATATATGAACATGAATATAACTGACAAGGTAGACTATCCATCTAAGTGTATACACTTGAAGACGACTTTGGTATGTATAAGTAGGTGAAGTAATAAAGCATAACATCCGCTAGAGGCTTATGTATATACTAGCATATCTTCCAACCGTGTTCTGACGCACAGTCAGCAGCCACTGCCGGATATATACACAAGCAATACACCCATAACCGAAAAACTATGAACCCATAACCGGGCAACTATGAGGCTAAAGGTGGCTATCTTATATGCCAACTTATATTCTCTCACCTATGTCTTGCACTAGTCATATCCATGACTCGAACAATACATATCTCAATGCAAGTCACTAGATAGACTCACACTAACTCTATATGAACGTGTAGAAGCATGAAAAAAGTGCAGACATATCAAAAGTGTAGGTGGCGTTCTCACTACAAATGTCTTCACAAAAGTGCAGGTACCCCAAAGGCGCAGACCGACAACTAAAGTCACATAGACAAACAAAAGTGGTGCATAAACAGTTCTTTATTAAAATCATGTCTATAAAAGATCTATTACATATTTCTCATGGTTACATATGAAGGACTAAAACACTGTCACGACACGCACCCACTTTTCGGGATGCGAGTGCGCTTGCAAGCCAGCTATATATCAAGTAGA
Organism: Iris pallida; assembly: GCA_029216955.1. Taxonomy (NCBI): domain Eukaryota; kingdom Viridiplantae; phylum Streptophyta; class Magnoliopsida; order Asparagales; family Iridaceae; genus Iris; species Iris pallida. The sequence goes on along the minus strand of JANAVB010013395.1, from coordinate 7,509,657 downwards.
CTCCTGCCAACTCGAATACGTATAAGTTGTTTAGATTATGATAATAGGTCTAATCATGGTCAGTCAAAACGATATCTCAATCCATTAAAAGAGTAACATAATAAGAATAAACAATATGCAATACAGTCGGCCGCCCTGTACCATACATGTTCGATCAAGCTCAAGAATAACAACAGAGCTTACAAAACTAAGCTATATCAGCAAAAAGTCATGGAAATAAATATAAATAAGAAAGAATGAATAAGTACCACTATTGATACCTGATTTATGTAGACACAATCATCAACTACCCATCTTCTCTATGCAGCCGCTCAGCAAGTACCTGAAGAGATCATCAGGTCCTTAGGGAAATAGTAAGATACATAAAACATGCCTACCAATATGACAATAAATACATATATAAAAGTACAACTAAAATACAGCGAATTACCGATGGCCATATCCGTCGCTAATCCATTGGCAAATCGACTTAGCAATGGATTGCTGACGGAGTTTGACTAGAAAAATCCGTCGAAAACTAGTCCGTCGCTAAGCTGTCGCCATTCGACGGCTTAGCGACGGATTTCCGTCATCAAGAATCGTACATTTAGCGACGACTAGCCGAGGATTTTTTGTCAAATCAAGTATCAAGAAGTTTTTGATACTACTTTTAGCGACGGACAAGTCTGTCGGTAATACGTCGGTAACCGCATATCAGAGAGTTTCTGATACACAAAATCCGTCGCCAATCCGTCGCTAATAGTCGCTAATACTCAACAGCATAGCGACGGATTAGCGACGGGATATCTGTCTCTTAGGCTCGGGAAATCTTCATGTTTCCAGAACCTTGGCGACGGTTAATCCGTCGCTAGGTTATCACAAATTAGTCGCTAATGCGACAACGTAGCGACGGCATAGTGACAGAGTATCCGTCGCTTAGGTTCTGGAAATCTTCATAGTTCCAGAACCTTGTCGACGGATATTCTGTCGCTAATCCGTCGTCATCCATGACAGATATTCCGTTGCCCTGCCGTCGTCTTCCGTCGCTTGGTAGACGCAAGTCTGTCGCTAACTGGAAAAGTTTTGAATTTTTTTACATAAAACAGAGCATTCCCTGTTCTTACAACATCCAAAACATCAAAAAATCATAATATGCATCACACCTCACATAAACCAACAAACCAATATACATCACACACCAATATACAAATATCTATCACAAATACATCACACAAACCAACATATATCGTACACTAATATCCAAACATCCATCACAAACTAATATACAAATATCCACCATTATCCCAAACATTCACCAATATCCATATGATATTATCCGAAATTCATTAATATTCAACAATTAAAAAACATTTCAAAAAATTCAAATACAATAACATCAATGAGAAGGAGGAGGTGGATCGTCTGCTGATTGTAATCCTTGTTGCGCCCTACGAAGATACTCCTCCACCATGTGTGCCGACAGGGTATCAAAACATAGCATGAAAGTTGGCGTAGCTGCTCTGTCGACATCATGTTAAGGAGTGTCGTCACAGCAGGAGACGGTACCAGAGGGGCAGTAGGGTCAAAAGAAAGACCCCCGACGGAAGAAGGGCCGGGAATATCTGAAGCACCTGGAGCAGTAGTAGACGGACCCGGGAGCAGAAGAACCGGGAGCAGACGGACCAGGAGCAGAAGAACCGAGAGCAGTAGAAGGACGCAGATAGTACGTGGTCATATGCTCCTGCAAGTCTGATACCATCTCGGTCAGAATCGCAAGCTGTGTCCTCACACCATCGCCTACCGGGATCGCGGGAGGAGGAGACGGAGGCGGTAGAAATCTCAAAATCGATGCCTACAACGAGGCCAGGGAGCCGCATCCGTAGAGGCACCCTTTTCTAAAGCCGTCGACGGTATCTACGAACATGTCGTCGAAGCGAGCGGCCATAGAAGAGGACGCCCGGGCGGGCGTCGTTTTGCCGACATCCTCGGTTGCAGAGGGCTGAACCCATCTAAGGGCCTCACGATACGTAGCCTATCCAATGAATGTATTTATACTATAAGTTATCCTAAGATATAATCTAAATCCTATGTTTCCCTAAGTTATAGTCTGAATCCTAAGTTACCGTCTATGTACTGAGCTTTGCTCATGTCATACTTAAGAAACACTTCCACGCCTGCCTGAAAATTATCACTCATAACTATTATGCTCTCGTGTTGTCGTTTGTACATCCATGTACGATCAATGAAGTAACGATCCATCACAGATTTGATGTGAAAATCTGTATCATAAGACAAAGTAAACAAAATTGCAATTAAAAATATATAGTCCGATACCGACCACCTCTATTTCGTCGCTCTACTTCCCCTGCTTCTCAAGAAGGCCCCCTCCCTGACCGATACTCATAGAAATAGTCCAATACCGATACTCATATAAATAGTTCGATACCGATACTCATATAAATAGGGTTTAGATACCGATACTCACAGGGTTAGTGTTAGGGTTTTAGGGTTAGGGTTTGGGTTAGTGTTTAGATACCAATACTCATAGAAATAGTCCGATACTGATACTCATATAAATAGTCCGATACCGATCCGATATCGATACTCATCAAAATAGTCCGATACTGATATCGATACCTTGAACTAGTTCGATACCGATGTTCGGATTGAAATTGTCCAATGTTAGGATTAAAATTTTGATCCAAAATCACTGTTCGGCTAATGAACAGTGACTTCCAGACCCAAACCTTAGTATTGGACAATTTTGAGAACAAAATCCTAATATCCATTATTATGTGAGATCCTAATACTAAATAATCCTTTTTACTACACTCCATTTACATCACGGTCCAAAATCTGATAGGTCGCTTTCAAAACTGTACAACTTCTTTCTACGCAGATTGGATCTATCGAATTTGTTCATTGTGAGCACTGTAAGCATAAGCCTACATGCCACATGGATCAGACTCATAATAAGATGCCCAAACATGTATTGACAATTTCTAGTTTACATAATCGATGTCTATTAAACATGACAAATAAATGACTTCAAGCATGACTCTCATGATTGCAGCCTAAGAACTCCCAATATTTTTATACATGCATTACAGAAAAATATGAAAAAAATCAATCTTGATCGTGCCATAAAAAAATCAATCTTGACCGTGCCATAAAAATCAATCTTGACCGTGCCATTACATTTTTATACATGCATTATAGAAAAATATAAAAAATATTAGACCCTGGCCCCCCTCCGCTCGTGACTCCCCTCCCCCTCCGCCCCCCCGATACCTCCCCACCCGTCGACCCATACCCTAACCCCCCTCCCTGGCCGGGCCCCCACCCACCGGCCCCGCAACCTCTCCGCCCGCCGCCCCACCCTAAACCCTCCCCTTTGACCATCAACACCCTCCGGCCTCCCTCCTTGCGCTCCCCTACCCCACCCCCCCCACGACCACGATTCCCTCCACAGGGTGTACCCCCCCGACCACCAAGAGAGAGAGAGAGAGGGAAAGAGACATTCCTGAGTGAAAGAGAGAGAGGCCGCGAGAGAGAGAGGTTAGAGAAAATTTTGGGGGGAATAAAAAATTTTCTCCCGTAGGTTCAATTTATGTTAGGGCACAGTATTTAGCAACGGATATATCTATCGCCCGGCCGTCGCTATACCCCCGCTAGTTTGCCGACGGATTATCCGTCGCTATGTGGTCGCCAAATTTTGTGCCAATTTTTTCTAACATTTTCCAGCAAAATATTGACAAATGGGCGACGACATAGCGACGGGTTATTTGTCCGTCGCTATATGTCCGACGATATAGCGACGGATTTTCGACCGAGATTTATCCTTAAAATTTAAAAAAATAGTTGGCTACAATTTGACCGAGGACGATCGTTGTTTTGTCGGTAGTCTGTCGCTAAATACCCGTCGCTAAAGCGTTGTATTTTTGTAGGGAAGATAAGAACAGTGCCAGAAGAACATCTAAGAAACGACATGTCATTTGAAAATGTAATAGCAAACTTGGCTAATAATCAATCAAATAACTCCTATGGACTGTAGTACAATGCAAGATACTCCCAACCTATTGTATGCCTCGATTGTAGTACAATGCAAGATAACCTAGTCGAGAATAGCCATCCTAGTATCAATATCATCTCCTAAAGGAATATAAAAGTCATGTAAAATCATATAGACTGTAGTATAATGTAAGATACTCCCAATCTATAGTATGTCTCGATTGTAGAACAATGTAAGATACTTCCAATCGAGAATAGTCAAGTCAGGTCACGTCATACTGAAGACAAGTCTAATTCCATCAATTACGACCATGTCAAGTTAATCAAAAAAACATGGCATAACTGGCAACTTTATCACAAGACACGATGAAGACTGGAAAGACCAATAAATAATAAAAAAAACTAATACTATACGTGCACGTAAATCTATAAAATAATAAGGCAGTAAATGATAACTAACGTAGAATATGAGAAGCATGTGACAATAAAAAAATAAATACAATAGGAAGGAAAATATGGAAATACTGTATAAGTTCGGCAAGGTATACTTGCCTACTGGTAGCACGTAGAACCAACACTATCAAGTCAATCGACGAGCCACAAAAGTCAAACTCTCACAACAGTCTTCGGGACTGAAACATATATTAAAAACATGTTCAGAATAGTCAAACCATCTAGGATAGCCTACACATAAATCCAACTCTGGATACAGGGGTAAAACGATAATTTCGGGTCAAAAAGATGTCCGTCGTTGGACCTATTTTGTACCGAAAAGTGTGCCAGTATCTACGACATCTAAAGTCATCAAACTATATGTCTACGGGTCCGGTTTGATGATACGAACCCAACTGTATGTCTAAAGTTGGATTTCGATGGACCGTGCACAAGTTTGCCCGTTGGATCGGGTGTGGGCCCGTAAAAATAGCGTTCCGATCGACCTTCTCAGAATTAGACCAAACTTGGCATACAGGACTAAAAAATGACATGGTCCTGTTGGCGTAAGTTTCGTCTCGAGATGACGAACGTGCACGAAGTAATTGACTAATTTGCAAAGGGCCGATACTAGGTTTTTCGACGGATACACTTCGATTTCGTCGCGCACGCACAACGAAATCGAGTTCCGTTGAATCCTACACGTCGCCAACATCCATACTCGTCTTTCGATACTCATGGGTTGCGACTATGTCGCACGGTTTGTTGGGGCGCACGTCGTATCGGGGAATTTTCCTAAAATTTTATGTTTTCGAAACAGTTTTTTCTTATTTTTTGAAATCAAATAACTTTGTGCATACTTAATGAAATCAGGATCTACAAGATAGGTTTTAATCTGGTATAGGTTGTCTATAACTACCTTCAGATGGATTTCTGAAATTCCTATTGTTTGGTTCAAAACCTGCCTTCAAAATAGGGTATTCGACTAGATTATAGACTATTTTTCGAACAGGTTTTTACTAAACTTTAGTTTGATTTTCCATGGGTTTGTTAGTGATTTTATTGTGTTCTACTTATTGGGATACGAAGTTGGTAGGGTTGTCGAGAAACCTGAGAAGTCGAATCTTAAAACGGCTACCGGACGACGAAGATACGGCGACATGAAGTTGCGTCGTTGACGTGCTACTGCTGCCGATCCCTGCTATGCTGTGGTCCGCTCAGGCACGCGTTCATCGGCAGCTGGTGGTGGCTGCGGCTGCGCACAGTCACCTGGGTGGCGCACCAGGGGGTAGGGGTCAGGGTGGATTGCTTTAGTTAGGGTTTTGGTTCTTTTGAGGGAGGTTCTCTCTCGCTTTCTCTCGATATATAGGAGGACAGGGGTCGGCTATCGTACGTGGGCTCTATATTTTTTTTAAAATTTTGGAAAGAGGGTTACAAACACCTAAGAAAAGTCTACAATGGGGTTAATCTTCAGCATGCGTGCAGCCCCTACACGTACAGCACTTTCAGAGCGAGCCACTTCCAGAAGCAGCAATTAGCCCGAGCTAGAAGACAATCCACAGCCGAGGGTGTGCCATCGCCATTGAGCAGGCAGAGCACAACCTGTGGCTCTTCGGATTGGCAATCAATCCAAACCCGAAAGCTTGGATTTCGAAGACCTCCAAGATGTTGTTCAGGTTCGAATTTCTTATGCCAAACGCTCAACTGCATCTCAAAACTTAGCATCAGTTCTTCTACAAGGATACAGCTTCTTTGAACGAAGGGATCCACAACCAAAAATTGACTTGTACAAAGCCAACGGCCGTTCGAAGCTAAGTCAGGATCGAGTATGATGGTGGGAATGTTAAGAGACAGAAGACACAACCCTTCAGAAAAGCTTCCCTTTATATAGGGTGAGTGTGGTCCAACCCGCATGCCACGTGGTCGTCGGTCAAAGACTCCCGAATTAATGGGATGAACCTAAGACTCAGCACAATGAATCACATTTAATAGGTTCATTCGACTGAATCCTAGGCTGCAGACTTCTTGAATTACCCATATGACGGCGGTAATTAAAGAAGAGGATGACCGACTCGTCCTTCAAAAGAGAAGTCATTAATTGCTTTTATGACTTTGACAAAAACTAGCTCCTTCGACTAAGAAGCGTAGCCAGTTCATTCCTACCACTACGTCTTCACTTCAACTCAGAAGCACAACACCCTCCATCCCATCCAAAAGCACAACCCGTTCAAAGGCTCCTTCATCTGACACTTTGTTGTCCAAAGCACAAGTCTACTCGTCGCCCTCAAGCAAAGTGACTCCGTTGTCCAAAGCACAAGTCCAGTCGCCGTCCTAAAAGCAAAGTGAATCCATTGCCTAAAGCACTTATCCACTCGTCAACCTAAAAGCGCAGTAACTCAGTTGCCTGAAGCACTTGTCCACTCGTCGCCCTAAAAGCGCAGTGACTCCATTTCCTGAAGCACTTGTCCACTCGTCGCCCTAAAAGCGCAATAACTCCGTTACCTGAAGCACTTGTCCACTTATTGCCCTAAAAGTGCAATGAGTCCGTTGCCTGAAGCACAGTCTACTTTTCGCCCAGAAGTGCAGTGACCTCAAAGCCTCGCCAGAAGCGCAACTCGCATAGAAGCACAATATTACAAGGTGACATGGTACCACATGGCCAGACGGGTATTTATGTCTTTTTCGAATTGGTTTGTTAAAAAACTACTGCTCTTAAGATAGGATAGAGTTTGATTATGTTGATAAGAGCAATATTATATCGGATAAGGACGAAATTTGTTCTTATAATCGAGGGCCATATCCAATCGGTTTGCTTAAACCAATGGCACCCTAAGATAAGATAAAATCCAACTTCAGGGATAGGAATAAAATATGCTCAGGTTCATCCGATCAACAATAAACACAAGCCACGTGTCGTTTATTTGGTTATGTTGATAAATCCCCCAAGATCTTGATAAAGGAGAATCCTAACGTCCACCACATGTTAGCTCAGTAGCAGCCCTCACCGTGTAACTTTTAAGATTCTCTCATATCTCTATGTGCAGCGTTCCTACACAACCCTTATGCACATCATATATGTGCTTCTCTATAAATAGAAGGAGTTTTCCTTCGATATAGAGGCTTCAAAATCTTCACAACTTTAGGATCCTCTTGATTGGCAACCCCCGAGTTCCAATCACAAGCACCAGAAAGCCAGAGCAAGTTCAACTCGTTGTCTGATCATCAATGGAGTAAAGGAGCCGCTACAGTGCGCAATCTCTACCGTATACTTTCCCAAAAAACTTTGTACTTAGATCTTCTGTTTAGGAATCGATTATACTCTTTTTTATATTTTATATACAAAAAGTTCTTATAACCTTTTGTCATGACAAACAAGATGAAGACTCTGTTGGGGACTTCCTTCTCCTCCAACGAGAAGGTGGTGACGCAATCTTACGACAAGTTGCTCAGATATTCCCAGAAGACGTTGGTCGTATGTTTCGACCAACAAGATTTCGAAGATCTTCTTTCTGAGAAAAAGTCGAGTCCTTCAAAGCGGTTCGTAAAACCGTAGAAGACTCGACGCACCTGGGTGCCGAAGGCGGCTGCAACGAATAGCACGATGGAGAGGACTGCGCTCCAGAACCCTCTGAACGACGAAGCTACCAAGAAGATTTTGGCTGCTGCTGACTTACCGCCACGCTCAGTTCCTACTTCAGGAAAATGCAGCGAGGAGTTCAGCTTCCCTACGGCGGGTCCTGACAAAGGCACAACACCGGAGGAAGCGCGCAATGGTCTAACCATGGACGAAAGAGGATGCGCAGGCGAGAACTTCTGTCTTTGCTGGAATTGCCTACCCTTTGGGTAAGGCTATGTTGGATTCTGAACGTTACGTACATTCTAGGGATAACGTAAAAAAATCTAAGGCAGCACGTGCCTTATACGGCCGAAGTGCTATGCCAACCGCTCTGTTGGACTCTGAATACTACACACCTTCTAGAGGTAATCAGAAGAAATCCAAGGCAGCATGCGTTTCGTACGATCAAAGTGCTATGTTGACGGCAGACCAAAGGCCCGCGTTGACAGTCACGCGCGCAGCCAATGGAAAGCTATACAAAACTGGTCTGAGTGCTTCGATGCCTCGACCGATAAAACTCCGCTGTTAGTATGGACTCATGTGAACAGTATTCCTATAAGTATGGAAGGAGTATACCTCATTAGCAACTATCTAATCAGAACCTAAGCGTGTCTCATGCGTAGGAACTAAGAAGAGAGAAGCTATCTCCACATCCTCACTCATGCGCGTAGCGTCCCTGCACGTAGAACGGAATGCAGGAGTGGAGATCTCAACAACTCCCCACAAGCGTAAATCGAGGGTCGGGTCCGCTGTGCAAGGCATGTCTAAACCAAGGCAGAACTGCACCCAGATCACCATCAACTGCTCCTATTGCCAAGCAGCTGCGTCGCCACCAAAGAGGTGGTCCGTCTTCCAAAGACTACAACAGATGGCATCTGGTGAAGAAGAAAATAAACTCTGTGTTGTTTCATGCAACACGACACGGGGTTCTCTATCTCTCAAGAAGCTTCCCAAGGACCCTCCCATTTCGGCTAACAGGCCCAAGAATCGGCCTGGGGGTAGCAAGACGACAGTACCCAGTATAGGTGTATTCCAAGGCACACGTGCCAAATTTGGATCATTGGCACAAGAAGATAACGCTACGGATACAATATTAGCTGGGGATGTCTAACCCTCCACCATTTATGATAATCCCTTATTCCAATTCAATGAGGGACTACATGGCACGGATACCTCCGCATGCGTAGGTAGCCAAAAAGTTGGAGGTAGTAATTACAACGAATCTGAGGATGATTGCAACCTTCCGGTTTATCCTCAAGATGACGAAACTCAGGCATCTGAGTCAGAGAGCGAAAGATCCACCGTCCCTTCTACTTATCCGTAGATGATGTCCGTGTTCATGGCCGAAGGCAATAACGTGGATATCAGCAAAGGATATAGTCAGAAGAAACGTATAGAAGCCCTTGAGACGGGCCTAAATACGTTGAACGATACTATAAAGACCTTGGCTTACGTCATCTTGGAGATCAAGGAGAAATTGACACCCACTGTCTCTGTTCCTACAAACCAAGACCCGAGGACTAACAGCGGGTCCAATACGCCTCACATGCTGAGCCAGGCAGCGCTGCCATCATCTACTCATCAACAACAGGGCCTGCAATGTCGAGTGAAGTATAGCAGGCCCTCAAAGAGTTGTACGCTCACCACGATGCTAGAGAAAAGCGAGAATCACTCCAAAAGATGGGGATTTGGCAACCATATCTGCCAGATGGAATAATATGATCTATCCTCCCAAATATAATCTGCAGACGCTCACGTTGTTCGATGTAAATGAGTATCCCTGACGATACTTGAGGTACTTTGCCTCAGTAACAGGGCGTCTACCAAAAGATGACGCTCTCCTTACCATCATATTCGTAGGAGCACTGCAGGGGTGGCCTATAAATGGTTTTGTAGCCTCCCGGACAACTGTATTTCGTCGTTCGAAGACTTGAAGCGCATTTCCTTAATCGATTCTACGAAGGAGGAATGTACATGACAACGTCAACTCTCATGGACATTGTCCATAAGGAGAAGGAACCTGTATGCGCATACATTGAGCGCTTCTGCCAGGCAGCTCTGAGATTACCCCCTGGTATACCGAAGCCTATACTTATGGACTCCTGCCGCAAAAACATGCTTTCCGCAATAAAATTATGGCACAGTGCTCCTTGTATAGAGTGGACACCCTTCATTACAGGGGCAGATGTAGCGGAAAGGAAAGCTCGAGACGCACAGCTATTGGGACTGAGTTTCCCATTGCTCGAAGACAAAGGAATGCACTCATCTAGCAACAATCCCGCTCCCAAGGATGGTAAAGGGAAACAAGCCATGACCGTCAACATCTCTAAGGGTTCAATAACAACGAACCCTAAGCCGACCGAAGCACAGATGCCGAAAGAGACCTACTCCTTCAACGATGAAGACATACTAGAACTCTTCGATATGATGATGAAGGGTGGCAAATTTCAGCTCCCACCTCCTAAGCGTCCCGATGAAGTGGGAAAGGTGGACAATCCAAAATACTGCTACTACCACCAGTACGTTCACCGTTCGACACGTGACTGCAACGTATTAAAAAGACAGATCTAGCGCCTCATCGACGCTAAGGTTAATTCGCTCGACTACGAGGAAAAGACTGTTACCGCAAACATGGTCACTCTCCAGTTCAGAAGTTTTCCAAAAACAAAGGCTCAAGCCGACGTAGTCCCCATCCCGAGAGCAACGATGAAAGTAGTCAATCTTCTACCGGCCCGTGATGACGCTTAAGGCCTCATAATATTTACAACGCCGCGAGGCAAAGTGATATGGATCCATCCTGATCTCGTCCCAGACATTGGTGCCTGCAGCGCACTCTGTCAAGGGGAAGAAAGTCAAGTGATGTCGTATGGTTTCTGCATCGGCTGATGACACTCTGGTTACCACTCGCTCAACTCACCAGCGAGAAGAAAATTAGGCTCCGAAAGAGGAAATACCTCCCCTTGTTGCGGCCACCGCCCCCAATACATCAAAAGCAAGCCCGTCTCAAGCCCTACTGCAGACAAGCAAAAGTAGAAGGACGTTCGCTTTGACATATTGGCACAGCTGGCCAATACTCCGGCTCGACTGTCACTCTTCGAGCTCCTCCATCTCTCCAAAGAAAATTGAGATGCCTTCAGCGAAGCTTTACAGAACCCTGACTCCTTTCTCACTCAGGTGCAACCGTCCAAGGAGGATCCTACCGCTTGTCCATATTGCCATAGTATGGTCGAGGTGATTCCTAACATCATCTTCACTCAGTAGGACATGTTGCTGAAGAACAACTGGCACAATAGGCCCTTATACTACACAGGGTATTGTAGAAGCATAGAAAATATCAGAATAATGATCTATGCTGCTCGAAACAGGAGAACCCCATGCGGCTCATACAGGAGTGGTCCCATGCGATTCAGAGAGACTCTTAGTCTCATGCGGCTCGTTGTAGAAGAGTCCATGCGGCTTACAAAGGGACAGTCCTATGCGGTTCAAAGAGCCTCCTAGCCGCATGCTGTTCAAAAATACATGCGGCTCACATACAACCAACAGAGATATGCGGCTCGATCAACGCCACGTGTCCCTATGGGACTCCTTCACACAGCTGGCCATCGAGCAATGGCCCTATTTAATGCTCTGCCATAATTTAACAGCTAACGGCTCTGACATGAAGTGTCATAATGGCCCTGTTATAATGACAGACTCTTTGGGAACAGGAGAAAATCTTCGACACGATCCGAGATTGCCACGTGGCTACTCCCATGCGGCTCACTTGAAGAATAGCCCCATGCTGCTGGTAAGAATCATCTTCCTGCGAAGTTATCCCATACGGCTCGCGAGTACTACACTTATGCGGCTCACCAAGAAGTCATCCCATACGGCTGGCAAGAATCGTCTTCCTGCGGTTCACCAAGAAGTCATCCCATGCGGCTGGCGAGAATCGTCTTCCTGCGGTTCACCAAGAAGCCATCCTATGCGGCTCGTGAGTATTATACCTATGCGGCCCACCAAGAAGCCACCCCATGTGGCTCTTGAGTACTATACTTATGCGGTTCACTGAGACGCTGTCTCATGCGGTTCATGGATATCATGCGGTTCTGACAGGATCCGCCATTAAGAAACGTGGCATAGATTCAATGGCCTCCACGACTTAACAGCTGGTAGCAAGGATGATTGTGGGATGCAGATCAATCAGAGATTTACCAGATCCCAATGACCATATTTAACGTTATCCTCATAATTAATGAGATCAGGTCATATCATTCTTGATCAAGCTAATGGGACACGTGGTAAGAGATCCGAGCTTGACACAGACAATCATGAAGATTTAAAGCAATCCGTATTAATTACTCACAGGATTCAATATTATCCCCATTTATGGCCAGATCCTTCATGCCTTAAACGAATGGTCCAGATTGATTATACATCAGGCCACCGCCACTTTGAAAATGGGTAATCATCCAAACCCTAATGATGCCCCCACTATTATAAATAGCAAGGTACCATTCCCTTGTAAAGCAGACGAAAAAAAGAAGAGAGAGGAGAGCTCCTCCCTAATAATCAGAGAGAATACACAGAAAAAGAGAGAAGTCAGAAGAGCAACCCGAGGAGAGCAAGAAGAGCATTTCTTCATCAACGCCAACCATCTCTTCACAGTAGCCAAGGGTGCATACCGATCGTCCAAGGAGTAAGGCAGGGCTGCCATCGCCTTCCCGAGCCTCTATCGTCATCCCCCAGAATCTAAAATAAACAATTATACTTAGATTACTGTACCTAGGTTTTCGTTCATAGGCTTTCTTTGTACAAGCGAGTTTGTAACGTGAAGTAAAAGTCCGATCCTCCGATAATTGTTCTGTTCTTTTATATTTCATGGCAAACACGATGGCGACTCTGCTGGGGACAAACTTCTCCATGGCTGAGGAGTTGGTGATGCAGTCGGATGCAGCCAAACTTGGCTCCACGCAACAAAAGATGGTCATCCGCTTCGACCAACAGGCGTTTGAAGAGATGCTCTCTGAAGGAAGCACTGGCCCGGTCCAGAAGCGCACCCGCACGACAAAGGCTCGCAGAGAGTGGAGGCCAAAATCATTTGCTCCTCCCCAAGCCCTCGACGGGATACCCTCTGTTGCTTAAGACGGCGAGAAGGACTCTTCTGCGGCCCCACTTCAGACCGTAGACAACTCTGCTGTCCCCAAGTCCGACAGAAGAAAACACTATGATGCTGGACTTGCAGGGGCAAAGAGGAACTCTACGCGAACCGAGCCGCATAGGGGTGCTAGCCGTATGGAAGAAACTCATACGGCCACATCCGCTAGCCGCATGAAGAAAAATCATGCGGTCACATCTGTCAGCCGCATGGCTTATGCGGCTACAGTAGCCAATCCCATGGATGAAACTCATGCGGCTATGGAAGTCAATCGCTTGCAGAAAACCCATGCGGCCACAATTGCCAACCGCATGCGGCCAGCCTGCACGGTCGTGACTCCTAGCCGCTCAAAAATAACTCATCCAACAGCAGAAGACAACCGCATACAGACAGCCTGCACGGTACTCAATTCTAGCCGCATAGCGTCCATTCCACGCTCCTCTCGATCAGTCTTCAACTGTCTCTCGTACGGTCCTGACTCCGATGGTTATCTGGATGATAAGCCAGACTCTGTTGTATTCAACTTGGACTCCTCCTATTATGCACCCGTAAGTGCTAAAAGGAGGAAGTCTAGGGCAGCGCGGGCTCACCAAGCCCAGTCAGCTGCCCAAACCTCTGACCATCGGGGCGACCCGCTGATTATCACACGGGCCTCTGATGGGAAGTTGTACAGAACTACCCGAATCCAGCCCCTGGCGGCGAACGGACTGGGTGGTTCCTATGACCTACGTGAGGATATCCTCCACAAGCGCAAGGAAAGAGATGGGGCTTCGGTGTGCAAAGAGTCCTCCCTTGGACGTCACTGCACCCAAATCATCGTCAACTGCTGTTGCAACAATACGGCAGTGACGAAAGATCGGCCGTCAGTCATCCAAAGACTACAACGTCCAAGCTCAGAAGACGAGGCACCTCCTGTTGTCTCCTACAATTCCACTCAAAAAGTCCCCGTCGAGGGGAGTGGGAAGAAGGCAAGCATCTCCACCCCGAAGACCTCAACCACTACAACTAAGAAACTGTCATCTAAACGGTTGTCCTCCACCGGAGTATTCCAACACACCCATTCAAAGACGAAATCTGCTGCAGTAAGAAATTCATCATCCACATCGCTGGGGGTTGAGGGTAGCAGTCCTCCGAACATCCACAACAATCCGGTGTTTCAAGGAGACGAGCCCGGGAAAACAACTCCCCCATCAAGTATAACAGACGCCGATGTCCCCGAGGACATCCATGACTCTCAAGATGAAGCAGACTCTGAGGCCGGGGGTACTGTTTCCTCCGAGTCCGAACCAGAAGATAATATTCCCACATATCCCGATGACTTCTCAGTACATGTGTACGACTCGGAGGGCACATCCTCCACCATTCCTTCCATCACTCCTCATGTAAGGACGGTGTTCATGACGGACAGCAATCAAGGTGGTTCCAGTGATCGCCAGCGCATCGACAGTCTCGAAGCCATATTACTTGCTTTGGTCAAGTCTGTAGACGAGATTAAAGCGGCCCTTCCAACTTTGCAAGGAGGGACGCCTGGCCAAACGAGCGCGGGTCCCGCGGTCAATGCGGACTCGAATTCGGCGGCACCGAACCCGGGCAACAATCCTCCCGAAATAACAGCCCCTACCACGACAGATGTGGCCCGAGAAGTAAGAAGAGAGGTTCAAGAGCTCCGAGCCATGTTCCATGCCCGAGAAAACGCTCAAGACCTCAGAATTCGGCAACCATACCCTGCTGAATGAAGGATGTTCCATTCCCACCAAAATATAAGCCGTTCAATATCAACCCATATGAAGGCAAGACCTCAGCAAGTCGGTAAATCACTTACTTCGAGGTCACCAACGACCATCTGCCCCATGACGATGCTATCCTCACTCGATTATTCATTGGGGCGTTGGAGGGAGTCGCCTTCGACTGGTATCGTAATCTGCCGGACAACTGCATCCACTCCTTCGCCGGCTTCAAGCGCCTGTTCTTGGAGAGATTCTACGAAGTAGGGCAGGACGTCACCATGTCCACCCTCATAGACGTCGTCCAAGGGGAGAAGGAGTTGACAAGGAACTACATTGAGCGGTTCTGCCAAACCGCCATGAAGCTACCCTTCGGAAATCCAGATTCCTCTTTGATTGAAATTTGCCAAAAGAGACTGCTTCCAACAATCAGTCTCTGGATGGGCGAAAGTCAATTCAAAGATTGGAAGACGTTCATCATCAGCGCCACAAGCGCCGAAGAACGACTGAAGAAGGCTCGCCAACTGGGATTGCACATCTCGGAAGGAGAAAACAAGGGCAAGCGTCCCAACAACGATAATGGGGGTAGCCCCTCCAATAATCGGGACAGCAAGGGAAAGCAGGCTATGGTAGCCGATACAGCACAAAAACCTGAGCCGAAGCCAACAGACAAACAATGGCCGTAAATCATTTACTCCTTTGAAGACGGTCACGTCAAACCCATCTTGGACATGCTCATACAAGGGGATAGGATTCAGCTTCCTCCACCAAGACGGGAACCACGGCCAGTAGAGATGTAGAATCCAAAATACTGCCATTATCATCGCTATGTCCATCATGCTACATATGATTGCTACCAGCTGAAACGGTACATACAAAACCTCATCGATTCGAACGCGCTGGCCATCGATTTCGAAGAGGTAACCGTGGCGGCCAATATGGTGTCCGTACAATTCAGCAGCTTCCCTCCGACGGAGACTCAAGACGGGGTGGTCCCCGTCCCTCTAGCGACAATAGAAATTACCAATCTTCTACCTCCCCGAGATCAGGCTGCCGGTCTAGTACCCCTCACCACATCTCGAGGGGAGGTCATATGGATCCATCCAGACTTGGTGCCAGAAGTGACTCGGCCTACACCATCTTTTACCGACAAGAAGAAAAATGGAAAGGTCAGGACCTGCCACACAATCTCGGGAGACAACGAGGAAGCTACAGCTGTCGTCATACGGTCCGGAGCACAATCCCAACCTGTGGTTGACAATCCAGCTGAAAACCATCAACCCACTACAACTGATGCTCCGGGACCGGCTCAGCCTTCAACGACCGACAAGCCTAGGCCGAGGAAGACTCGCTTCGACAAATCCCTCCGAAAAGAGGCAACCCAAGGACTAGAGAGGCCCTACAACTTTGATATTTTAGCGCAATTGGCTAACACACCGGCCATGTTATCACTGTACGAACTTCTAAGGCTCTCCAAGGACGTCCGTATTGCATTAAGCGAAGCACTCCAAAATGCCGATGTCTATCTGGCACAATCCAACCTCACCGGGGAGGACTCACCTGTGGATCTCCAGGATAGTGCCTGTACGGGAGCAATGCCCAACATCGTCTTCACTCCGTAGGACATGCTCATCAAAACTAATCTGTACGATCGTCCATTATACTACACTGGATACATCGGCGACGTAAAGGTGGATCGGATGCACATTGATCCTGGCTCTTCCATAAGCATTATCCCGAAGGGTCTACTACATCATCTCCGTATCCCAATGCATCGCCTGACGCCTACAAGCACCGCCATCAGCGAATTCAATTCGGGCAGGAGCTACCCTATTGGGAAGATTCGTCTGAAGTGTCAAATTGGCGACCTCCAATACGAAGTCACCTGCTACGTCATCGATGCAGACACTTCTTACAACATCCTCCTAGGGCGCCCGTGGATACATGTTTATATGATTGTGCCTTCCACGCTGCACCAATGCTTCAAATATGTCGACAAACACGGCTTCGTGAAGACGAAATTTGCTGACATCGATCCCTTCAAAGGGGTCGAATCTTACTACTCGGACTCCTGCCTATACGAAAAGTCAAAGTGGCACCTTGATGAAGGAAATGAACAAGCTGGTACCAAAACGGCCACAGGATCGGAAGGACCTCTGACGATCCACCTCCAAGCTCGCAAACCGGGAAGGTCCGTACCCCTTACCGCCACTCTGCAGAAGGACGCGATCAGCCTCTCGGCACAGGAAGAACAAATGATAATCTGGCTACCAAGGTCTGGCCAAGTGCCAAGATCCACAATAGGACCACTAACAATCAGACTGCCGAGAGTCGGTCAGCCCCAAATGGAGAAGCTCAATCCCTCCGACAAACCACTGACGATACGCCTTCCCAAAAAGGGTCGTCACCCCAATACGAGGTCCGACACTTCTAGCGAACCGGCCACTCCCCGCTCCACATCAAATGCCAAACTGGGGGTCGCTAGTCTGCCAACGACTCCGCACTCTGCTCCATCAACTAAACCACTGACAATCAAGCTTCCCAGGTCGTCCTCTCAGTCTTCACTTACACAGGGGGTAGCCGAAGAGGAACCGGAGCTAGCCTAGTATGTGGCTGCCCACACTGATGTCCCCTCCGCTGATGATGTAATCCCCCTAGAAAAGATACCTTACTTCATCAATAAAGGGTTATCTTTGAACTATACCGAGCTCAATAAGCTATGTACAATGTATGCTATGGAACACGGTATAGGCACTCAACTACACACACAAGTGACAAATGTGTACACCGCGATCCAGCTTACTCCAGTAGAAGATGCTTACCGAATAATCGAGGGAGGGGATAATCCAATCATCTTCGGCCGGACGAACAACCCGCATCCCTTCACCATAGAGGAAGCTGACCTCAGGTCAGACACCGGAAGACTGCCTCTATATCTCTATAGCCCTCAATCCAAATATCTTATGCAGAACAGGGGTATAATCTGGAGACGACGCCAGGTTTGAACTACGGTACTTGGCGACGATTACCTTTGAAGCCGTCAGTCCCGGCGGGCAAACCATGAGACTACTATAGCAAAACTCGATGCGGGTTGGGGTATGTAACGCCTACTACAACCCCTGAGAGTTCAGATGAAGAATACGACTGGCAGTCACATTCAACCACGTCACCAACTTCGGACTCGGATACCAGCATCGGAGATGTGTTCAGACAAGTCATGACAGTCAACATGGCATTCGCCGACGCTTACGAAGAAGACGAAGACATCTCTAAAATCCTCGAGCTAGAGCCATGGGCCCAGCAATTGGACGCATAATGGGAAAAGTGGTTTAAACAGAGAGAACCTCCTACTGAAGATGAGGTCATACAAGTGGATCTCGACAGCGAATCTTCTCTAAAACCAATTTTCGTCTGTAAAAGCCTAACGGACGAAGAACGAAAGTCGCTGTTAGAACTTGTCAGAGAATACATTGATATATTTGCCTGGAGCTATGAAGACATGCCAGGGTTAAATCCCGACATTGCTCTTCACAAACTCAACATTCGGCCAGATACGAAGCCAGTCAAGCAACAACAACGACGCTTCCGCCCAGGCATCATGGATGCGATTGAAGTCGAAGTCAACAAACTGATAGCCAGCAGTTTTATTCGTGAAGAGCAATATCTCGATTGGGTCACCAATATAGTACCCATCCTCAAGAAGAATAGGAAAATTTGAATCTGTATCGACTTCCGCAACCTGAATGAGGCATGCCCCAAAGATAAATTCCCCCTTCCTATCACGGACATCATGATCGACAATACCTGCGACTTCGAACGTATGTCATTCATGGATGGCTTCTCAGGGTACAACCAAATCAAAATGTCTCCTGATGACGAAAAGCATACCTCATTCCGAACACCAATTGGCATGTACTGCTACACAATCAAGCCTTTCGGTTTGAAGAATGCCGGCGCCACCTATCAAAGAGCCATGAGCATCATCTTCAGAGACAACTTACGCAAGACAGTGGAGTGCTACGTTGACGATATAGCCGTTAAAAGCCGCTGCAAAGGAGACCATCTGCAGGATCTAAGGATGGTATTCGACGTAATACGAGCGCACAATTTAAAAATGAACCCTACGAAGTCCTTTCTGGGCGTATCCAGCGGGAAGTTCTTGGGCTTCATCATCACGGCATAAGGTATCCATGTAGACCCTGAGAAGACAAAAGCAATCATGGAGATGGGTCCCCCGAGAAATCTTCGCAAACTCAGAGGCCTCCAAGGAAGGCTAGCTTACATCAGGAGGTTCATTTCTAACCTTTCCAGGCGATGCCGACCGTTCATGCACCTCATGAAGAAAGGAGTCTCATTCGTATGGGACGAGGAATGTCAGCGTGCTTTCGACAGCATCAAAGAATATTTGTCAAATCCTCCAATTTTGGTGGCCCCGGTTCCTGGATAACCATTCCTGCTCTATGTACGAGCAATGGAACATTCCCTCGGGGCTCTGCTCGCACAAAACAATGATGCAGGCCATGAGCCATATATTACCTCAGCCGAATGATGATTGGGCCAGAGCATCGATACACCACTGTGGAGAAGGAATGCCTCGTCCTGGTGTTCGCCATTCAGAAAATATGACACTATGTCACCGGACAAACGATATATGTGATCTCACGAATCAACCCTCTCAGGGTCCTCATGACTAAACCAGGGGCACTCAGCTCGCGCCTCGGTACATGGGCAATATTGTTGTCCCCTTATCATATGATCTTTGTCCCTTAAAGGGCAGTCAAAGGTGAAGCCTGTTTTCCATTGATTGTAAAAGTACAAAACAATTATTGGAGGACTGAACTTAGACTCACAATACAAACTCGCTTGTACAAAGAAAGCCTAGGGACGAAAACCTAGGTACAGCAATCTAAGTACAATTATTTATTTTAGATTCTGGGGGGTGACGATAGAGGCTCGGGAAGGCGACGGCAGCCCTGCCTTACTCCTTGGACGATCGGTATGCAGCCTTGGCTCCTCGTGTGAAGATGGTTGGCGTTGACGAAGAAGGGCTCTTTTTGCTCCTCTGTTGCTCTCCTGGCTTCTCTCTCTCTCTCTGTGTATTTTCTTTCTGACTCTGTATTTTTTATTCTTTTGTTGTCGGTCGTCCTTTTTGTAGAGAAATGATGCTGGCTATTTATAAGAGTGGGGTATGATCATTAGGGTTTGCTAATGATCATTTGTTTGGAATGTCGGCGCTCCCTCAATCTATCTGAACCCTTGTTCTTGATTACAATGAATCTAGGCCATTAATACGGATAGCACCGAATCTTGTGAGCAATTAATGTCAACTGCTTTAAATCTTCATGATGGATTATACCAATGTCCGATTGCTCGCCACGTGTCCTATTGGCTTTATGATAAATGATATGCCTTGATCTCGGTAATTATGAGGATGATGTCAAATATATTTGTTGAGATTCGGTTAAATCCTTGATTGATCCGATGCCACATGTTTTAATTGTGGGGCCTGCCAGAGCCGTATAGGATAGGCAAGACTTGAACCGTAGGGAGGTAATCTTTATGAGCCGCATAGGACAACGCCTTATGGAGCTGCAGGGGATGATCTCTCAATGAGCCGCATATGCATAATCTCTACGAGCCGTATAGGCCAGCGTTGTATTTAGCCGCAGGGACTGGGCTCTCGGTGGGCCGTATATGGCTGATTTCTGTTGGCCATATAGGGTGACTTCTTAGTGAGCCGTATAAAGCTGTTCTCATTTAAGCCGCATGAGACATGCCACGTGGCAATCTAGGACCTCTGTCGGATCTGGTCAGAGATTTTCTTCTTTCTCCGAAGAGTCTATCATTATGGCAGAACCATTATGACGCTTTATGTCAGAGCCGTCACGGTCGTCGAGTCGTGTCAGGGCATTAAATGAGGCCATTACTCAAATGGCCAGCTGTAGGGAGGGATCCCAAGGGGGGATGTGGCGTCGATCGGGCCGCATATTCCTGCTGAACCGTATACACTCCCGAGCCGCATGAGACTGAGAGTCTTCTTTGAATCGCATAAGGCAGCTCCTGTATGAGCCGCATGGGCTTCTTTCCAGAGCCGCATGGACCATTACTCTGATATTTTTCCATGCTTCTACAGGACCCCCTTCAAAGTTTTTAATTTGCAAAATTGAAACACTTTGAATAAGAAGCATGGCCCCGTTCATGCCGCATATGTGTCTCAGCCGCATAGATTCATCTGGCCGCATGGGTTCTTTGCCACGTGTCCTGACTACGTGTGCAAATCTTCATTAAATGCTCTTGATTCATTTTTGAATTAACGCCATCTTTTGGGGGAGGATCCCAAGGGTCGGTTTTGCCTTGACCGAAGCATTTTTGCCTTTATTTTTTGAAGCAGCGCGTAATCCGAGGCAAAATTCGAGACGTTTGTTCATTTTTATGGGTCTCTTTCGCCTATAAATAAGAGTCTTTTAGTCCTTTGGGGATTTCTTTACCTTCTCTCTTTGCTCAAATTCCCTGTTGTAGACTTTGCTCTTCGTCTTCTTCCATCATCGATCGACAATGGCTCCCAAGAAGGCTGTTGCTGCTACGGGCAAGAAGGTCGCATCATCCTCTGCGGCAGCGAAGGGCAAGAAGTCCGCGTCTTTATCGGCTACAGCGGCGAACGTAGCGGCTCCTCCGCCGACTGGCGTGCCTGCTTTTCACCCCGACGTCCACCCGCCTATCGATGGTAAGGGTCGTCTGAAAACCCTAACTGTTGCCATGGCTCTGCTGCATACTTTATGCACAAGCCGTATGTACGAGGCTTATCGATGTGACCGCATAAGCACTTCCCCCCCATGGGATCGCATGAGCTTGTTATACTCGATCTGAGCCTCATATGTGTTTTCGATTTGGGCCGCATAAGCATCGCTCACTTTTGAACCGCATAAGCTCGCTTGCTTGTATCCGCGTTAGCTCGCATGAGTCTGGCTTCGTAGGCGTGCTTAACCTGAACCGCATGAGTCTATAAGCTCATCTGAATTTGAGTTGCATGGACTCGGCTAACTCGGAGGCGCATGCGGCTACGATGCACAGAACCGCAGACGTATCTAATGCTGAGCCGCATGAGGCTGTGACGATCCGAGCCGCATAGACTCAAATGATCTTTCTAATGCTTCTGTTTTCTTTGACTATCTTCTAACCTCGTTTCTTTTATCTTTCTCGAGTGAATCTGCCCGTAAATCCTGTTGGGTGCTTATAGTGGGTTCAAATCAATTCGTCCTGGGCGTGCGTCTTGACGACTTAATTAAGCTTGTGTTGAATCAATTCCCTACTGATGAGCCTTCGGAGAGGTTGAAGGCCATTGAAAATCAGACCCTCCATTACCTCCGTTCTATAATGAATACTGGGAAGCTGGATGGAAAATATCTGAAGCCTTTGTTCCTTTTTGGTGATGCTTTAATTATCAAGAATCCCCGAGTTTTAGAGATTTTTGAGAACTGGGATTTTTCTTTGGATGGGGTGGCGATCCATATTCCTCTCATGGAACGTCATTATCCCCTGTCGTGGTTCAACATGGTATTGTTGGACAGGAAGATGGTGTATAATTTGACTCCTACTCAGCCCGGGATGTTGATGGGCAACATCCATTATAATCCGAACATGCGGTCGGCGTACGCAGGTAGGGATTCCGTCCTCCGGTACATGATGGGTTTGGCCCCGGGCTCCTTCATGAATGTATACGGTCCCAACTTCTCATTCGCTCAAGCTGATACCTTCTTGAATTGGCTTGTTCGTAAGAAATCCTATTCCGTTGGCAGGATAGCATTGTCGAACTGGATAAACCCTACTTCTACCTGGGTTCAGTTGACCACTTGGGTTCTGCAGACCTATGGAACATTCCTGCGGGAGGTGGGGCTTTGCCATGCCATTCGGGGTACTTGTCACAGACTTCCCCTTAATAAACCACTGTTCGTAGCGCTCTTGGAGACGTATAGCATGCAAACGGGGACGTTCTTTGCACCAGCAGGGGAGCTGGGGCTCGCTCTTCACGAGATGTATACTGTCTCTAAACTTCCATGGGGAATGAGCCTTTCGAGGTGTATACCCCGTCGAATGAGGAGTTCGAGGCCTTGGACAGGCAACTCCCAGGTTCTGTTGTGGTGTATCGGGAGTTGTTGTGCCACCATAGTGCTTGTCATCAGATGGCTATAAAAACGACGGATAGCTCCGAGGGGACCACTCCCCATACCACATCCTGGATTAATTGCCTTTTTAGAGTTGATCCTTCTGGCAAAGTTACTCCTTGAGCCCCTCGAACGCATGCAGAGGCAAGGGATCTGATGTCAAGTGTCAAGAAGTCGCGATCCAAGAGCGATATATTCGGGAGTCAAGCTGACTCTCTTAGTTATTTTTACTACGGGACCGTACAGATGTCGGAGAAGGCACTTCTGGCTGGATTTTTAATGATATGGCTACGGAACTGTGTAGTCTCGGGAAGAGCGGGTTCTATCGAGAGGATTGGTCGTCATTTCATCCTTCCTGCCGTTAAACTAGTATTCAGAGTTAGACTGGCCCTCCTTCCTGCTATGGTGTGCAGCATACACCATGGTCTTCGAACATTCTCGTCCAAGATTATTGTTCGCAAGAAGACTTTGGATTTTGAGCGCGTAGAACTGCCTTTCCACTACTTGATGGGGTGGTTGGCGATGCACTACAGGTCTTTGATGGGTCCCGGGATAGCGGAAGATGCTACAGATGAAGACGCTTTCCTCTTCAAATGCCATCGCCGGTCTTGGGAATACAATACTATACCCGCTTGTCGAAGGGCGCTGGCGAGGGTGGATGGGTGTGACTTCTTTGTGTCTATTTTTCCTTTTTCTGATGAGGACGTGAGGAAGGTACATCTTGACGGTACCGGGCCTTCTCACTTTCTATCTCTGGATATGCTTGCTTGGTTGCGTAATATCCGCCCCGCGCATCTAGTTTATCGCAACCGAGATAGTGTGTACTTGGAGCCTTACCTACCTAGTAGGTTTTCCCGCCAATTTGGTTATAGCCAGTTGTTCCTTGATTGTCCCAACCCTTGTTTAGGTTTTGAAGGCAGCGTTCTTGATGGCGTCCGAGCATGGAATTATTATGACGCTTATCATACTCGGGCCAGCTTCTCGGTTCCTGATGCTAAGGCGTCGAGGGAAATTTTGTACGTGGCTGCTTTGTATCATATTATGGCGAACAAGCCTCCTGTTAACTTCGATCCGAGTACCAGTTTCATTGTGGGTACCGGTTTAGAGGAGAAGCCCAAGGGGGCTAAGGCTAGAAAGCAACTGGCGCTCCAGATTCCCCTCCCTGAATCAGAACCTTTTGGGTCGGCTGAGGAGGAGGATGATCATGATAGCGAAGACTCCCTTTCTGGTGGAGGTGAAGAAGTAATAGATCAACCGCATCCCACACCCGATGAACTGGCGGAAGATCCGTTGCTTACTGCACAAGATGAAGTAGTGAGAGAAGAGCAGCCTTCGGCTGTGCCTGGTTCCTCGCGTAAACGAGTCAGACACGAGTCTTTTGACAGTAGAGCGACCTTTTCCGTGAAGAGAGCTGCCGTTAGGTCTCGCGGATTACTTATTACCGAGAGGGGTAAAGATACAGACGCTATTCCGGAGGTAAGACCAAGTCGTAGCCATTTCTTTGTTGTAGTTTTCTTTTCTCTTGGAGATATGACTTAATCACTTTTCTTTGTAGGTGTCTGATGAACCGGCCTCTCCTGAATCGTCTACCACCCCTGAAGCTGATCTGGCCCTTGCTGCTTTGATTAGCGACATGTGTGCTGCGGTCCTTTCTGCG
Organism: Iris pallida; assembly: GCA_029216955.1. Classification (NCBI taxonomy): domain Eukaryota; kingdom Viridiplantae; phylum Streptophyta; class Magnoliopsida; order Asparagales; family Iridaceae; genus Iris; species Iris pallida. The sequence continues at coordinate 7,484,939 of JANAVB010013395.1, read as the reverse complement.
GGGGCTCTCTCAGCGGCGGCTGGAAGCTCCCAGGTTGCTGAGGTCTCGGACCGGGGTGACGAAGGTTTCCTCAGACCCGTCTCCGAGACCGCTGATCTTCAGCAAGGCGCTGTCGATCTCGGTGCATCCCCTCCCGAGGATGCAAGGGGGGAGGAATCTGTTATACCTGACTCGGAAGCTGTTGGTGAAGAGGCTGCGGTGGCTGCAGGCGAACCTCGGCCTCCACACTCCTCAACTGGTAAGATAAGCCAGATATTGACTAGTGAGGGGGCTTATTTGCTCCATCAACATATCCTCCGGGTCAAATCTATTCATGGTTGCCTTGGCCCTGTAGGTCCTGACCCTTTACTTCCCGCCGTGGATGTTCTTGGGGAAGGCTCGGTCTGCCGTGATATGGGAGGAAGGAGCGTTCCCTCTCCTTTGTCGTCTCATGTCGAGGGGCCTCCCGCCAGCTCTAGGCAAATGGGAATGGAATTGGCGATGGTCTCCGCCTCATCCTCCGCAGATTATACGGCTCCGGAGAATGACCTCTCGACCCTACCGAGTATTCAAATTCTGCAGGCTGCCGAAGAGGAGTTGGCCGCTGTTCAAGCGTCCTTTCGTACGGAGTTTGCTTCTCTTATGGCAGGGGCGACAGATTCTGTTGCATCTTCTTCAGTGCTGCCAGCCACATTTCCGCTGACACCAGCCTCCACGGAGACTCTGAACGAGGTGACGCAGGACGTGGTCGACAGCTTCTATCGTCATTTGACAAGGGGCGTACACGCTGCCATAGGACGGGGGACCCCATTTTCTCTATCTCTCCGGTACGCTCGGGGTCAAATAGCAACCTTGAAGTCCCTTCCTGGCAGGGTGGGATTGGCTGCACTGCTGGAACCTAAGCTGACAGAAGCTGATCAGCTTGTGACCCAACTACTGGCGATACGACAGGCGGGCTTGCCTGCTGCGATTGAGCGGGAGCGTGGCTTCCTCATTGCTTCTCGGGATAGGATTAAACTAGCCCGAGATACTGCTGGACCAGTCGTACGGGGGGACCTTGATAAGTTCTCCGCTTCGTATGACCAGCTGGGTCGTAGGAGTCAGGCTTGCCGTGCTCGGGAAGAATCCACTTCTCGTGGAATTGCTGATACGAAGGAGCGGATTCTTAGGCTCCAGAGGCAATTGGCCTTCTTAGAGTCAGAGCTGGAGGCTGCTCAGGCGGAGCAGTCGTTCGGGAGGCCGAGAAGGTTTCCCGATCTTCCGATAACCTGGAGCGGGCTTTTAAGAAATTTGAGGACAACTGGCAAGCTCACGCTCATCTGGAGGACGAGGCGGTGCTGACTCACGAGGCGGAGCGTCGAGCCTCCCAGAGGTTTGAACGGTCGGTTGCTTTGCTAACGGACCGTCTCAGGACGTTGTGTGCCCCGGAGCAGTGATCAACTTTCTGTTTTCTTTTGCTTCTCTTTTTTTTCTCTTTTTTTTGTAAGGGATGTGATCCCCAAATGATGTAGTATTTAGAATTTCGAATAAATGAGCATGTTTCAACTCATCTTCTCTTTCTTGTACTTGTGGTGTTTGTGGAATTGGACTTGCTGGGGGATTTATTTGTGGACCTATTATCCTAGGCGTACCTAGGTTTTAGGTACGGATAACAAGTTTGGACGGGATGTCCGGAACAGCCGTGGCAAAGTGGTCATGGATGTTCTTGGTGCTAAAAAAAGGAGTGCCGTAGAGCAGCTGGGCTCCCGGGGCATGGTGGGGTAGTGGATTTATGCTAAGAAGCTTAGCAAAGGAATATTTGTGGACCTATTATCCTTGGCGTACCCTGTTTTGGGATACAGATAATAGGGTGAAAGGAAAACCAACATATTTGCTCAGAGGTCATGAGGACATGGCAAGCATGAGGGTTTTACCGTGGAATCTTCCTGCTCAGAGGTAATGAGGACATGGCAGGGGAGGTTTCACGGGTGATATTCGTGGTCAACAGCGGATATTTTGTGGACCTATTATCCTTGTCGTACTCCGGTTGTGGGTACAGATAATAGGTCGAAAGGAGACCGACATACTTGCTCAGAGGTAATGTGGACATGGCAAGCATGACGGTTTCTTCGACGGAGCCTTCCCACTCAGAGGTAATGATGACATGGCAGGAGTGGGCTCAATGAAGAGGGGGTACATAGAATGACTCAGAGGTAGGAGAACGTAGAAGTTCTATGTGAGGGGCGATTTGTTTTTGGTGGAAGTGAAAACGACTCAGAGGTAATGAGGACGTCCGTTTTCGGAAATTTGTGGATTGATTACCCTTTTTGTGCACTGGGAGTACGGGTATTGGATCATGAGGGAGGATCTCTTCCGGGAAGAAAGTTCAGAGGTATAATCATACGTGACTTACTATCTGAAAGAGTGACCGAAATGTGAGTTCAGAGGCACCAGCGGGTACATAACTTGGTAAATTAACATGTTGAGAAAGCGGGAGTCCAGCGGCACCAGCGGGTACATGACTCGATAATCTGAAGGGGTTGTGGGGGTAAGTTCAGGGGCACAAGTAGGTACATGACTCGATAATCTTGAAATATTGTGGGTGTGAGTTCAGTGGCACCAGCCGGTACATGACTCAATAATCTGAAATGCTGAGGGTGTGAGTTCAGTGGTACCAGCGGGTACATGACTCGAAGACCTTGTAGTGAATGTTGTTTAGACATAATATTTCTTCAGGAACTTGCCATTGACGGGCAGCATGAGCAAGTCTCCGTTTTGCTTTGCAAGGTGGTAAGCACCGTTGGAGAATACCGTCTCAATAATAAATGGGCCCTCCCACTTTGGCTGGAATTTGTCGGCGGTTTTGTGAGTCATGACCATTGGCCTACGGACTGCCAAGACGAGATCGTCTACCTGGAATGTTCTGATTTTGACCTTCTTGTTGAAGGCTCCTGAGATGCGAGCTTGGTATAGCTCGATTCTTTGCTGAGCTAGGAGGCGCTTTTCATCTAAGGCCTCTAACTCTTGCAGTCGACGTCGGTAGTTATCATCGGTTGTCAATTGATGGGTGAGGGCGACACGTAGTGAGGGGATCTGTGTCTCCAAGGGGAGGACTGCCTCACTCCCGTATACCAAGGAGAACGGTGTATTTCCGGTGGCTGTTCGGACCGTGGTGCCATAAGCCCATAAGCACTCGCCGAGCTTCTCGTTCCAGTCACATTTGTTGGAAGAGACAAACATCTTGAGAAGTTTGATGATTATTTTATTGAACGTCTCTGCTAACCCATTTGCTGCCGGGTTGTACGGCGTCGAGGCGATATTCTGAATACGGTGCTTATCGCAAAACCGATAGAATACGTGGCTTGCAAACTGCGGACCATTATCATAGATTTTCCTTCGGGGCAGTCCAAAGCGGTAGATGACGTGGTGTTTAAGGAAGCTGATCATGTTTGAAGTCTTAACTTCTGCGAGTGGGACAGCTTTCGCCCATTTGGAGAAGTAATCAGTGATCGCAAGTATGAAGCGATGTCCTCGAGAGGAAGGTGGGGTGATTGGACCAATGATATCCATTCCCCATGCTTCGAATGGCCAGGACGCCACTGTCGGATGTAAAAATTCGGATGGTTGGTGGATGAAGTCCGCGTGGACTTGGCAAGCTTTGCACTTTCTAGCATAATCTATCGCGTCTGCCACCATTGTGGGCCAATAGTAGCCCATTCGGCGAAGGCAGTCTTGCAGTTTCGGGCCGGGCTGGTGGGCCCCGCAGACACCGTCATGGGCTTCTCGTATGGCTTCTTTGGCTTCTGCGTTTGACAGACACCGAAGCAGTAATCCGTCGTAGGAGCGGCGATACAGCATTTTTGTTTCTGTATCGTAGAAGAATCTGAGAGAACGTCTTCTGATGGAAGTGGCTTCCTTTGGGTTCTCAAGTAGGATGTCGTAGACGACGAAGTCGATGAATGGTTGTCTCCAATCTGGGGCGTCATCGATCGTCTGGGCAGAATAGCTTACGACGAATTGCACATTATTTTTAGGACAGACCAGTTCATGGCCTATCACTTCCACTGATTGTCGATCATAATTCAGAACTGCTAGGGAAGCGGTAAGACCGGCTAGGGCATCGGCTTCAATATTTCGGAGTCTGGGGATGTGCTCGATAAAGAACCCCTCAAATGCCGAGATGATATTGATCGCTATTTGATGATAAGGGATCATGTCTTCATGGCGGACCTCGTACGAACCCCGGATCTGATTGACAATCAGTTGGGAATCGCCGTACGCTTCAAGGTATTCTACCCCAATGACCAGAGCATTGTACTCGGCCACATTGTTAGAAAAGGGTTCAGTGAGGGAATAAGCGCGGTTAATCACCAATCCGGAAGGAGAGATTAGCACTACCCTGACTCCGACGACTATATTGCCTTTAGGTCCGGTCCTTGAAGCGCCGTCGAAGAACATTCGCCATATATTTTCGTGAGAGGTTGTATGCGAGTCGGCGACCTCATCTGGGATCTCTTCGTATATCCTGGAGGACTCCGAGCCTGGGTAGGCTGCCAAGAAATCTGCCAGGGCTTGACCTTTGACTGCCTTTTAGGGGACGAAGATCATATGATAAGGGGACAGAAATATTGCCCATGTAGCGAGTCGAGAGCTGAGTGCCCCTGGTTTAGTCATGAGGACCCTTAGAGGGTTGACTCGTGAGACCACATGTATCGTTTGTCCGGCGACATAGTGTCGCATTTTCTGAATGGCGAACACCAGGGTGAGGCATTCCTTCTCCACAGCGGTGTATCGATGCTCTGGCCCAATCATCATTCGACTGAGGTAATATATGGCCTGTTCATAGCCTGTATCGTTATTCTGTGCCAGCAGAGCACCGAGGGAGTATTCCACTGCTCGTACATAGAGCAGAAATGGTTTTCCAGGGACTGGGGCTACCAAGACTGGAGGATTTGACAGATATTCTTTGATGCTATCGAAAGCACGCTGGCATTCCTCGTCCCATACGAATGAAACTCCTTTCTTCATGAGGTGCGTGAATGGTCGGCATCGCCCGGAGAGGTTGGAAATGAACCTTCTGATGTAAGCTAACCTCCCTTGAAGGCCTCTGAGTTCGCAGAGATTTCTCGGGGGACCCATCTCCATGATTGCTTTTGTCTTCGCGGGGTCTACATGGATACCCTTTGCAGTGATGATGAAGCCTAAGAACTTCCCGCTGGATACGCCCAGGAAGGACTTCGTAGGGTTCATTTTCAAATTATGCGTTCGTATTAGGTCGAATATCGTCCTTAGATCCTGCAGATGGTCTCCTTTGCTACGGCTCTTGACGGCTATATCATCAACATAGCACTCCACCGTCTTGCGTAAGTGGTCTCTGAAGATGATGCTCATAGCTCTTTGATATGTGGTACCAGCATTCTTTAAACCGAAGGGCATGACTGTGAAGCAGTACGTGCCAATCGGTGTTCGGAATAATGTATGCTTTTCGTCGTCAGGAGACATTTTGATCTGATTGTACCCCGAAAAGGGATCCATGAATGACATGCGTTCGAAGCCGCAGGTATTGTCGATCATGATGTCTGTGATAGGAAGGGGGAATTCATCTTTGGGACATGCCTCGTTCAGGTTGCGAAAGTCGATACAGATTCGAATCTTCCCATTCTTCTTGAGGACGGGTACTATATTGGCGACCCATTCGGGATGTTGCTCCTCACGAATGAAACCGCTGGCTATCAATTTCTTGACTTCAGCTTCGATTGCGTCCATGATGCCTGGACGGAAGCGTCGCTGCTGTTGCTTGACCGGCTTCACGTCTGGTCGAATGTTAAGTTTGTGAAGAGCGATGTCGGGATTTAACCCTGGCATGTCTTCATAGCTCCAGGCGAACACATCGATGTAATTTCTGACAAGTTCTAACAGCGACTCCCGTTCTTCGTCGGTGAGGCTTTTACTGATGAAGATTGGTTTTTGGAGAAGATTCGCTGCCGAGATCCACTTGTATGACCTCATCTTCAGTAGGGGGTTCTCTCAGTTCGAACCGCTTTTCCCATTGTACGTCTAATTGCTGGGCCCATGGCTCTAGCTCGAGAATTTTGGGGATATCTTCGTCTTCTTCGTAAGCGTCGGCGAACACCATGTTGACTGACATGACTTGTCTGAATACATCCCCGGTGCTGGTATCTGAGTCGAAAGTTGGTGATCCGGTTGAATGTGACTGCCATTCGCATTCTTCATCTGAACTCTCAGGGGTCGTAGTAGGCGTTACATACCCTAATCCGCATCGAGTTTTGTTGTAGTAGTTCCGTGGTTTGCCTGCCGGGACTGGCGGCTTCAAAGGTACTCGTCGCCCAGTGCCATAGTTCAATCCTGGCGTAGTCTCCAGATCATACCCCTGTTTCTGCATGAGATATTTGGATTGAGGGCTATAGAGATACAGAGACAGTCTCCCGGCATCTGACCCGAGGTGGACTTCTTCTATGGTACGAGAATGAGGGTTGTTCGTCCGGCCGAAGATGATTGGATGATCTCCTCCCTCGAATATTCGGTAAGCGTCTTCTACTGGAGCAAGCTGGATTGCGGTGTACACGTTTGTCACCTGTGTGTGTAGGTGAGCGCCTATACCGTGTTCCATAGCATACATCGTACATAGCTTATTGAGCTCGGTGTAGTTCAAAGATAACCCTTTATTGATGAAGTAAGGTATCTTTTCTAAGGGGATTATATCATCAGCGGAGGGAACATTAGTGTGGGCAGCCACATACTTGGCTAGCTCCGGTTCCTCTTCGGCTACCCCCTGTGTGAACGAAGACTGAGAGGACGACCTAGGAAGCTTGATCGTCAGTAGTCCAGTTGATGGAACAGAGCATGGAGTCGTTGGCAGACTGGCGACCCCCAGTTTGGCATTCGATGTGGAGCGAGGAGTGGCTGGCTCACTGGAAGTGTCAGACCTTACATCGAAGTGACAACCTTTCCTGGAAAGGCGTATCGTCATGGGCCCGTCTGAGGGGTTGAGCTTCCCTGCTTGTGGTTGGCTGACTCTTGGTAACCTGATTGGTAGCGGCTCCGTTGTGGATCTCGGCACTTGGCCGGACCTTGGCAGCCGGATTATCATCTGCTCCTCTTGTGCCGAGAGGCTGATCGCGTCCTTCCGCAGAGTGGCGGTGAGTTGTGCGGACTTGCCCGGTTTGCGAGCTTGGAGGTGGATCGTCAGGGGTCCTTCTGATCCCGTGGATGTCTCCGTATGAGCTTGTGCATCTCCTTCATCAAGGTGCCTCTTCGACTTTTCGTATAAACAGGAGTCCGAATAGTAAGATTCGACCCCTTTGAAGGGATCGATATCAGCAAACTCTGTCTTCATGAAGCCATGTTTGTCGACATATTTGAAGCACTGGTGTAGCGTGGATGGCACGATCATATAATCGTGTATCCATGGGCGCCCCAAGAGGATGTTGTAAGAAGTGTCTTCATCTATGACGTAGCATGTGACTTCGGATTGGATGTCGCCAATTTGACACTTCAGACGAATCTTCCCAATAGGGTAGCTCCTGCCCGAATTGAAACCGCTGATGGCGGTACTTGTAGGTGTTAGGCAATGCATTGGGATGCGAAGATGATGTAGCAGGCCCTTCGGGATGATGCTTATGGAAGAGCCAGGATCAATGTGCATCCGATCCACCTTCACGTCGCCGATGTATCCCGTGTAGTATAGCGGGCGATCATGTAGGTTGGTTTTGATGAGCATGTCCTGCGGAGTGAAGACGATGTTGGGCATTGCTCCCGTGCAGGCACTATCTTGGAGATCCATGGGTGAGTCCTCCCCAGTGAGGTTAGATTGAGCGAGATAGGCATCGGCATTTTGGAGTGCTTCGCTCAATGCAATACGAACGTCCTTGGAGAGTCTTAGGAGTTTGTATAATGACAATTTGGCCGGAGTGTTAGACAATTGTGCTAAGATGTCAAAATTGTAGGGCCTCTCTATGTAACGCCCCAGTCCCAAAATACTTAGGACTAGGAACGAAGCATGCCAGCTGCATATACACGAGATATACTCCAATATATGGAAATCTCGAATATACACATAAGCTGTATTGTGAATAATAATAACAAACAGTCACAGGTAAAAGCTATATCTCATCCACAGTAAATATAAAGAAAATGATAACTCACGAATCAAAGTAAATGTCAAAATATAACTGTTGGCCGGGCGGAGACAAATCCACTACCGGTACTAGAATAAACTGAAAGGAAATTGAGTCCAACCTCTAAGATAAATAGAATAAGAAATGATGACTAAATAGGCTCCTCAACCCAATAGGGACAGCTGTGATCAGAAGGTACTACTCGCTCGAGCGTGGAGGATGAGTCTATACCGGAGCCATACTCCTGCGGAAAGTCTTGCACACCTATACCTGGAGAGATCACGAGGTCCTCAGAGGGACGTAACAAGATACAAAAAGAACATGCCACATAAACTGAATAATACTGCTCAATAAGAATAAGTAAATCAGATCATAACATGGTCCAATACACACCTACTGAACGAGCGTACTATCCCCCCAACCAAACAAGGACAGGAGATGGTAAACTAATTCACGGTGACGTATCTTTCCATGCCATAAATCCAATATGGTATCCGGACCCCAACAAGGTTCAATACCTTCTCATCGAAGTAGTAAGCCACACCTACAACCAAACAAGGACAAGATGTGATGAACTAATCCGCGACAAGTTATTGTTCCAAGCCACGGTTAGATACAAGTACCCAAACCAAAAGTACTCGTACCTAACGGATAAAGGTTCCTAACCGTTCTAAGTGAAATGTAGTTAAGAACAATCCTTCCTGCACATGGGCCCTGGCTAAATAGGATAGGCATAGTCCCCCTTGGGCACCAGAGGCCCCATCAGTAAGAGCATGACGTTCCGCAGAATCGTCAGTGGCCGTCAGTAATCATGGATAATCTGACCCGCGTCTCCGGCGGAGCTCACGGGTTACAAAGGGAATGTGCATCAAAGCCCATACGCTAAGGAGTTGTCCTCCCCGCCCAATGCCTACTATGTTGTATCCACAACAGTGAACCTCTATAACCGCTAAGTCAAACTAGCATGCAACCTCTATTAGCGGTTATTCCTATCGCACGGCTTATACGCACCGGTGGCCAGCCAGTCACGCATGTCCGTGTTCTACATGTGACACACAACTTCGTGCTACAACGTGTCAAGGCCAATGAATGCAACACACAAAGGTGGTCCCTTAAATCTAGGTTTAATATTTAAGAAAAATAATACACAGAAGTATATAAAAATGAACATTAAGTTCTAATAGTTTATGCCATGTATCACAGTTAAATTTGCATAAAGAAAATAATAAACAATGCATGAAATATGAGCTAAATAAATAAACAGCTGTGGCAAGGTATCTTGCCTGGGGGTAGTGTGCAGAATGGCGACGCCTGATGACTCAAATCGTCAAAATATGGAAGCAACGCAAGCCACCTTCTACGAACGACCTCGGATGCTGAAATAAACATCACAAACAGATTTGGCATAAAAAAAATATCTAGGAAACGCCTGTCCAAAAGTCAAATTCTGGAACAGGAGCAAAATCGTAATTTCGGGTCTAAACGATGTCCGCCGTTGGACCCGTTTTGTACCGAAATGCGTGTCAGAACCTACGGTCTCTAAAGTCGTCAAACTACATGTCTACGGATTCAGCTTGAGGAGAGTAACTCAACGGTATGTCCAGTTTTGGATTCCGATGAGCCGTGCACAAAATCGCCCGTTTGAGTGGGTCGCAGGCCCGCCAAAAAGGGGTTCCGATTTGACCTTCTCAGAATCGGACCAAACTTGGCATACAGGGCCACAAAAATGATACGGTCCTGATGGCGCAAGTTTCGTCTCGATACGATGAACGTGCACGAAGTTATGGGCTAGTTTGCAAAATGTCGATACGGGGGTATCTCGGCGGATACGCACTGATTTCGTCGCGCACGCGCAACGAAATCGCGTTCCGTCAGTTCCCACACGTCGTTAACATCCATACGCGCCTTTCGATGCGTATAGGGCACGACCATGTCGCCCGGTTTGTCGGGGCGCACGCCATATCGGTTGATTTTGTTAAATTTTACTATTTTAAAAACTGGTTTTTCCCGATCTTTGTGTTCAGAAATAATCGCCTACAGTGCATGAGAATTTAAACTACAAGAAGGTAATTAAAGATCTATATGTGTTCTCTAATTTTTGTTCAGAAATATATCAAAACCCTCTGCTGGATTGATCAGGATTAGACAGTAAACCTGGGTGGTTGGGGCTGTGTTCAACTGTCAAGAAAACAGTTTTCTCGGTGTTTTCGAGTCGATTTTTCGACCCGATGGATTGATGGCACGGGGTACAACTAGGTGGGATGTCTAGAGGGTCAGGTATACTCTACACAGGAAGTTAGGGATCGAAATTTGATTGAGTAAAACTGGAGAATTTCGTCCCGTAAGGTAGGTACCTGATATGCTTCATAACAGAGTATCCTCTGTTTCAGGATTCGTTCTATCGACCTCGGCGGTGCTCCGGTCGACGGCGACCGCGTGCAGGCGGACGGACTTGCGCGCGGGGGTGTCGAGGACGTGCTGGAACAGCTCTGGGGTCGTGAAGCTCTAACAGATGTCGGTGCAAGTCAAAATTCCAAACCGAGTAGTCATGAGTTTAATCAACTCTCAAATTTAAATCTTCAGTCGGTTTAACTGAGATTTAAACCAGATTTTGAGTGATCTGCTTGGAGAACGTGATTGGGTTTAGGATTGCATTAAATAATAAGAAAAGATTGAAAGATTTGCTCAGATTTTGATTTCATCAACCTCTCTTGGTTCGCGAAAAGGAAACTGGGGGGCTCGGGATCGAAATAGCCGCCATGGTCGGGGTCTATGCACATGGGGGGGGAGGTTGAGTCTTTAGAAGCAGCATGGTTCGAACAAGCTAGTTCATGGGGTCTAAGCCCATGGTATTAATGTTATACCAGCTAGTTCATGGAGGGGGTCGGGATCCTAAGCTAATACATGGGGGTCGGTGCTCCCATTCAAATGTACTGTGCTGGGTCGGGTGCCCCCTTTGTATGCGCTATATTGTTCCCTTTTGGGAACAGTAACCGCAAACTTTTTTTTTTTCTCAAACATTATATATATAAATCTCAATAAGAATCTATTAATACCAAGAATATAATTTAACTCTAAAAAAAACTCAAATTTTTAAACATATATTTATATAAAATTTTACAATGCGTTTAAATATATTTATTTATTTTGATAAAGAAATCTATTATTAATAAAAATTAGAATTTTCATATACTAGGTATAGTAGTATATGTTTTTGCAATATAGTATAAAATTTTCTAATTAATCAAAAATAGAGGAAACTATTTTCCCCATGTATAATTTAGTATATTTAATATTTATTACTTTATAAGCTTATTAAAATGCAACATCATAATAAATCACATAACATATTATTATTGCTATTATTTTTAACCATCATAATTAATCAAAATAAAAATGGAATAAAATAAATAAAATATAGTAGAAAATTTAGGGGGCTTACATCCTACCCAACTTACAGAAATTTCGTCCTCGAAATTAATATAACACTTAATATAAAACAAAATAACCATAATTCTTAATGGAAAAATATAGTGAGGCTGAATACTACGGGAGAGCAAGTAGTCTTTTCGTAACTTGTTCTTTGTAATGAGGGTGGAGATAGTCATGATATTTCTAATGGTACCACAGATAGTGCTCATGCATGTTGCCTAAGTTACTGAATGTATTGCTCAATGCTAAGCCATGACTAAATAAAGATTAAGGGTATAAGTAGGATAATACCTGCCAGATCTTTAATCTCAGGATGGGGGTTTATCACAGCCATGGTAAATGCTTGCCCTTGCCTCGACGGCTCGGGGCAATCGATAAGCCTGTGTTGTTCCGATCCGCACCTCAAGCATAAGCCGAGACGAATCCGACATCTATCTCGAATGTGGCCCTTCTTCCCGCAGTAGTTGCAGGTGGGCTTCTGATAGGGTGTGGGCCTCTGCTGGTACTGCCCTATAGGCCTCCTGGTTGGTCCACCTTGAGTCGCCCTAACTGGTGCAGCTACCGGTGTGGGCCGCCTCTGTGCCTGCTGTTCCTTGCGAAGAAGCTCCTGGGTACGTGCTTCCACCAAGACAGCTGCATGAGAGACTCGAGACTGGGTAGTAGTGAAAGTCTTAAGTTCTGGTATGAGCCCCTGGTGGAATCTCCTTGCCTTCTCCAGCTCCGTCGGAATTAATGTCTCACCAAATCTACTCAAACGGCTGAATTCTGCATCGTACTCATCTACCGACATGTTCCCTTGCTTCAGATGAAGGAACTGGTCATAGAGAGTGTCTCGTACGTGGATGGGGAAGAACCTCTCGTAGAATAGGTCGTAAAACTCCTTCTATGTGATACCAGTGCCCAGTCGCCTCTCTTCAGCCTTCCACCAGTGATGAGCATTATCTTCTAAGAGTAAGTCGACTGCTGTCATCCAATCATGTGCTGGCAACTGGGATGCCTTCAAGTATTTCTCTGTGCTGATAAGCCAAGCGAAAACTTCTAAAGGACTCTTGGTACCCTTAAAGTTCTTAGGGCCCATGTCGATGAAGTCTGCAATGGAGCCCAGATATGGTTGTGGAGCTGGAGTTGGATCTGGTACCGGGGCGGGTTGTGGAGGTCTAGCTAAGTAGGTCATCATACTCTGCCTCTTCAGTTCCATCTGTTGCCACTAAAGATTGTAGCATAGCATACATAAACTGGGTGGTCGGGTCCGCATCAGTCGGAAGTGGAGGCAGTTGGGGTCCGGGCTGTGGAGAGAACTGCTGAGGAAAAAGTGATGGTGCGGTCTCTCCTGGGGGTACTGCAGTAGTTTGCTCAACCTGGCTGACTGGGGGCACTTGGGCTTCCTGCTGCACCGTCGATGGGTTCACGGTATTCTGTTGTGGCTCTAGCTGATTCGGTGTGACCTGGGTCATTGGGGAAACCTGTTCTTCCTGGGAAGTTGCATCACCAGATGTGATGGCTAGGGTAGAGGTGTGTCTGCTGTGTAGAGTCATATTGCTGGCACGAAGATAAGGGCAATGTTAGAATAGATAAGTTTGAGTCAAGCAATTGAAAGAGAATTTAATAAAAATTCAAGAAGTCAATAGCACGTGGATAAGATCCTAGAGGGCGAATATGTTAAGCTAACCATATCTCAATCCACGTAGAATCATACGAAAGGCGAACCAAATGCACTATGGTTGATCAGACCACAATACACAGGTTCTGATAAGACAATGTATCAGTGGGCGCCCATAATAAAACATATGTCCTGAACAAGCTCGATGAGAGAGTAAGCTCGCAAAACTAGGCTATAATAGCAACATTAGTCAAGGTAGTTCAATTACAAATACGCAAGATAATGATCAAAGAAAATATAAATGGCTTAAGCTACTTAAGAATCTACGTCGTGTCCGATATTCGTGCCTATGCAGTCGTCCTTCTGTTTTTTTGTCTAAGGCCTTAGTTAAGGTCAAGGAAGTTAGGTTGTGAGGCTTCCTACCCAACTTATAGGAGTTGAACTAGTTGTGTGATTGAATGGTGGAACATGATGACCTAGTACGTACGATAGAGGGATAAAGATTTACAGAAGAATAATTCAAGCAAGAAGCAATCAAGATAGATAGTTGGGAGTTCGAATTGAAGGTGAGATAGAATGTCATATATATGGATGAGATTCCTAATTTTTAATCCTATACGCGGGCTTGCTTGGTACGGTAAAGTAACTAAGCAATTTATCTTGACCTGCATGGGCCACCACAAAAACATGTAACGCCCCAGTCCCAAAATACTTAGGACTAGGAACGAAGCATGCCAGCTGCATATATACGAGATATACTCCAATATATGGAAATCTCGAATATACACATAAGCTGTATTGTGAATAATAATAACAAACAGTCACAGGTAAAAGCTATATCTCATCCACAGTAAATATAAAGAAAATGATAACTCACGAATCAAAGTAAATGTCAAAATGTAACTGTTGGCCGGGCGGAGACAAATCCACTACCGGTACTAGAATAAACTGAAAGGAAATAGAGTCCAACCTCTAAGATAAATAGAATAAGAAATGATGACTAAATAGGCTCCTGGACCCAATAGGGACAGCTGTGATCAGAAGGTACTACTCGCTCGAGCGTGGAGGATGAGTCTATACCGGAGCCATACACCTGCGGAAAGTCCTGCACACCTATACCTGGAGAGATCACGAGGTCCTCAGAGGGACGTAACAAGATACAAAAAGAACATGCCACATAAACTGAATAATACTGCTCAATAAGAATAAGTAAATCAGATCATAACATGGTCCAATACACAGCTACTGAACGAGCGTACTATCCCCCCAACCAAACAAGGACAGGAGATGGTAAACTAATTCACGGTGACGTATCTTTCCATGCCATAAATCCAATATGGTATCCGGACCCCAATAAGGTTCAATACCTTCTCATCGAAGTAGTAAGCCACACCTACAACCAAACAAGGACAAGATGTGACGAACTAATCCGTGACAAGTTATTGTTCTAAGCCACGGTCAGATACAAGTACCCAAACCAAAAGTACTCGTACCTAACGGATAAAGGTTCCTAACCGTTCTAAGTGAAATGTAGTTAAGAACAATCCTTCCTACGCATGGGCCCTGGCTAAACAGGATCGGCATAGTACCCCTTGGGCACCAGAGGCCCCATCAGTAAGAGCATGATGTTCCGCAGAATCACCAGTAGCCGTCAGTAATCATGGATAATCTAACCCGCATCTCCGGCGGAGCTCACGGGTTACAAAGGGAATGTGCATCGAAGCCCATACGCTAAGGAATTGTCCTCCCCGCCCAGTGCCTACTATGTTGTATCCATAATAGTGAACCTCTATAACCGCTAAGTCAAACTAGCATGCAACCTCTATTAGCGGTTATTCCTATCGCACGGCTTATACGCACCGGTGGCCAGCCAGTCACGCATGTCCGCGTTCTACATGTGACACACAACTTCGTGTTACAACGTGTCAAGGCCAATGAATGCAACACACAATGGTGGTCCCTTAAATCTAGGTTTAATATTTAAGAAAAATAATACACAGCAGGATATAAAAATGAACATTAAGTTCTAACAGTTTATGCCATGTATCACAGTTAAATTTGCATAAAGAAAATAATAAACAATGCATGAAATATGAGCTAAATAAATAAACAGCTGGTGGCAAGGTATCTTGCCTGGGGGTAGTGTGCAGAATGGCGACGCCTGATGACTCAAATCGTCAAAATATGGAAGCAACGCAAGCCAACTTCTACGAACGACCTCGGATGCTGAAATAAATATCACGAACAGATTTAGCATAAAATAAATACCTAGGAAACGCCTGTCCAAAAGTCAAATTCTGGAACAGGAGCAAAATCGTAATTTCGGGTCAAAACGATGTCCGCCATTGGACCCGTTTTGCACCGAAATGTGTGCCAGAACCTACGGTCTCTAAAGTCGTCAAACTACATGTCTACGGATTCAGCTTGAGGAGAGTAACTCAACAGTATGTCCAGTTTTGGATTCCGATGAGCCGTGCACAAAATCGCCCGTTTGAGTGGGTCGCAGGCCCGCCAAAAAGGGGTTTCGATTTGACCTTCTCAGAATCGGACCAAACTTGGCATACAGGACCAGAAAAATGATACGGTCCTGATGGCGCAAGTTTCGTCTCGATACGACGAACGTGCACGAAGTTATGGGCTAGTTTACAAAACGTCGATACGGGGGTATCTCGGCGGATACGTACTGATTTCGTCGCGCACGCGCAACGAAATCGCGTTCCGTCAGTTCCCACACGTCGATAACATCCATACGCGCCTTTCGATACGTATAGGGCACGACCACGTCGCCCGGTTTGTCGGGGCGTACACCGTATCGGTTGATTTTGTTAAATTTTACTATTTTAAAAACTGGTTTTTCCCGATCTTTGTGTTCAGAAATAATTGCCTAAAGTGCATGAGAATTTAAACTACAAGAAGGTAATTAAAGATCTATATGTGTTCTTTAATTTTTGTTCAGAAATATATCAAAACCCTCTGCTGGATTGATCAGGATTAGACAGTAATCATGGGTGGTTGGGGCTGTGTTCAACTGTCAAGAAAACAGTTTTCTCGGTGTTTTCGAGTCGATTTTTCGACCCGATGGATTGATGGCACGGGGTACAACTAGGTGGGGTGTCTAGAGGGTCAGGTATACTCTACACAGGAAGTTAGGGATCGAAATTTGATTGAGTAAAACTGGAGAATTTTGTCCCGTAAGGTAGGTACCTGATATGCTTCATAACAGAGTATCCTATGTTTCAGGATTCGTTCTGTCGACCTCGGCGGTGCTCCGGTCGACGGTAACCGCGTGCAGGCGGCCGAACATGCACACGGGGGTGTCGAGGACGTGCTGGAACAGCTCTGGGGTCGTGCAGCTCTAACAGATGTCGGTGCAAGTCGAAATTCCAAACTGAGTAGTCACGAGTTTAATCAACTCTCAAATTTAAATCTTCAGTCGGTTTAACTGAGATTTAAACCAGATTTTGAGTGATCTGCTTGGAGAACGTGATTGGGTTTAGGATTAGATTAAATAATAAAAAAAGATTGAAAGATTTGCTCAGATTTTGATTTCATCAACCTCTCTTGGTTCGCGGAAAGGAAACTGGGGGGCTCGGGATCGAAATAGCCGCCATGGTCGGGGTCTAAGCACATGGGGGGGGAGGTTGAGTCTTTAGAAGCAGCATGGTTCGAACAAGCTAGTTCATGGGGTCTAAGCCCATGGTATTAATGTTATACCAGCTAGTTCATGGAGGGGGTCGGGATCCTAGCTAATACATGGGGGTCGGTGCTCCCATTCAAATGTACTGTGCTGGGTCGGGTGCCCCCTTTGTATGCGCTATGCTGTTCCCTTTTGGGAACAGTAACCGCAAACTTTTTTTTCTCAAACATTATATATATAAGTCTCAATAAGAATCTATTAATACCAAGAATATAATTTAACTCTAAAAAAAACTCAAATTTTTAAACATATATTTATATATAATTTTATAATGCGTTTAAATATATTTATTTATTTTGATAAAGAAATCTATTATTAATAAAAATTAGAATTTTCATATACTAGGTATAGTAGTATATGTTGCAATATAGTATAAAATTTTCTAATTAATCAAAAATAGAGGAAACTATTTTCCCCATGTATAATTTAGTATATTTAATATTTATTACTTTATAAGCTTATTAAAATGCAACATCATAATAAATCACATAACATATTATTATTGCTATTATTTTTAACCATCATAATTAATCAAAATAAAAATGGAATAAAATAAATAAAATATAGTAGAAAATTTAGGGGGCTTACACTCTAGCCCTTGGGCTGCGTCCTTTCGGAGAGATTTGTCGAAGCGAGTCTCCTTCGGTCTAGGCTTGTCGGTCGTCGAAGGCTGAGCCGGTCCCAGAGCATCAGTTGTAGTGGGTTGATGATTTTTAGCTGGACTGTCAACCACAGGTTGGGATTGCGCTCCGGACCACGTGACGACGGCTGTAGCTTCCTCGTTGTCCGCTGAAATTGTGCGGCAGGTCTTGATTTTTCCACTCTTTTTGTTGGTGGGAGATGGTGTGGGCCGAGTTACTTCTGACACCAAGTCTGGATGGACCCACATGACCTCTCCTCGTGAGGTGGTGAGAGGTACTAGACCAGCAGCTTGTTCTCGGGACGGAGGAAGATTGGTAATCTCCATTGTCGCGAGAGGGACGGGGATTACCCCGTCTTGAGTCTCCATCGAAGGGAAGTTGCCGAATTGTACGGACACCATATTGGCTGCTACGGTTACCTCTTCGAAGTCGATGGCCAGAGCGTTCGAATCGATGAGGCTTTGGATGTACCGTTTTAGTTGGTAGCAGTCATGTGTAGCGTGGTGTACATAACGGTGGTAATGGCAGAACTTCGGGTTCTCCAAATCAGCCGGCCGAGGCTTCCGTCTTGGTAGAGGAAGCTGAATTCTACCTCCTTGTATGAGCATGTCTAAGATAGGCTTGACGTGGCCGTCTTCGAAAGAGTAAGTGATTTGAGGCCATTGCTTGTCTGCTGGCTGTGGCTCGGGTTTCTGGGCCATGTCGGCCACCATAGCCTGTTTTCCCTTGCTGTCCCGATTGTTGGAGGGGTTACCCCCATTATTGTTGTTGAGACGCTTGCCTTTGTTTTCTCCTTCTGAGATGTGCAACCCCAGTTGGCGTGCCTTCTTCAGTCGTTCTTCAGCGCTTGTGGCACTGATGATGAACGCCTTCCAATCTTTGAATTGACTCTCGCCCATCCAGAGACTGATCGTTGGAAGCAGTCTCTTTTGGCAGATTTCAATCAAAGAAGAATCCGGATTTCCGGAAGGCAGCTTCATGGCGGTCTGGCGGAACCGCTCAATGTAGTTCCTTGTTAGCTTCTTCTCCCCTTGGACGACGTCCATAAGAGTGGACATAGTGACGTCTTGTCCTACTTCATAGAATCGTTTCAAGAACATGTGCTTGAAGCCGGCGAAGAAATGGATGCAGTTGTCCGGTAGATTGCGGTACCAATCAAAGGCGACTCCTTCCAATGCTCCAATGAATAACCGTGTGAGGATCGCATCTTCATGGGGCAGATGGTCGGTGGTGACCTCAAAGTAAGTGATGTACCGACTTGCTGAGGTTTTGCCATCATACGGGTTGATGTTGAACGGCTTATATCTTGGTTGGAATGGAACATCCCTCCATTCAGCAGGGTATGGTTGTCGTATTCTGAGATCTTGAGCATTTTCTCGGGCATAAAACATGGCACGGAGCTCCTGGACCTCTCTTCTTACTTTTTGGGTCTCATCTGTCGTGGCGGGGGCTGTTATTTCGGAAGGATTATTGCCCGGGTTTGGTACCGCTGAGTTCGAATCTACATTGACCGTAGGGCCTATGTTTGTTTGACCAGACGCTCCTCCTTGTAGAATGGGCAGGGCCGCTTTAATCTCGTCTACAGACTTGACCAAAGCAAGTAATATGGCTTCGAGACTGTCGATGCGCTGGCGATCACTGGAACCACCTTGATCGCTGTCCGTCATGAACACCGTTCTTACGTGAGGAGTGATGGAAGGAATGGTGGAGGATGTGCCCTCTGAGTCGTACCCATACACCGAGAAGTCATCGGGAAAGGTGGGAATATTCTCTTCGGGCTCGGACTCGGAGGGAATGGTATCCCCAGCTTCAGAGCTTGCCTTGTCTTGAGAGTTACGGATGCCCTCGGGGGCATCAGCGTCCGTTGCTCCTGATGGAAGAGTTTTTTGTGCGGACTCGGTTCCTTGGAACATCGGATTGTTGCGGATGTTCGGAGGAGTGCTACCCCCAGCTTCTTCAACCCCCAGCGATGTGGATGATGAATTTCCCATCGCGGTAAATTTCATTTTTGAACGGGTGTGTTGGAATACACCAGTGGAGGACAACCATTTAGACGACAGTTTCTTAGTTGTAGTGGTTGATATCTTCGGACTTGAGATGCTCGTTTTCTTCCTCCTCTCTTCGGCGGGGACTTTTTGAGCAGAATTGCAGGAGACAACGGGAGGTACCTCATCTTCTGAGTTCGGGTGTTGTAGCCGTTGGAAGACGGATGGCCGAACTTCCGTCATTGTCGCGTTGTTGCAGCAGCAATTGACGATGATTTAGGTACAGCGATGTCCAAGCGAGGACTCTTTGCACACCGACACTCCTTCTCTTTCCTTGCGCTTGTGGAGGATCGTCTCCCGTAGGTCAGAGGAACCACTCTGTCTGTTTGCCGCGGGGGGCTGGACATGAGCAGTTGTATACAACTTTCCATCTGAGGCCCGTGTGATAGTCAACGGGATGCTCCGATAGTCAGAGGCTGGGACAGCTGACTGGGCTCGATGAGCCCGCGCTGCCCTAGACTTTCTCCCTTTAGCACTTGTCGGTGCGTAATAGGAGGAGTCCAAGTTGAATGCCACAGGGTCTGGCTTATCATACAGAGAATCATCAGGGTCGGGACCGTATGAGAAACGGTCGAAGACCGATCGAGAGAAGCGTGGAACGGACGCTATGCTGCTAGAGTTGGGTACCGTGTAGGCTGTCTGCATGCGGTCGTCTTCTGCTGTCGGATGAGTTGTCTTTGGACGGCTATGAGTCACGACCGTGCAGACTGGCCGCATGCGGTTGGCAATAGTGGCCGCATGGGTTTTCTGTAAGCGACTGACTCCTGTAGCCTCATATGTTTCATCCATGTGATTGGCGACTGTAGCTGCATAAACTATACGGCTGCCAGATGTGACCGCATGATTCTTCTTCATGCGGCTAGCGACTGTGGCCGCATGGGCTTTGTCCATGCGGCTAGCGGATGTGGTCGCATGAGCCTTTTTCACTCGGCTAGCACCCCTATGCGGCTCAGTTCGCGTAGAGTTTATCTTTGCCCCTGCAAGTCCAGCATCAAAGTGTTTTCTTCTACCGGACTTGGGGACAGCAGAGTTGTCTACGGTCTGAAGTGGGGCCGCAGAAGAGTCCTTCTCGTCGTCTTGAGCAACAGAGGGTATACCGTCGGGGGCTTGGGGAGGAGCAAATAATTTTGCCCTCCACTCTCTGCGAGCCTTTGTCGTGCGGGTGCGCTTCTGGACCGGGCCAGCGCTTCCTTCGGAGAGCATCTCTTCAAACGCTTGTTGGTCGAAGCGGACGACCATCTTTTGTTGCGTGGAGCCAAGCTTGGCTGCATCCGATTGCGTCACCAACTTCTCAGCCGTGGAGAAGTTAGTTCCCTGCAGAGTCGCCATCGTGTTTGCCATTGATTGTAAAAGTAAAGAACAATTATCGGAGGACTGAACTTAGACTCACAATACAAACTCGCTTGTACAAAGAAAGCCTAGGAACGAAAACCTAGGTACAACAATCTAAGTACAATTGTTTATTTTAGATTCTGGGGGGTGACGATAGAGGCTCGGGAAGGCGACGGCAGCCCTGCCTTACTCCTTGGACGATCGGTATGCAGCCTTGGCTCCTCGTGTGAAGATGGTTGGCGTTGACGAAGAAGGGCTCTTTTTGCTCCTCTGTTGCTCTCCTGGCTTCTCTCTCTCTCTGTGTATTTTCTCTCTGACTCTGTATTTTTTTATTCTTTTGTTGTCGGTCGTCCTTTTTGCAGAGAAATGATGCTGGCTATTTATAAGAGTGGGGTATGATCATTAGGGTTTGCTAATGATCATTTGTTTGGAATGTCGGCGCTCCCTCAATCTATTTGAACCCTTGATCTTGATTACAATGAATCTAGGCCATTAATGCGGATAGCACCGAATCTTGTGAGCAATTAATGTCAACTGCTTTAAACCTTCATGATGGATTATACCAATGTGTCACCCTCATTTCCCGTATTTTCCAGTATTTCGTATTTATACTCGTATCTGGATTTTGGCATGTATTTTTATATTTTTCTCAGCTTGTGGAATCTCGGTATTTCTTGTATTTTGGGTTTTGGGCTTGGCCCGGTTTTAATTGGTTTGGAATCGGTTTGGTTTGGTTTATGTGTGGAATACCCTAACCCTAAGCTCCACCCTCAAGCACACCACAACACCCTCTTTATAACTCCACCAACCACTTTTCTCTCTTCATAAACACCATTAATTTCTTCTTCTTCTTCCTCCGCACAACTTCCCAACCCTTAGGCAAGTGCATCTTGCCACTTCATGAGAACCATATTTTCTTGGTCCATTTGTTAGATTAGGCCATAGAGACCAACATTAGTTCTTGGGTTTTTGTGATTTGGAGCCTCTATTGTTGTAGATCTAAGTTCTCCTATTTTCGGATTTTGTATGTTTTGATCCACTTTTGTTGGAGTTCTGTGAGTTTTGATGTTTCCATGAGGAAGAGCCTTCAGTTTCACTCCAGTTGGAGCCTTGGAAATCCGAATTTGGAGTTCGGATGGCCAAGTTATGAACTTTTGAAGTTTTGGTTTCAGCCATGTGTTCTTGCTATTTGGAGAAGACAGTGAGCAGTGTGCAGTGTGCAGAGCTGTTTAGCTACGCACACTGAGCTACGCGCGCTCTTTAGCGCTATGTACGCAGGCTTGAGTGTGATTCCTGTTGAAAGCGTGTCTCCTCGAGTGTGCGTGACTTTTCACGCACACTGTTCCCTTGAGTGTGCGTGACTTTTCACGCACACTGTTCCCTTGAGCGTGCGTGACTTTTCATACACTGTTTCCTTGAGCGTGCGTGACTTTTCACACACTGTTCCCTTGAGCGTGCGTGACTTTTCACACACTGTTCCCTTGAGCGTGCGTGACTTTTCACACACTGTTCCCTTGAGCGTGCGTGACTTTTCACACACTGTTCCCTTGAGCGTGCGTGACTTTTCACATACTGTTCCCTTGAGCGTGCGTGACTTTTCACACACTGTTCCTTTGAGGGTGCGTGACTTTTCACACACTGTTCCCTTGAGTGTGCGTGACTTTTCACACACTGTTCCCTTGAGCGTGCGTGACTTTTCACGTACACTTCTCTGTAGCGCGCGTGACTTTCACGAACGCGGCTCTTTCAGCGTGCGTGACTTTTGTACGCTGCTGCCCTGACCCCTTGTTTAACCCTTGACCCTTTGAGTTTTGGTTTTATTTCCTTAAGGCTTGGCTTTTCTATGACCTTGTATATTGATATTTTATTAGGTATTTTACACTCATTTTATATCCTTACGTCTTTTGTCATGAACTTGATTTTACTTGTTATGTTTGGAATGACCATTGTACATGACTTGGTATGGCAAGGGACTAGCATAACACGACAGTGACCCGTAATGGTGCACTCTTGACATGACCAACATGACTTGATAGTGGCCCGTGGCGGCGCACTCCTGACTTGACATGACTTGATAACTTAACTTGACTTGCCTTGACACCGTGGGTGGTTCCTTCTTGCTTGCTTGTTAATCCACTTGTCCAGTCTCGCATCATGTCTAGGATGGGACTCCTGAGTACCACGGTCAGGAGTACCTACTAAAATGGATTAAGGTTAATAACTAGAATAACACAGTAGTCATGAAGAGATGACACAGCTACAGGCAATCCCATTACCTGGGCGCTCTTGGGATCTGTAGTCTGCCGTCGAGTAGGGCACATTTCCAGCGCACCGTCGAGTGTTGCACCCTCTAAGTCACCTAAGGGTACATTTGTCTCTTGGGCGATGTACCCACCTGAATTCAACCCTAATCTTTCGTCCTGGGTAGCCTGGATGGTCTGCAGGGCTTGTGGCTGTGGAACAATCTCACTGCATCTTGTTAGTAATTAGGCCTGTGATAACCCTAGTTAGTTAAAGTAGTAAGCCGTAGTATCTGCTTGGCCGTGATTGATTGAATGAAGTATAACCAGTCCGGGCATGTCTTGATCAGTACCAGATTATTTCCTGTCGTAATTGCTTACATTATTATCTTGTCGATAAATGGTGGGAAACCAAGCTCTGTTCAGATGAAGGGTTACAACCCCGGTCCTTGTTTGGTTTACGGGTTGTAACCTGGCTATCGGAATAGTTCCATGGTTATCTCGTCGTATATCATCCTGACATATTTTCGTGAATTCTAGTTTTAATATTATATCTTCTTGTGTTGATGCTGGCTTTTGTTCTTATTTCGTGGCCCCCTTATGGCACTTGCTCTTTCTGGGGTTGACCCAGCTGGTTTTGTGTGGCCAGATTTCGGAGCAGCTCCCGAGGATCTACCAAGCTTCCAGCCCGATGGTGGCGACTAGAAGGAACCCGGGCTACGAGTGGGTTTTCTATTTTGTTTCGCTCACTCTATTGTAAATTTATTCTTTTGAGGCGTTTAGCCGACGAGAACCTGTTAGCTCGATGCACTTTTACTTACTGTCTGCCTACGGGCTGTAACATGATTGACAAATCCTAGGGTTGATCATGTATGACTTAAACTCTTGCTAGTCCTAACATTTTGTACGACTAGCTTCATGATCAGCTGATATATAATATTTGGGACGCCTTTTATTGTATATTTAATGATCATACATCTTGTAATTATATTACTTGCTTAAGATTGAGACAATAGGCTTGACCTTAAGAGACTGTTGGCTTGTAGTAAACCCTCATATCTAGACAGCCGTGACCGTATAGTTGAGATGTATTCTATTTCAATATACGTAGCTGGCTATGTCTGCCCCCGCTCTCCAGTATTCTGGTTCTGGGGCGTGACATGGTTTAAGTGGTGGCCCATGCAGGTCTTGTCAATCAAGAAATGTGAGGGTTTACCGAATAGATGTCTCAATCAGTATTCGCCCTTGATCTCCGCCCGTATTTTCGAATCCCTGAAATTCTTGCCCTGATTACATGCTTGTATCGTTGATCTGTCCTGGTCCTTTCTTATTGTTTTCCTGTGTCGTCTTCCTCAGCGGCACTGTACCTGGTCCTACCGATCAGCAAGGAAGAGCACCTCTCATGGACCAGCAGCAACCCGGAGATCAAGCCCAGCATTCCGGGGTCGCCTCCAGAGTGATACCCACTGGAGGAGAGTCACCAGTTCGGCCCGTCCAGCCCGCAGAGCCAGATTATGGTACCTTAGTAGGCCTCATCAGAACCTTGATAGCTTTCCAGGATCGTCGAAGCGACGCCCTGCACCAGACAGTTCAAGATGCTTTGACCCGAGGCGGACATCCAGGGAACCAGGCGGCCAAAAGCTTCAAGCGATTGAACCCTCCTTTCTTCGACGGCACCGAGGATGCGATTGCCGCGGATGCATGGCTTCAGGATACCGAGGTGATTCTGGAAGCAGCTAGGACACCTGAGAATGAGAAGGTGGCGGTGGTACGCCTGCAGTTGTTGGACTTGGCTCGCAGTTGGTGGACAGCGCAAGCCATGGGATTAGTGGCACCCATTGCTTGGGTAGTGTTTAGAGAGAGATTCCAGACGAAGTATTTCGATGCTGTGGCTCGATACGACTTACAGACCAGATTTACCAACTTGAAGCAAGGAGGCAGATCTGTCGACAGTTATGCATCAGAGTTTTCTAGACTCAGTAGGTTTGCCCCCACCTTGGTGGCGACCGAGTTTGATAGGGCCCAGCAGTTCCAGCAGGGACTGCATTTGGAGATCTTGTTGGCAGTTGAGCAGTTCGAGCACCAGACGTTCGATGCAGTCTTGAGAGCAGCTAGGAGGCATGAGTACACCTCCCAGAGGATCGTGGATAGGACCGGAGGTAGGAAGCGGTCCCACAGTCAGATGCACCAATCATCAGCTCCAGCCCCGGCAGCTAGGGGATTGACTATTGGAACTCCGAGGTGGGCGGCCTCAGTGACGTCGGTTCAGCATTCGACCCCGACGTACCCGCAGCAGCAGAAGCAGAAGCAGACTTCCGCGATGGGATGTTCTCATTGCGGAAAGCCAGGACATGTAGTGGCAGACTGTCGCAGGGCACAAGGATTGTGCCTGGCTTTTGGAGCAGCAGATCATAGGGTTGGGGCTTGCCCGAATAAGGGTGGTTCATCAGCATCCAACCCTTCTAGCTCTTCGGGGAGAGGACCGGCCCCAGCACCAGTTCAGCAGCAGCAGTATCAGTCTTCGAGGCCCTTGCCGCCTCAGTCTCAGGCATTCCAGCAACAGCACCCCCAGCAGTATACACAAGTCCAAGCTCATACCCGGAATAGGCAGAGAGGTTTCCAGCAGAGGGGACCCGCAGCTTGAGGTCAGGCCATGATGATGGCTATGGAAGAAGAAGTTGCACCAGGTGAGGTAGTGGCAGGTACTATTCTCGTCAACTCCTTTCCAGCTTCGGTATTGTTTGATTCTGGTGCATCGCATTCATTCATGTCTGTACGATTCGCGACACGGATAGGATTGGAGCCCGAGTCATTATCAGTGAGGCTCAATATACTTACTGGTAATGGTCTTGTGGGAGTAGATCGTGTGTTTTCCTCGTGTCGGATCGTAGTTAGCGGTAGGGAATTCTCCGCTAGATTCATAGAGTTTCCTATGGCAGACTATGATGTAGTCCTAGGCATGGATTGGTTGAGGAACCAGTATGCTAGGATAGACTTCCATATTGGCAGAGTTGTCTTTAGTATCCCCGGCGAGCCAGAGTTTTCGTTTTCCAGAGGCGCAGTGGAGCCGTCTTTCCCAGCATTGCGGATGGCAGTAGCAGCAGTGCAGTTACCCCGGATAGTTGAAGAGTTTCCAGATGTCTTTCCAGAGGAGCTTCCAGGGATGCCGCCAGAGCGGGAGATCGAGTTCACTATAGACTTGATTCCCGAGACAGCACCAGTGTTAGAGCGAGTCTACAGGATGGCGCCTTCAGAATTGGAGATTTTGTACAAGATGACTGAAGAACTGAGGACCAAGGGATTCATTCGTGCAAGTGGATCGCCTTGGGGAGCCCCGATGTTTCTTATGAAAAAGAAGGATGGTACGTCCAGGCTATGTGTTGATTATCATACCTTGAATTCGGTGACAATCAAGAACAGATACCCTCTTCCGAGGATAGATGACTTGTTTGATCAGCTTAGAGGGGCTTCAGTGTTCTCGAAGATCGACTTGCGGTCAGGATACCACCAGATCAGCGTCAGAGAGCAGGACATCCCGAAGACAGCATTCAGATCGAGGTATGGACATTGGGAGTTCCTTGTTATGCCCTTTGGAGCGACCAATGCGCCGACAGTATTCATGGACCTCATGAATCGCATTTTCATGCCTTACTTGGACCAATTTGTGATCATGTTCCTAGATGAGATCCTGGTCTACAGTAAGAGTGAAGCAGAGCATGAGCAGCATCTCAGAGTCGTCCTTCAGACGCTTAGGGAGCATCAGTTGTACGCCAAGTTCAGTAAATACGAGTTCTGGCTCGATCGCATTTCGTACTTGGGTCACATCATTACCCGAGGAGGAGTGGAAGTGGATCCCCAGAAGATTGTGGCTATCGAGTCATGGCCGGTACCCAGCTCAGTGGCAGAGGTTCGCAGCTTTCTTGGATTGGCCGGCTACTACCGACGGTTCGTTTCAGATTTCGTAAGGATTTCAGCACCGATGACCCAGTTGACCCGCAAGGATGTGCCGTTTGTTTGGACAGCAGAGTGCCAGGAATCATTTGAGAAGTTGAAGCGAGGTTTGATAACGGCTCCCATTCTCACCCTTCCAGATGGGACCGGAGGATTCACAGTTTATTGCGACGCTTCAGGCAGAGGATTGGGGTGTGTCTTGATGCAGCATGGAAAGGTAATATCTTATGCGTCACGTCAACTTTGTGACCATGAGAAGAATTACCCGACCCATGACTTGGAATTGGCGGCGGTAGTGTTTGCCTTGAAGTTGTGGAGACACTACTTGTACGGAGATAGAGTGGAGATCTTTACTGATCATAAGAGCCTGAAGTATGTTTTCACCCAGAAGGACCTTAATATGCGACAGAGAAGATGGCTCGAGCTATTGGTGGATTATGATGTGGATTTGCAGTATCATCCCGGGAAGGCCAACGTTGTAGCAGATGTATTGAGCAGGAGAGCCGGAGTTTATTTTCTGACGGCGCAACCAGAATTACTGACAGATCTTCAGAAGATGGGAATTGAAGTGGTTCTTCCAACCAGCGTGGCATTGATGGCCAGCCTACAGGTTCAGTCCAGCATAGTTGAGAGGATCCGGATGGCGCAGTCAACAGATCCCAAGATCCAGCGACTCAGAGCAGAGTGTGAAGCAGGAAGAAGGCCAGAGTTATGTATCCATGAAGACGGTACACTTCGGCACGGCACTCGTCTTTGTGTACCTAGTGGAGATATCAGACAGGAAGTCATGGCAGAAGCCCACAGTTCACAGTATTCTATTCATCCGGGTGGTACGAAGATGTACCGTGATATTCGTCAGCATTTTTGGTGGAATGGCATGAAGAGGGAGATAGCCTGGTTTGTCTCTCGGTGTTTGGTTTGCCAACAGGTTAAAGCTGAACATCAGAGACCCGCTGGACTTTTTCAGCCCTTACCGATCCCAGAATGGAAATGGGAACATATAACCATAGATTTCGTGACCGGATTGCCCAGATCTCCGGCCGGCAGAGATGCTATTTGGGTAATTGTGGACATGCTTACCAAGGTGGCACACTTTCTCCCGTTCAGAGTTAGACAGTCGACGGCGCAGCTAGCAGAGATGTACCTCAGGCAGATCATCAGGCTTCACGGTGTGCCAGTCAGCATCTCCTCGGACAGGGATTCAAGATTCACATCACACTTTTGGCGCAGCTTGCAGAAGAGTTTGGGGACTCGTCTCCAGTTCGGCTCAGCTTATCACCCGCAGACGGATGGTCAGTCCGAGCGCACAATCCAGACTCTTGAAGATATATTTAGATCTTGTACCCTTGACTTCGGTGGTTCATGGGAGAATCATCTGCACCTGGTAGAATTCTCGTACAACAACAGTTATCAGGCCAGTATCCAGATGGTACCGTTCGAGGCACTGTATGGCAGGAAGTGCAGATCCCCGCTAGCATGGGACGATATCGGGGAGAGGCAGATGCTCGGACCCGAGTTGATTTCCCAGACGATTGAAGTGGTCAGGAAGGTCAGAGATCACCTCCGAGTTGCCCAGGACCGCCAGCGCCACTGGGCCGATGCTCATCGGCGTCCCTTAGAATTTGCTGTCGGCGACCATGTATTCCTTAGGATCTCGCCTAACCGTGGCGTCATTCGCTTTGGCATGCAGGAAAAGCTTAGTCCTAGGTATATAGGGCCGTTCGATATTCTAGAGCGAGTAGGAGATGTATCCTATCGTCTCGCTCTTCCGCCGTCGCTAAGTGAGGTGCATGATGTATTCCATGTGTCCCAATTACGACGGTATATTCCGGATCCGAGCCACGTCCTAGACCATTCGAATTGGTTGCTGGTACCAACCTTTCGTATGAGGAGAGGCCCGTGTCTATATTGGACCGGAGGGAGAAGATACTCAAGAACAAGACTATTAAATTAGTCCGTGTTGCTTGGGGTCATCACTCTCTAGGTGAGTCAACGTGGGAGTGTGAGGACGACATCCGATAGCGATATCCCTACCTGTTTGACTCGTGAGGTATAATGTCTTTCTTATGCCTTACGTTTTCCCTTCCTTGCTTGCATTGTATGATTGTATGATTGAACTGCTTAGTGTAGCTTACCTGTGCTTAGTATAGCTTGTCGTGGCAATCTCTAGCTCCTTGATTAAATTCCGAGGACAAAATTCTTTTAAGGTGGGTAGAGTTGTCACCCTCATTTCCCGTATTTTCCAGTATTTCGTATTTATACTCGTATCTGGATTTTGGCATGTATTTTCATATTTTTCTCAGCTTGTGGAATCTCGGTATTTCTCGTATTTTGGGTTTTGGGCTTGGCCCGGTTTTAATTGGTTTGGAATCGGTTTGGTTTGGTTTATGTGTGGAACACCCTAACCCTAAGCTCCACCCTCAAGCACACCACAACACCCTCTTTATAACTCCACCAACCTCTTCTCTCTCTTCATAAACACCATTAATTTTTTCTTCTTCTTCCTCCGCACAACTTCCCAACCCTTAGGCAAGTGCATCTTGCCACTTCATGAGAACCATATTTTCTTGGTCCATTTGTTAGATTAGGCCATGGAGACCAACATTAGTTCTTGGGTTTTTGTGATTTGGAGCCTCTATTGTTGTAGATCTAAGTTCTCCTATTTTCGGATTTTGTATGTTTTGATCCACTTTTGTTGGATTTCTGTGAGTTTTGATGTTTCCATGAGGAAGAGCCTTCAGTTTCACTCCAGTTGGAGCCTTGGAAATCCGAATTTGGAGTTCGGATGGCCAAGTTATGAACTTTTGAAGTTTTGGTTTCAGCCATGTGTTCTTGCTGTTTGGAGAAGACAGTGAGCAGTGTGCAGAGCTGTTTAGCTACGCACACTGAGCTACGCGCGCTCTTTAGCGCTACGTACGCAGGCTTGAGTGCGCTTCCTGTTGGAAGCGTGTCTCCTCGAGTGTGCGTGACTTTTCACGCACACTGTTCCCTTGAGTGTGCGTGACTTTTCACGCACACTGTTCCCTTGAGCGTGCGTGACTTTTCACACACTGTTCCCTTGAGCGTGCGTGACTTTTCACACACTGTTCCCTTGAGCGTGCGTGACTTTTCACACACTATTCCCTTGAGCGTGCGTGACTTTTCACACACTGTTCCCTTGAGTGTGCGTGACTTTTCACACACTGTTCCCTTGAGCGTGCGTGACTTTTCACACACTGTTCCCTTGAGCGTGCGTGACTTTTCACACACTGTTCCCTTGAGCGTGCGTGACTTTTCACACACTGTTCCTTTGAGTGTGCGTGACTTTTCACACACTGTTCCCTTGAGTGTGCGTGACTTTTCACACACTGTTCCCTTGAGGGTGCGTGACTTTTCACACACTGTTCCCTTGAGCGTGCGTGACTTTTCACGCACACTGCTCTGTAGCGCGCGTGACTTTCACGAACGCGGCTCTTTCAGCGTGTGTGACTTTTGTACGCTGCTGCCCTGACCCCTTGTTTAACCCTTAACCCTTGGAGTTTTGGTTTTATTTCCTTAAGGCTTGGCTTTTCTATGACCTTGTATATTGATATTTTATTAGATATTTTACGCTCATTTTATATCCTTACGTCTTTTGTCATGAACTTGATTTTACTTGTTATGTTTGGAATGACCATTGTACATGACTTGGTATGGCAAGGGACTAGCATAACACGACAATGACCCGTAGTGGTGCACTCTTGACATGACCAACATGACTTGATAGTGGCCCGTGGCGGCGCACTCCTGACTTGACATGACTTGATAACTTAACTTGACTTGCCTTGACACCGTGGGTGGTTCCTTCTTGCTTGCTTGTTAATCCACTTGTCCAGTCTCGCATCATGTCTAGGATGGGACTCCTGAGTACCACGGTCAGGAGTACCTACTAAAATGGATTAAGGTTAATAACTAGAATAACACAGTAGTCATGAAGAGATGACACAGCTACAGGCAATCCCGTTACCTGGACGCTCTTGGGATCTGTAGCCTACCGTCGAGTAGGGCACATTTCCAGCGCACCGTCGAGTGTTGCACCCTCTAAGTCCCCTAAGGGTACATTTGTCTCCTGGGCGATGTACCCACCTGAATTCAACCCTAATCTTTCGTCCTGGGTAGCCTGGATGGTCTGCAGGGCTTGTGGCTGTGGAACAATCTCACTGCATCTTGTTAGTAATTAGGCCTGTGATAACCCTAGTTAGTTAAAGTAGTAAGCCGTAGTATCTGCTTGGCCGTGATTGATTGAATGAAGTATAACCAGTCCGGGCATGTCTTGATCCAGTACCAGATTGTTTCCTGTCTTGATTGCTTACATTATTATCTTGCCGATAAATGGTGGGAAACCAAGCTCTGTTCAGATGAAGGGTTACAACCCCGGTCCTTGTTTGGTTTACGGGTTGTAACCTGGCTATCGGAATAGTTCCATGGTTATCTCGTCGTATATCATCCTGACATGTTTTCGTGAATTCTAGTTTTAATATTATATCTTCTTGTGTTGATGCTGGCTTTTGTTCTTATTTCGTGGCCCCCTTGTGGCACTTGCTCTTTCTGGGGTTGACCCAGCTGGTTTTGTGTGGCCAGATTTCGGAGCAGCTCTCGAGGATCTACCAAGCTTCCAGCCCGATGGTGGCGACTAGAAGGAACCCGGGCTACGAGTGGGTTTTCTATTTTGTTTCGCTCACTCTATTGTAAATTTATTCTTTTGAGGCGTTTAGCCGACGAGCACCTGTTAGCTCGATGCACTTTTACTTACTGTCTGCCTACGGGCTGTAACATGATTGACAAATCCTAGGGTTGATCATGTATGACTTAAACTCTTGCTAGTCCTAACATTTTGTACGACTAGCTTCATAATCAGCTGATATGTAATATTTGGGACGCCTTTTATTGTATATTTAATGATCATACATCTTGTAATTATATTACTTGCTTGAGATTGAGACAATAGGCTTGACCTTAAGAGACTGTTGGCTTGTAGTAAACCCTCATATCTAGACAGCCGTGACCGTATAGTTGAGATGTATTCTATTTCAATATACGTAGCTGGCTATGTCTGCCCCCGCTCTCCAGTATTCTGGTTCTGGGGCGTGACACAATGTCCGATTGCTCGCCACGTGTCCTATTGGCTTTATGATAAATGATATGCCTTGATCTCGGTAATTATGAGGATGACGTCAAATATATTTGTTGAGATTCGGTTAAATCCTTGATTGATCCGATGCCACATGTTTTAATTGTGGGGCCTGCCAGAGCCGCATAGGATAGGCAAGACTTGAACCGCAGGGAGGTAATCTTCATGAGCCGCATAGGACAACGCCTTATGGAGCCGCAGGGGATGATCTCTCAATGAGCCGCATATGCATAATCTCTACGAGCCGCATAGGCTAGCGTTGTATTGAGTCGCAGGGACTGGGCTCTCGGTGGGCCGCATATGGCTGATTTCTGCTGGCCATATAGGGTGACTTCTTAGTGAGCGGCATAAAGCTGTTCTCATTTAAGCCGCATGAGACGTGCCACGTGACAATCTAGGACCTCTGTCGGATCTGGTCAGAGATTTTCTTCTTTCCCCGAAGAGTCTGTCATTATGGCAGAACCATTATGACGCTTTATGTCAGAGCCGTCACGGTCGTCGAGTCATGTCAGGACATTAAATGAGGCCATTACTCAAATGGCCAGCTGTAGGGAGGGATCCCAAGGGGGGATGTGGCGTCGATCGGGCCGCATATTCCTGCTGAACCGCATACACTCCCGAGCCGCATGAGACTGAGAGTCTTCTTTGAATCGCATAAGGCAGCTCCTGTATGAGCCGCATGGGCTTCTTCCCAGAGCCGTATGGACCATTACTCTGATATTTTTCCATGCTTCTACAAAGCCCTGGCAGACTTCTTAGCAGCCCACCCAGGCTCGGAGTCCTCCAGGATAGATGAAGAGATCCCAGATGAGGTCGCCAACTCGCATGCAACCTCTCACGAGAATATATGGCGAATGTTCTTCGACGGTGCTTCGAGGACCGGACCTAAAGACAATATAGTAGTCGGAGTCGGGGTAGTATTGATCTTCCCTTCCGGATTGGTGATTAACCGCGCTTATTCCCTCACAGAGCCCTGCTCTAACAATGTGGCCAAGTACAACGCTCTGGTCATTGGTCTCCAACTCGCAAGAGAGCTGGGGGTAGAATACCTTGAAGCATACGGCGATTCCCAACTAATCGTCAATCAGATCCGGGGCTCATACGAGGTCCGTCACGAAGACATGGTCCCCTATCACCAAATAGCGATTGACATCATCTCGTCATTCGAGGGGTTCTTCATCGAACATGTCCCCAGACTCCGAAATATCGAAGCCAATGCCCTAGCTGGTCTTGCCGCTTCTTTAGCAGTTCCGAACTCTGATCGCCAATCAGTAGATGTGATAGGCCACGAACTAGTCTGTCCCAAGAACAATGTGCAATTCGTGGCGAGTTATTCCGCCCAGACGATTGATGATGCCCCAGATTGGAGACAACCATTCATCGACTTCGTCGTCTACGACATCCTGCCCGAGAACCCAAAGGAAGCTACTTCCATCATACGGCGTTCTCTCAGATTCTTCTACGATACAGAGACGAAAATGCTGTATCGTCGCTCCTACGACTGATTACTGCTTCGGTGTCTGTCAAATACAGAAGCCAAAGAAGCCGTACGAGAAGCTCATGACGGTGTCTGCGGGGCCCACCTGCCCGGCCCAAAACTGCAAGACCGCCTTCGCCGAATGGGCTACTATTGGCCCACAATGGTGGCAGATACGATAGATTATGCTAGAAAATGCAAAGCCTGCCAAGTCCACGCGGACTTCATTCACCAACCATCCGAGTTTCTACATCCGACAGTGGCGTCCTGGCCATTCGAAGCATGGGGAATGGATATCATTGGTCCAATCACCCCACCTTCCTCCCGAGGACATCGCTTCATACTTGCGATCACTGATTACTTCTCCAAAT
The DNA here is from genome assembly GCA_029216955.1 of Iris pallida. Classification (NCBI taxonomy): domain Eukaryota; kingdom Viridiplantae; phylum Streptophyta; class Magnoliopsida; order Asparagales; family Iridaceae; genus Iris; species Iris pallida. The sequence continues at coordinate 7,450,908 of JANAVB010013395.1, read as the reverse complement.
GGGCGGAAGCTGTCCCGCTCACAGAAGTTAAGACTTCAAACGTGATCAGCTTCCTTAAGCATCACGTCATCTACCGCTTTGGACTGCCCCGAAGGATCATCCATGATAATGGTCCGCAGTTTGCAAGCCACGCATTCTATCGGTTTTGCGATAAGCATCGTATTCAGAATGTCGCTTCGACACCGTACAACCCGGCAGTAAACGGGTTGGCAGAGGCATTCAACAAAACAATCATCAAACTCCTCAAGATGTTTGTCTCCTCTAACAAATGCGACAGGAACGAGAAGCTCGGTGAATGCTTATGGGCTTATCGCACCACAGTTCTAACAGCCACTGGGAATACACCATTCTCCCTGGTGTATGGGAGTGAAGCAGTCCTCCCATTGGAGACTCAGATCCCCTCACTATGCGTCGCCCTCATGCATCAATTGACGACAGACGAAAACCACCATCGTCGGCTACAGGAATTGGAAGAACTAGATGAAAAGCGCCTCTTGGCTCAGCAACAAATTGAGCTATACCAAGCACGCATCTCCGGAGCCTTCAACAAGAAGGTCAAAATCAGAACATTCCAGGTGGGCGATCTCGTTCTGGCAGTACGGAGGCCGATGGTCATGACTCACAAGACCGCCGGCAAATTCCAGCCAAAGTGGCAAGGCCCATTCATCATTGAGATAGTATTCTCCAACGATGCTTACCGCCTCGCAAAACAAAACGGAGACTTGCTCATGTTGCCCGTCAACGGCAAGTTCCTGAAGAAATATTATGTCTAAACGACATTCTCTCCAGATCATCGAGTCATGTACCCGCTGGTACCGCTGAACTCACCCCCACATTCCCTTAAGATTATCGAGTCATGTACCCGCTGGTGCCGCTGAACTCACACTTTCTCAATATTCTAAATTACCGAGTTATGTACCCGCTGGTGCCTCTGAACTCAAATTTCGGTCACTCTTTTAGATAGTAAGTCACGTATGATTATACCTCTGAACTTCCTTCCTGGAAGAGATCCTCCCTCATGATCCACTACCCGCACTCCCAGTGCACAAAAAGGGTAACCGATCCATAAAGTTCTGAAACGGCCATGTCCTCATTACCTCTGAGTCGTTTTCACTTCCACCAAAAACAAACCGCCCCCTCGCATATAACTTCCACGTTCTCCTACCTCTGAGTCGTTCTGTGTACCCCCTCTTCATTGAGCCCACTCCTGCCATGTCCTCATTACCTCTGAGTGGGAAGGCTCCGTCGAAGAAACCTTCATGCTTGCCATGTATACATTACCTCTGAGCAAGTATGTCGGTTCTCTTTCAACCTATTATCTGTATCCACAACCAGAGTACGACAAGGATAATAGGTCCACAAATGTCCTCTGTTGACCACAAACGTCCTATGTTGACCACAAATGTCTGCTGTTGACCACGAATATCTTTCGTGAAGTCTTCCCTGCCATGTCCTCATTACCTCTGAGCAGGAAGATTCCACGGTAAAACCCTCATGCTTGCCATGTCCTCATAACCTCTGAGCAAATATGTTGGTTTTTCTTTCACCCTATTATCCGTATCCTGAACCAGGGTACGCCAAGGATAATAGGTCCACAAATATCCCTTGCTAAGCTTCTTAGCATAAATCTACCATCTCACCATGCCCCGGGAGTCCAGCTGCTCTATGGCATTCTTTTTTCTAATACCGAGAGCACCCATGACCACTTTGTCATGGATGTTCCGGACACCCTGACCAAACTTGTTATCCGTACCTAAAACCAAGGTACGCCTAGGGTAACAGGTCCACAAATAATCCCCCAGCGAGTCCAATACCACAAACGCCACAAGTACAAGAAAGAGAAGATGAGTTGAAACATGCTCATTTATTCAAAATTCAAAGTGCAACATCATTTGGGATCACATCCCTTACAAAAAGAAAAGAAAAAAAGAGAAGCAAAAGAAAACAAAAAACTGATCACTGCTCTGGGGCACATAACGTCCTGAGACGGTCCGTCAGCAAGGCAACCGACCGCTCAAACCTCTGGGTAGCTCGACGCTCCGCCTCTTGGGTCAGCACCGCCTCGTCCTCCAGTCGAGCATGGGCTTGCCAGTTATCCTCGAATCTCTTAAAGGCCCGCTCCAAGTTAACAGAAGATCGGGAAACCTTCTCGGCCTCCCGAACGATCGACTCCTGTTCCGTCTGAGTAGCCTTTAGCTCTGACTCTAAGAAGGCCAACTCCTTCTGGAGGGCGAGAATTCGCTCCTTCATGTCAGCAATTCCACGAGAAGCAGACTCTTCCCGGGCACGACAAGCCTGACTCCGACGACCCAGCCTGTCATACGACGCGGAGAAATTGTCAAGGTCTCCCTGTACAACTGGCCCGGCAGTATCTCGAGCGAGCTTGAACCTATCCCGAGCAATAATAAGGATGCCCCGCTCTCGCTCAATCGCAGCAGGCAAGCCCGTCTGCCGTATCGCCAGCAATTGGGTCACCAGCTGATCAGCCTCTGCCAATTTAGGCTCCAGGAGTGCAGCCAACCCCACCCCGCTAGGAAGAGACTTCAAAGTTGTAACTTGACCCCGGGCGCACCGCAGAGACAGAGTAAAAGGGGTCCCCCGTTCCACAGCAGCATCTACGCCCCTCTTTAAATGGCGATAGAAACTGTCGACTACATCCTGCGTCACCTCGTCCAGAGCCTCCGAGGAAGCATGTGTCAACGGAAGTGTAGCCGGCAACGCTGAAGAAGACGCAACAGAATCTGTCGCTCCTGCCACAAGAGAAACAAACTCCGTACGGAAGGACGCATGAACAGCGGCCAACTCCTCTTCAGCGGCCCGCAGAACTTGAATGCTCGGCAGGGCCGAGAGGTCAATCTCCGGAGCCGTATGATCAGCAGAGGATGAGGTGGAGACCATCGCCAGCTCCATTCCCATCTGCCCGGGGCTGGCAGGAGGCCCCTCGACATGAGACGGCGAAGGAGAGGAAATGCTCCGTTCTTCCAGATCACGGCAGGCCGAGCCTTCCCCAAGAACATCCGCGGTGGGAAGTAAAGGGTCAGGACCTGTAGGGCCAAGGCAACCATGAATCGATTTGACCCGGAGGCTATGTTGATAGAGCAAATAAGCCCCCTCACTAGTCAATATTTGGCTTATCTTACCAGTGGAGGAGTGTGGAGGCTGAAGGTCGCCTACAGCCACCGTAGCCTCTTCACCAACAGTCTCCGAGTCAGGTATAATAGGCTCCTCCACCCCGGCACCCTCGGGAAGGGTTGCAACGAGATCGGCGTCACCCTGCTGAAGTTCAGCGATCTCGGAGACGGGCCCGAGGAGACCCTCATCACCCCGGGCCAAGGCCTCAGCAACCTGGGAACTTCCAGCCGCCGCTGAGAGAGCTTCCGCAGAAAGGACCGCGACACACATGTCGCTAATCAAAGCAGCAAGGGCCGGGTCAACGCCAGGGGTAGTAGACGGTTCGGGAGAGCCGGGTTCGTCAGACGCCTACAAAGAAAAAAATGACCAAGTCATATCTCCAAGAAAAAAGAAAACCACAACAAAGAGATGACTCTGACTGGGTCTTACCTCCGGAACATCGTCTGCATCTTCACCCTTCTCGGTAATAGGTAATTCACGAGATCTAACGGCAGCTCTCTTCACGGAAAAGGTCGATCTGCTGTCAGAAGACTCACGTCTGACTCGTTTACATGAGGGACCAGACACAGCGGGAGGCTGTTCTTCCATCACTACTTCCTCTTGTGTAGCAAGTAACAGATCCTCCGCCAGTTCATCGGGTGTGGAAAATGGTTGATCCGGTACTTCTTCACCCCCACCAGAAAAGGAGTCTCCGCTATCATGGTCATCATCCTCCTCAGCCGACTCGGAGGGCTCTGATTCAGGGAGGGGAATCTGGAGCGCTAGTTGCTTTCTAGCCTTGGCCCCCTTTGGCTTCTCCTCTAAATCGGTACCCATGATGAAGCTGGTACTCGGATCGAAATTAACAGGAGGCTTGTTCGCCATAACATGATACAGGGCAGCCACGTACAAAATTTCCCTCGACGCCTTAGCATCGGGAACCGAGAAGCTGGCCCGAGTATGATAAGCGTCATAATAATTCCACGCCCTGACACCATCAAGGACGCTAACTTCAAAGCCCAAGCAAGGATTGGGACAATCAAGGAATAACTGGCTATAGCCAAATTGGTGGGAAAACCTACTAGGTAGGTAGGGCTCCAGATACACGTTATCACGGTTGCGATAAACCAGATACGCGGGACGGATGTTGCGCAACCAGGTGAGCATATTCGGAGATAAAAAGTGAGAAGGTCCGGTGCCATCAAGGTATACACTCCTCACTTCCTCATCAGAAAAAGGAGGAACAGACACAAAAAAGTCACACCAATCCACCCTCGCCAGCGCCCTCCGACAAGCTGGCATAGTATTGTATTCCCAAGACCGGCGATGGCATTTAAAAAGGAAAACGTCTTCATCTGTAGCATCTTTCGCTATTCCAGGTCCCATCAAAGACTTGTAGTGCATCGCCAACCACCCCATCAAATAATGGAAAGGCAGTTCTATGCGCTCAAAATACAGCACCTTATTGCGCGGAATAACCTGGGATGTGAATGTTCGAAGACCATGGTGTATGCTGCACACCATAGCAGGAAGGAGGGCCAGCCTAACTCCAAATACCAGTTTAACGGCGGAAAGGATAAAGTGGCGATCGATCCTCTCGATAGAACCTGCTCCCCCCGAGACTACACAGTTCCGTAGCCATATCATTAAAAATCCAGCCAGAAGCGCCTTCTCTGATATTGGCTTGGTGCCATAGTAAAAATAGCTGAGAGAGTCAGTTTGACTCCCGAATATGTCGCTCTTGGACCGTGACTTCTTGACGCCCGACATCAGGTCCTTTATCTCTCCCTAAGTGCGAGGAGTTCGAGGAGTAACCCCGCCAGAAGGATCAGCTTTAAAAAGATAATTAACCCAGGATGTGGTGTGGGGAGCGGTCACTTCTGAGCTATCCACCATTTTTATAGCCATCTGGTGACAAGCACTATGATGGCACAACAACTCCTGATACACCGCAACAAAACCTGGGAGTCGTCGGTTCAAGTCCTCGAACTCTTCGTTCGACGGGGTATACACCTCGAAAGGCTCATTCCCCCACGGAAGTTTGGAGACAGTATACATCTCATGGAGAGCAAGCCCCAACTCCCCTCTGGGTGCAAAGAACGTCCCCGTTCGTCGATTATACATCTCCAAGAGTGCCACGAACAATGGTTTATTGATAGGAAGCCCGTGACAAGTGCCCCAAATGGCATGATAAAGTCCCATCTCCCGCAGGAATGTTCCGTAGATCTGTAGAACCCAAGTGGTCAACTGGGCCCACGTAGAGGTAGGGTTTATCAGCAATGCCAGCCTAACAGCAGGATAAGATTTTTTGCGAGCAAGTCGATTCAGGAATGTATCAGCTTGAGTGAGTATGATGTTGGGACCGTATACATTCATGAAAGAGCCTGGGGCCAGACCCATCATGTACCGGAGGACGGAATCCTTACCCGCGTACGCTGACCGCATGTTCGGGTTATAATGGATGTTGCCCATCAACATCCCTGATTGGGTAGGAGTTAAGTTACACACCATCTTCCTGTCCAGCAACACCATATTGAACCACGACAAAGGATAATAACGTTCCATGAGAGGAATATGGATCGCCACCCCATCCAAAGAAAAATCCCAGCTCTCGGAAATCTCTAATACTCGGGGATTCTTTATGATTAAAGCATCTCCAAAGAGGAATGAAGGCTTCTGGTATAATCCATCCAGCTTCCCAGTATTCATCATGGAACGGAGGTAATGGAGGGTCTGATTCTCGATGGCGTTCAACCTCTCTGATGGCTCATCGGCAGGGAATTGATTCAACACATGCTTAATTAGGTCGTCAAGACGCACGCCCAAGGCGAATTGATTTGAGCCCACTATAAGTTTCCCCGCAGGATTTACTGGCAGATTCACTGATGAAAAAACAAAAAAACAAAGTCAAAAAGATAGCTGAAACATAAACTATGTGATGCTTATGCGGCTTAGTGCAGCATAGCCTCATGCGGTTCAGTTTAAAAAAGTTCATACAGGCCAGTCCGAATGAGCTTATGCAGCTCGGTTCGAAAGGAGCATATGCGGTTCTATGCGGTTCAGTGCGGATGAGCTTATGCGGTTTAGTTCAAATGAGCTTATGCGGTTCAGTCCAAAATAGGCTTATGCGGTTCAGTTTAAAAAAGCTCATGCGGTCCAGTCCAAGAGAGCTTATGCGGCCCTGAAGATGAAGTAGTTATGCGGCTGCAAACAACAACTTTCATGCGGCTCAGACCTAGGTCATATCCCACGCGACTCGAACATGAGTCGGACATGCAGCATACTTGGCAATACTGGCTCGTGCATAAAATATGCGGCATAGCCGTGACAGTTTATGTTGATGGTCCTACCAGCAATAGGCGGGTGAACGTCGGGGTGAAAAATAGGCACGTCAGCCGGCAGAGGATCCGCCACGTTCGCCGCCGTCGATGAAGACGCGGCCTTCTTGCCCTTCGCTGCCGCAGACGACGATGCGGCCTTCTTGCCCATAGCAACGGTAGTCTTCTTGGGAGCCATTGGCAATCGCTGATGAGAGAAGACGAAGAGGAAGTCGACAGCAAGGAGTTCGAGCAAAGAGGAGAAGGTAAAGAAACCCTCAAAGAATAAAATCACTCCTATTTATAGGTGAAGGAGGCCCAAAAAATCAAAACAAACGCCTCGATCCACGCGCCGCCTAAAAGAATAAAAGAAGAAATGCTTCGGTCAAAACAAAACTGACCCTTGGGATCCTCCCCCAAGAGGCGGCGAATCAAGGGCATTTAATGCTGAAGATTTACACACGTGGTGGGGACACGTGGCAAAAAGTCTATGCGGCCTAACAAGCTCATGCGGCCGGATAAATCCATACGGCTGAATCATCTATGCGGTCAACAAAGGCCATGCTTCTTAGTCAAAGTATTTCAATTTTGCAAATTGAAAACTTTGAAGGGGTCTTGTAGAAGCATGGAAAATATCAGAATAATGATCTATGTAGCTCAGAACAGGAGAACCCCATGCGGCTCATACATGAGTGGTCCCATGCGATTCAGAGAGACTCTTAGTCTCATGCGGCTCATTGCAGGAGAGTCCATGCGGCTTACAAAGGGACAGTCCTATGCGGTTCAAAGAGCCCCCTAGCCGCATGATGTTCAGAAGTACATGCGGCTCACATACAACCAACAGAGATATGCGGCTCGATCAATGCCACGTGTCCCCATGGGACTCCTTCACACAGCTGGCCATCGAGCAATGGCCCTATTTAATGCTCTGCCATGATTTAACAGCTGACGGCTCTGACATGAAGCGTCATAATGGCCCTGTCATAATGACAGACTCTTTGGGAACAGGAGAAAATCTTTGACACGATCCGAGATTGCCACGTGGCTACTCCCATGCGGCTCACTTGAAGAATAGCCCCATGCGGCTGGCAAGAATCATCTTCCTGCGAAGTTATCCCATCCGGCTAGCGAGTACTACACTTATGCGGCTCACCAAGAAGTCATCCCATGCGGCTGGAAAGAATCGTCTTCCTGCGGTTCACCAAGAAGTTATCCTATGCGGCTGACAAGAATCGTCTTCCTGCGGTTCACCAAGAAGCCATCCTATGCAGCTCGTGAGTATTATACCTATGCGGCCCACCAAGAAGCCACCCCATACGGCTCTTGAGTACTATACTTATGTAGTTCACTGAGACGCTGTCTCATGCGGTTCATAGATATCATGCAGTTCTGACAGGATCCGCCATTAAGACACGTGGCATAGATTCAATGGCCCCCACGACTTAACAGCTGGTAGCAAGGATGATTGTGGGATGCAGATCAATCAGAGATTTACCAGATCCTAATGACCAAATTTAACGTTATCCTCATAATTAATGAGATCAGGTCATATCATTCCTGATCAAGCTAATGGGACACGTGGTAAGAGATCCGAGCTTGACACAGCCAATCATGAAGATTTAAAGCAATCAGCATTAATTACTCACAGGATTCAATATTATCCCCATTTATGGACAGATCCTTCACGCCTTAAACGAATGGTCCAGATTGATTATACATCAGGCCACCGCCACTTTGAAAATGGGTAATCATCCAAACCCTAATGATGCCCCCACTATTATAAATAGCAAGGTGCCATTCCCTTGTAAAGCAGACGAAAAAAAGAAAAGAGAGAGGAGAGCTCCCCCTGATAATCAGAGAGAATACACAAAAAAAGAGAGAAGTCAGAAGAGCAACCCGAGGAGAGCAAGAAGAGCATTTCTTCATCAATGCCAACCATCTCTTCACAGGAGCCAAGGCTGCATACCGATCGTCCAAGGAGTAAGGCAGGGCTGCCGTCGTCTTCCTGAGCCTCTATCGTCACCCCCTAGAATCTAAAATAAACAATTGTACTTAGATTGTTGTACCTAGGTTTTCGTCCCTAGGCTTTCTTTGTACAAGCGAGTTTGTAACGTGAAGTAAAAGTCCGGTCCTCCGATAATTGTTTTGTTCTTTTATATTTTATGGCAAACAGGTATGTTTGTGCCGTTAAAGTCGATCGCATCTACATCGACCAAGGATCTTCTCTTAGCATCATCCCTCGGAGTTTACTTCAACGTTGGAAAAAGTGAGCCCCTAGGCAAGATTTGCCTGAAATGCCAATTAGGTGATCTCCAAACTGACGTAACTTGCTACGTCATTGACGTCGATATAAGCTACAACATGCTGTTGGGATGACCATAGATTCATGAGTATATGATCGTGCCCTCTACTCTCCATCAATGCACAAAGTATGTGGCCAGTAACATGACCATTAAAATTGAGTTCGCAAATATCGACCCATGCAGCGGACTCAAAGCATATTATACAGATGCTGAGCAGTACAAGTCGGTCCCAAGGGATGATGATGCCAATGATGATGATGACGAGGCAGATAGTGTATTGAAAAGCGTAGCTGTCGTGAAAGAACTATTGAGGGTTCAGTTGAAGGGAAAACTTCCCAAAACTTCAGCTCCTATGGTCATCAAGCTTTGAGGCAAGGCTCCGGCTCGGTCACCCTCGACAATATCAGCCGCTAGCAGGAGCCTATACAAATAAGGCTTCCCCGGAAGGCCCTAAGGCCGACTCTGAAGTCGCAGAAGCCTCCGACTACACCTCCTCTACCTTCTCCCGTAATGTCTTCCAATACTGAGGCGCACTCTTTAGATGATGTAATCCCTCGAGAGAAAAAAATTCGTATTTTATTAATAAGAAGTTGGCTTTCAATTACTCTTGTGTGCATTGGAACACTAAGTATTTCTTAAACAACACACTATATATGCTACAAACACAAGTGACAACCGCTAATCTCCCAAGTCGAGTTGTCCCTCCTCAAGGCGCCTTGTTCTTGGTTTCAACAAGGAAGAAGGAGGAGGAGCCCATCATCTTCGGTCGATTGGAGCATCCTCAACGGTTGGCTCTGGCAGAACCAAACCCGATAACGGCAAGATGCAAATCTACCGTTACACTAGTCAAACCAAACACCTTATCCAGAAGATGGGCTACGACTTGAACAACAACAGAGGCCTAAACAATGGCAAAGTCCGATGCCTTTCCTTACGACTTCATACTCTAAAAAGAAAGTACTAAAATTACTACCAACATACTCTCCAAGGGTTGGGTTACGTTACACCCACAACAACTGCGGAGAGTTCAGAACCAAAGGTCTTGATGCATTCACACTCTCCCGAATCCTCAAACTGGGGCTCCGATACCAGTATCAGCCAAGCCTTCAAGAAGACATTATCCGTCAACATGGTCTCTACAGATCCCAATCGAGAACAAAGACCAAATACTTGAATTCTTTAAAGATGAATCCTAGGCTCAATGCTTGGGATTCCAATGGGAATGGCACTTCGAACAACGCGAACCTCCCACTAAGATGAAGTCGTCCAAGTCGAGCTAGGAGATGAGGCTTCCCTAAAATCCATCTTCATCAGCAAAAGCTTGACGGGAGAAGACAAGGAATCTCTGATACAGCTTATCTGAGAATACATCGGTGTCTTTGTTTGGAGCTATGAGGACATGCCGGGTCTAGACCCGTAAGTCGCCATATACCGTCTCAACAGCTTACCCGACACTAAGCTGGTCAAACAACAACAGTATCGTTTTTGCCCCAACATCATGGATGCTATTGAGAAAAATTCAACAAACTCATAAAGAGCGGCTTCATGTGCGAAGAGCAACACCAGGATTGGGTGGCCAACATTGTCCCAGTCATGAAAAAGAACAGAAAAATTTGGGTCTGCATAGACTTCAAGGATCTTAACTCGGCCTGTCTAAAAGATGAGTTTTCCCTCCCGATCACCGACTTGATGATCGAAAACACGCGTGGCTTCGAGGGCATGTCCTTCATGGATGGTTTCTCAGGCTACAACCAGATCAAAATGTTCCCCGAAGACGAGAAGCATACTTTATTTTAGACTCTAAAAGGGGTATACTTTTACACAGTGATGGCCTTCGGGTTGAAGAATACGGGAGCAACATACCAGCGTGCTATGAGCACCATATTCCGCAAGCACCTCCGAAAGACGGTAGAATATTACGTTGATGATATTGCCGTCAAAAGCAAAAAGAAATCCAGTCATTTGGATGACCTAAGGATGGTATTCGACTTAATGCGGACACATAGACTAAAGATCAACCCAACCAAGTATTTCCTGGGAGTCTCTATTGGCAAGTTCTTGGGCTTTATCGTCACAGCCAAGGGTATTCATATTAACCCTGAGAAGACTAAGGCAATCTTGGACATGGCTCTCCAGATGAATCTTCGTGAGCCTCGAAGCCTACAAGGACGCCTGGCATATATCATAAGATTTATAGCAAATATCTCTGGTTGGTGTCAATCCTTCACCAAACTGATAAAGAAAGGGGTTTCTTATGCATGGACCGAAGAATGCTAGTACACGTTCGACAACATCAAAAAGTACCTAACTAATCCTCCAGTACTAGTAGCACCGGTCGTGGAAAGACCTTTCTTTCTATATGTCCGAGCTATGGACCATTCTTTCGTGCTTTGCTAGTCCAGAAAAGTAATGAAGGCCACGAACAGGCGATCTTCTATCTCAGCAGGACCATGATTGGGGCCAAGCGTCGGTACAATCTTGTGGAGAAGGAGTACCTTGCTCTACTCTTCGCCATCCAGAAGATACGACATTACGTGACCGAACAGACAATCCACGTCATCTCTCGAGTCTACCCCCTCAGGGTCCTCATGACCAAGCCTGGGGCCTTAAACTCGCGATTGGCCACATAGGAAATACTTTTGACTCCTTATGACATGGTATTTGTCCCACAAAAGGCAGTCAAAGGCCAAGCATTGGCTGACTTCTTGGTGGCACATCCTGTGCCAGAGACATCGAAGCTCTATGTCGACATACCCGATAAAGTCCTAGAGTCCAATGCCTTCTCAGATAACTCGGTTTGGCGCATGTTCTTTGACGGCACGACATAAACATGACCCAAAGGCGAGATCATCGCAGGGGACGGAGTACTGCTTATCATACATGATGGCTTGGTCATCCATCGTGCATATTCTCTCATGGAGTCGTGCACCGATAACGTTGCTGAGTATAATAATCTCATTATTGGACTCTAGCTTACTAAATAGTTGGTGGTTGACTGTATCGAGGCCTATGGTGACTCGAAACTGATCATTAATCATATTCGAGGACAATACGAGGTCTGTCATGAAGATCTGATTCCTTACCTCGACTGTAAAACTTGAAGGCCGACGCACTCCCTGGTCGTACAACTTCTCTGGCAGCTCCTGTTGGAACCCAATATACTGTCACGATAATGGGACGAGAGCTAGTTTGCCCAAAGAACAATCTACATACGTGTCTGAATTAATCAGTACAAATAGACACTAATATTGACGTTCGGGAGAAGGGGAGCTCACATTGGGACTTCGGCAGGGATAGCACGGGGATACGGTGGTCGGGCCCCAGGCGACGGAGCTCGTGGTCGCACACCGATCGATGGAAGGGACTCAGTGGTCGGGCCCAAGCAATTGGGAGCTAGGCTCTGCCCCGGCATGTTGTTGAACCGGGTTGCCGGATAGCAACCGTACGATTCGGATGGTGGCGGGGACGGGATCCGGTGAATGGTGTTCGTTTTTCTATTTTTTATTTTGTGGTGGCTGTCCTAGTCGGGATCTGGTGGTGTTTGTGAGGGCAACTGTGTGGAGAAGTCGGGAGAGGGGTGATGTAGTGGTCGTATGCTTACAGTGGTCGGGGTCAGGGTCGGGGCGGGTGAGCGACTGTGGCTGGTCGGGGGTGCACCGGGATGGATGTTTAGTCTGGGAGTGGTGGTGCTGTTAGTTGAACAGTAGGTGGCGGAGATAGTTGGTGGTCGTAGGAAGTTGGCCGGAATTGGGTGAGCCAGTGGTGGTGGTTGTCTTATGGCGCTGTGGTGGTGGGTCGACGCCGAAGTTGGCCTGGGTGTTCGGGAATAGGGTGTCGGAAAGAATGGCTAGGAGGTGGGAGGAGGAGAGCAGGATGCTGTTGGGGGCACTTGGCTGGCGGCTACAATGTGTAGGGTTTAGGAAATTGCTATGATGTAAATATTAGGGAGTCCCCAATATATATAGGGGTAGTGGGAAACCCTGGCAAAAGAAGTAAATGTAATAGGTAGAAAAATTAGTGGACAACTAACTACTAACCGTGATACTAACTGCTAACCACTAGTTTAATTAATTATAAATATATATTCATTTACAAAACATATTTCGATAAATATTTTATATAAAAACAAATATTTATAACTTGTATAAATTTAAGAAAATGAGCAAGAAATTTAAATAGGGTAAAATATTATATAAAATGTTTTCTCAAAGTCAATGGCCCAACATAACACCGAATAGCATTTTACGATTGAAAATACACTTCGTATTGAAATCAAAGATTTAGGAAAATAGAAAAATAGAAAAAAATCCAAAAATTCAAAAATATCCAAAATTTGGTTTACGGAGGTTACAAATCTATCCTCCTTAAAGAAATTTCGTCCTCGAAATTTAAAGTAGGCAAAGGGATCAAAACACAATAGAGAGTTCAGTCAATAACTTAGGCACGGTCAAAGAACTATGACTTTGGCACGAGCAAGATAATCAATTTCAAAATCATTTATGCACGACTTACGATTTGGCACGATAAAATTGAAGTATGGACAATATTGTATAGGCATGATTTAGAAATAAACACAAGCTATTTAAGCACGAAGTCATGGCTAGAAAAATCAATTCGTTCAGTTACGATCAAGTTAGAATCAGATCTAAGTCTAGGCTTGATAAGACTAAATTCAAGGTTATCTAGGCATGATTAAATATGCGAACGATGCGATTGGACACCATTAGAAATAAGCAATGGTTTAGCACGATCAAATTCTATGAATCACAATTATAGTTGGGACGTGAATCACAATCAAAACTTTGACATTATTAAAACCTTGAAAATGATTTGAAATCACTTGGGCATGATTTAGGATAAAGCTATGAAAATTTTAAAACCTAGACACGATTAGAAATGAAATATGAGCATGAGCGACTATAGAATCGAATTTTAGGCAAGACATAAAAATTTATTCCGAAATGATCACGCCCAAATTCTGACATGACAAAGTTCATAATCAAATCGGATAGTCATGATCAAGGATTAAAAATTTCAGGCACGATTTAGGGTTAAAATTTATACGTATAGTCACGATCATTAGAGTCACGATCGTCGGAATCAGAATCGTTTAGTCGTGCCGGGTCATCTAGGCCCGACAAAACATGAAAATTCAGGCATAATCAAAATAGTATGAAATCTAATCAAGGTTAGAGAGGAATTTAGACATTATTGAGAATTTAATCAAAGCATTAGGCACGATCGCTAATAGTATCGAAATCTAAACATGGTCAGAATTAAATTTTATACGATCAAGGACAAGGTCAATCTAATCTTGATCGATTAGTACTTAGATAAGATAAAGAATATAATAGACGTCTAGGCATGAACAATAAAAGATTGAAATCCAAGCCAAGATCAAATTTAAAATCATTTTGAGTATAGTCAGTAATCAAGAAGGTCGGCAAGATAAGTAGATTACCCAAATCGTTTTGTCATGATCAAAGGAGATCAGAATTTAGCGATATTGAAACTTAAAGAATGATTCAAGGATAAGAAAAATCAAATTCCTTCTACTAGGAGAGGAAAATTAAAATATAGGATTTTGTAAGGAAGTCAAGGTAATCATCTCACTCTACTTCATCTACTGCTAAGATTATCCGATCGTCATTTCCCCAATTATGCCTTTATCCTACAAGTCTAGACATACCACTACAGAATCATGGTCTTCAATCATGAAGATTCAAACCCTTATATAAATACTACCAACAATCATAATCTTCAGTCATGAAGATTGAATCCTTCTATAAATACTACAGGGTTAACCTTTATTCCAAAGGCACTACCCATGAAGCATGCTTTTGTTAGAATTCCTTTTTTTCCTTGATTTTGTAAAATCATCTTGAAATCCAAATTCGTCCACCTTGTCCTAAATTGTATCCGAATCTCTGAATAAGGTTTATAAAATCCTTGAACATTTTATCAAGTTATACCCCTCATATTACTCAAAGTCTAATGCCACTACCATAAAAAATTCATTCCTCACTATTCAAAATCAGCCTTCACATATCCTTATACCTTCAGTATTGTCCTTCTAAAAATTTAGAAGTCTTACAAGTCTCTAAATTTTTTGTATAACTCAAAAATCTTACTTCCTACCAGTTCTTAATCATTCTCCTACCAATCCTTTATTTAATTTAGTATCCTCACTGCATGCAATCATAATCTCATTTTTATGTATTTGGATTCCAAATTTTAGTATCCTAGTCTTAATTCAATAACATCTCAAGAATCAATAATTTAAAAATATTTAGGTTCTCAAAATCGTATTGTCTCGAATATCCTTATTAGTTCTAAAAATACAACTACAAAATATTAAAGTTATCACCATCAAATGTACTTCCATTGTTCTTCTTTCTTAAAATTCTACTACGTTCTGTCTAAAGTAATCAACATTCTAATTAATTATCCAAGTGTAATCATTTCCAAGTTGATACTACCGGCTTCTTAATTTGTTTCAATTCTCAGTCATATCCTTTTCTACTAATTCTATCTTAATGTCCAATGTCCTATATTCCTATCAGGATGACAATTACGTCCTTTCCGAGCTAGATGATTACGATACTTTCTCAGCCTTTCCCAAGGAGAAAGAAATGGGAATTCAAGAGATTTCGAATTGTAGCTAACACATTTGAGTTACGAGATATGACGCAGCGAGATAGCGGAACGGGCTTACCTTCGTGCTTGGCAAAGGCCAAGTCGATCGGTGATAACAATAACTGGACCACTGTTGCTTGGTGAGAGCAAAGCGGTGCTGCAAAAACTACGACGGAGGGCCGTGTAAGGGGTCCGCACAAAGTTTACTTGAAAACCTCAAGCGAGGGGCTTCCGAATCTACGAAACGGTCGAGTACACGACCAAGAAAATAAGAGAACAAATCTCAAACTTTAAAGAAGAATTTTATTAATTAAAAGTTGTTCTCAATTGCATACAAAAGGTGCCTATTTATAGGACATTTGTGATAACCTAATCGTAATAAAATAAAGATAAAATCTATCCTAATAAAAGATAAAGTCAAAATAAGAATCCTATCATAAATAGGATTATAAATAAAGTAAAGAAAAGAAAAAGAAATCCAAGAGGGAAGAGAAAAAAAAAGGAATCCTAGAGGGACTAGGATTCTACGCTACATCAGTCTCCCCTGCTTCAAGAGAACTCATCCCTGAGTTCTTCTCAGAAATAAAGTGGTTCGTCAGATGAAAAGTATTCGTAAAGATCGACGACATTGAAAGTTGGAGAGGTATGTGTGTCTTAATGCTGAAGTTGCGGATGAGAGTTGGCGAGACTATAGAAGCTTTGAACTTCAGTCATTATCTTTGGTGTAGGTCAGTCGCAGCTTGCTCGAATCTTCTCTTCATCAACTCTGCGGCCATCGATACTAGTCACAAATTCCAAGAAGATGAGTTGGTTAGTAAATAATCTACACTTCGTAATTCGAAGAAGGTTGAGAAGTTCCCTGAGGTGTTTCAAAAAATCAGCTTGACTCTTTCTATAAATCAAGATATCGTCGAAGTAGATGACTACGAACTTTCTTGTTAATGGCTTCAAAATATGATTCTTGATGGCCATAAAGGTCTTTGACGTATTGAAATGTCCGAAGGGCAAAAATAGCCATTCGAGTAGTTCTCGGATCTTGAAAGTAGTCTTCCACTCATCATCAGGTTGGATCCGGATTTGAAAGCAGCTGATGGTGATGTGGTTGATAGCCCGATTGTCGATGTACATACGCCGGGAGTCGTCCTTTTTGTCACAAGCTCAAATCCATGAGCTGTCATCTCTTTGGCATTGGGAGCTTTCAATATTGGTAAATTCTTCAATGCTCCGTTGCAGAAGAAATTCTCTTGCTGAGTTGTACACTCAAGCGAAAAGAACGATGAATATGATGATGAAAATGATGATGGTAATAATGTATTGGTTGACTCCACTGAAATTCTCTGTTTGTCATGTAAACTTTTGCTGATACTTATTTTCAGAATTTTCTGTAGAGATCCTGCACCATGTTCTTGATCGTCATCTTCGGGGAGGATCTTGTCTTCTTTTGGGTAATTTTCTTGAGGGCATGAAAAATGCATCTTCGTAGCGTCTACAATAATTTCACCAAAGATTATCATATCCTTCTCTTCAGTTGGTTCTGTTTCTTGATTAGATACCTTTAAATTCATATCTTCTTGAAGCGTTGAAGATTTTAATTCAGCATATACAATGGGTTCATTCGACTTTGATATGTTCTTCGCAATCTTGTTATCTTTATAGTTAACAATGACAACTAGTGTTATGAGGGGAAATTTTTTGTGGGAATGCTCGAGCCCCTTTTGTGGTTGTGGACTAGTCTTAGAAATATCATCCGATGCTAATGGAAGGAGAGTGAGATGTCGTCCATCTTGAAGGAAGAAATATGTGTTGACTCTTCCCCGATAAGTGACATTTTTCTTAAATTGCTATGGCCGACCGAGGATGATGTGGCAATAGTCCATGTCGACAATATCGAACATGACTTCATCCTTGTAGGTCTTTCCGATGGAGAAGGGTATGCGACAAACTTCTAAGACGACCATATTGCGGCTCTGTTGAATCCAGCTAATTTTATATGGAGCTGGGTGTGCTTCTTTGGTCAGTCCTATCTTCTCTACCATTGCTCTTGAAATAATGTTCTCTGTACACCCGTTGTCAATGACGATGTCACATAACTTGTCTTTGACCTTACATCGGGTTCGAAAGACATTGAGGTGCTGAGGTGATTCTTCAATCTTTGGGGCTAACATTAGTCGCCTAACGATACATACTGGATCTACGGAACAGTCGAGTCCGCAAAAACTCCGACGATGGGCCTTGTGAGGGGTCCGCACGAGGTTGTTTCAAAACTTCAAGCGAGGGACTTCCAAATCCACGGAACAGTCGAGTCCACGACTAAGAAAATAAGAGAACAAATCTCAAACTTTAAAGAAGAATTTTATTGATTAAAAGTTGTTCTCAATTGCATAAAAAAGGTGCCTATTTATAGGACTTTTGTGATAACCTAATCCTAATAAAATAAAGATAAAATATATCCTAATAAAAGATAAAGTCAAAATAAGAATCCTATCATAAATAGGATTATAAAAAAAAGTAAAGAAAAGAAAAAGGAATCCAAGAGGGAAGAGGAAAAGAAAAGGAATCCTAGATGGACTAGGATTCTACGGTACATCAAGATAGTTGATCGATATAAATTTGACATAGTTAATTAAGACAAAGAAATGATGATAGAAATTTGTTCCTGTTCATCTGGTCATAACGAAATTGTTTCCTTCCCTTTTCTTGTACTTGTCCATATCTAATAAAAGCAAAATTCAACCTCCACGATTTTCATCTGTGTCTAAAAATCAAACTCTACCTTACTAAAGCCTCTTCATGACTCCAAGTCACTAATTATCCACTACTGTTAAACCTTGTATAATATCCAAACCTATGTTCGTTTATCTACTTGGTATTCATATAAATTCTCCTAGACATGCGTCTAGATTTGTCAGGGTCTTCTAACAATTTTTTCCATCACTTTTATCATCCACAAAGGTTATCTCTATGCCATAAGAATTCCCAAATAATGAGATCATAAAAATCTAGTTACAAGATTATCCTTTACCTTATTTAAGCAACCTCAATTACTATTCAAAATCAAAATTAATGGTTGACAATCACGTAGAAATCGTAACTCCTATATATGTAACCGTTCTAGAATTTCATATGCCAGTAACTGATCCAAGTTGTATGACTTTCTGATCTTGTCAAATTCTCCAAATAAGTTTTAGACTGTAATACCCCAGTCCCAAAATACTTAGGACTAGGTACGTATCTATGCCAGCTGCATACATACAAAGTACACTCCAATATATGGAAACTTTGTATCTATACATAAGCTGTAAAATGCAGTAGAACCATAATAACTAAATCTCATCCACTAGATAAATAAATGATATAAAAGCAACTTTGAATTTGTCATGTATACAATCGTTGGGCGGAGACAAAGTCCATTACCAACTATCTCAAATAAAAAGTACAAGAAGTGATCGATAAAATAACGAGGCGAACCAAGCGCAATCATCTTCGAAAGAATGGAGAAGATCACTGCCTTGGCTAGAACACCTGTAAAATCACAGAAGGACACACCTAGAGAGATAACCAGGTCCTCAGAGGGACGTAACAAGATACAATAAACATGCCATATAAATACAGAATATAAAATATGCCACAATCAAAAAAAGTGACAAGACATAAATAAGGTACTCTAACCATACTAAAGTGAACATGCAGTTAAGTATAAACCTTTCGTCGTATGAGCCCTGGCTGTAAATGGGATCTGGTATAGTCTCCACTTGGGCACCAGTGACCTAAGAGCATGACGTTCAAAAACGACAGTGCCAACCTGAGAGGCTCATACCCGTATCTCCAGCGGAGCTTCCGGGTTATAAGAAAAGTGCAATCGAAGTCCATACGACAAGGAAATGTTCTCCCCACCCAATGTACCTATCATGTCGCCTCCACGACCATGTAACACTACTAACTGCTAAGTCTCCTAACACGCCTCTATTAGCAGTTAGCCCTAACGCCAGCACATGGAGGATCAGCCCACACGCAAGAACCTCTACATGCTACTCATCTCACACATCCTCGTGGAACAATGGTGTCAAGGTATATGCAATCCATACAACGATAGTCTCTTAACTCTAAGTCCATATGCAATCAAAGGATAAATAACAAAGTACATTTAATATCACTGAGCAGGCAGTAAATCAAGAACTGGAAATAAATGAACAGTGATATGTAATAAAATACAAACTAAAAATAAATAGTATAATGGCAAGGTATCTTGTCTGAGGGTGGTGCAAGAAGCAGCAAAATCCAACAATCAGAATCGTCAACACGAAAGTCAAAATCCACAAGAAGCTTCGGATGCTAAAACAAACATCATGAACGAGTTTGGAATAAAATATATGCCAAGGAAACGCTTGTCCAAAAGTTAAATTATGGAACAGTGGCAAAATCGTAATTTTGGGTCAAAACGATGTCCGTCGTTGGACCCGTTTTGCACCAAAATGTGCACAAGAACCTACGATCTCTAAAGTCGTCAAACTACATGTCTACGGATTTGTTTTGATGAGACGAACCCAATGATATGTCCAATTTTGGATTCCGGTGGACTGTGCACAAAATCGCCCGTTGAGTGGGATTGTGGGCCCGTCAAAATAGCGTCCCGATCAACGGTCTCAGAATCGGACCAAACTTGGTTCACAGGACAATAAAAATATTTCGAGTCCAATGGCGCAAGTTTCATCGTGATATGATGAGTGTGCACAAAGTTCTGACTTAATTGCAAAAGGTCGATACGGGGGTATCTTGACGGATACGCACTGATTTCGTCGCACACATGCAACAAAATTGGGTTCCGTCAGTTCCCACACGTCGACAACATCCATACGCGCCTTTCGATGCGTATAGTACGCGACCATGTCGCCCGATTTGTCGGAGCGCACGCCGTATTGGGTGTTTTTTCTACTTTTTTGAGAACAAAATTTACAGTTTTTTTGGGAAACTTTAACAACGTGTAACTTTCTACATACTAGATGAAAAGTAAATCCAGAAGGTGCGTTACAATCTCGGTTAGGTTGTCTTTGACTACCTTCAATTAGTTTTTACGAAAGTTTAATAGACAGCGAGAAAAGTGGCCGACAAGTTGATGTTTCAAAACAGTTTTTAATATTCAGAAAAGTGGGTTTTTCTCCAACTTCGTCTCGATTTTTCGAGCAAGTTGGATGGCCATGTCAAAATCCACCTGGAGGATCTTAAAGAGGGTTATAGGGGCTACGCGTAGAAATTCGTAGATCGAAAAATGATCGAACTAGATGGGAGGAAACTAGAAGAGAAGGTGAGTACCACGTTGTTCCGTTACCGCTGCCGTTGTCGATGGTTCCTTTGTCTTCTTCGCGAGCATGGATTCGCCATGGTGCGTCTGAGCTTCGCGGTGGCGTGGGGAGGAGGAAGGAGGAGAGGAAAATTTTAGGGGTTTATTTTTCCAATACTTATATATATAACTTATATATATAAATATGTGGGAGGGGGTCGGCAGTAGATGTGCTGCTACATTGCTTTATAAAGGGTCGGCCTCACCCCTTTTCATTAGGTGCAAAGAGCTGCTGCTCCTGTTTGTTGGGGTATTGTGGTCGGCTATGGGGCCAACCACATTGAATGACTTTTCCTTTTTTTCTTTTTTCTTTTTTTTCTATTTTCCAAATCTTTTCTTAAACTAATCTAAACTTCTAAATATATATATCTATATCTATATATATTTATATATCCATAAATATACAAAAAAAATCTATTTAAAATCCAAATACCATTTAAAAGTCAACTATCCAATTATTCAATATATTTGAGCATATCTACATAAATATATAAATTCAATCCTTAATAAATCAACTAAAAATAATAATAATATTTAAATTGGAAAACATGTTTATTAAATCTCCACAAATTTGAAATAAAGTTTAATATTATCTAACTATATATATATGATGCATCTAAAATATATTTTTACATATATATACATAAATTTAAATTGCCATAAAAGGCAACAATAATAATATCACATAATATCAAATATCAACAATAATAAAATGCCTATTAAATTTTTACGAAATAACTTTAGTAATAATAAAATAATAAAAATTGTTCCAACGTGTGAACTTTTCTACACATCCTTATTTGGGCCCAGAAAAATGTACCATTTTTGTAACACATTATTAAATAATAGAAACGTAAATTTTGTACCACTAATTAATATTTAGAAAATATTTTCCAAACCTTAAAATAAATTAATAAATATTTTACACCCATAAAATATACATCCATGGTCGTCATTGATCACACCACATGTCTACTTGGGCTTAAATTTGGTCCAGGCCCAGTTCGGGCTGAATTGGCCAAACCGGGTCATAAAAAATAAAATTAAATAAAACCATAAATTGTACAAATTTATTTTTAAGTCTAATAATATAATAAAAAATAATTAAAAATAGGGGTTTTACATCCTACCCAACTTACAAGAATTTTGTACTCGAAATTTAGGATGAGTAGGGTAGATAGGGTTGAGGGATAGGAAGAGTTCGTCAATACCAAAATACAATTAAATTTTTGGAGGAGACGATAAAACGGCGTTCAATACCACCATGCAATAGAAAATTGTGGAGTCGATATATAGAAAAATATATCATGGTTATGAAGTTCAAATAAGGACTGCTAGTGAAGGTAACAAAATTTTGAATATCAAATTTTAGAGAACAGTAGGGAATTGAGTAGACCAAAGAAAATAAATTAGATATTCGGGAGATATGGTTCCTTAAGGGAGAACTAGATACTAATCATCTTGGTCGGGGGTTTGATCAAGTGATGATTAGAATCACTTTCGTGCGTTCAAGTATGATTGGAAGGACACGATAATAATTCTAGGGTTGAAGAAATGAGGTTGTAGTTTAGGCGAGGATACATCCACATGAGTCCGTCGGTGGCTATTTACATTTGCGTATAATTAACCGATTGCGCAACAAAAGATGATACCTTGAGTCTATCTATCAAGTACAGTGTTTTGTCTTTCCAAAATAAGTAAAAGACAAGAGTAAAAGGTTTCAAAGTCGCTGTTATATGTTGAGTACGAATTGCGGGGTTCATAGGTGGCGAAAATAATTCAAAAGAGAATTGCCAAGGCTGTCGCGGATGAGACTCTAAGCCAAGTTCACTATGTCTTCATTCACGTAGAATAATATGTGATAAGCGAACCAAAGTGCAATAGGTTGATCATACCATCATGCACCGGTTCTGATTAGACAATATGTTAATGGGTGCACCCAATAAAATATGTCATGATCAAGCTTGATAACGAAATAAGCTCGCAAAACTGAAGCTACATTAGTAGCATGAGATAGTCAAAATATAAGCAAGGGAGGTATTGATGAAAAAATATTTAAATAGTCCAAGATCTTTTTAAAATCAAGTCTCGTCCGAAGTGTGGGCCTATACAGTTGTCCTAGTGTTTCTTCATTTATGGCTTGGTAGACTAGATAAGGTTGGGTCCTCTGAATTTATAGTCTGAGTGAACTTACCAAAGTGGTTCACAAGGAAAATGGTTTGTTATGTGGTGAGGTATTCTACCCAACTTACAAGAGTTAAACTAATAGTATCATGGGACAATGGGTCAAGCAAT
This sequence comes from Iris pallida, assembly GCA_029216955.1. Classification (NCBI taxonomy): domain Eukaryota; kingdom Viridiplantae; phylum Streptophyta; class Magnoliopsida; order Asparagales; family Iridaceae; genus Iris; species Iris pallida. Next base: position 7,427,908 of record JANAVB010013395.1, on the reverse strand, counting down.
CAAGATAAAGTACAAATTTAAGCATTTAAGGAATTTAGTAGACCACAATCACATATCGGGTTGAAAAGAATTGAGTCGAGATGGAATGCCTATCCGTGGTCAAAATATATCAGTATTATGGTAAAGGTTATAGTTGGCCATTTTGACCATAAGGTCATATCAAGAAATAGAGTACAAGGAGACGGATTTTGGTGGGACATGATATGTTTACAGGAATGTGGGCTCGTCTAGGTCTTACATATAAAATTTGTTGCAAGGAAAAGTCTAGTGTTGTACTCCAACTATCCAAGTCACGGTAAGGGACGCCAAAAGATCTAAAATAGAAAGTGGGAGTTCACGAGGTGATAATTAATGCACAAAAATAAAGAAGGTTAAATTAAAGCATAAAATAAAATATTAGAGAATCCAATAAAAATCATTTAGGGACATAGTTATAGAGAGAAGATAGTCCATTAGATGAATATAGTTAAGGAACCATTAACTCATTATTCAATTTACAAATGGGTTAGAAGGTCGCAATCAAAAGATATAGAATTGAAGGAAGGTCGAGTAAGTCAAGGTAGAAATATAGTCACATAGCTGGGTAGATGACTAACAATACTTGTGTATATACTACTATCATGGTAATGAGTGCCATGACAATTAGTGTGGAATACTCAGTAGGGTTATCTTGGTGCCTACCATTAATATTTCAACTCGAGTTTCCTCTAAAAAGTTTCAAAAATAAACTTTCAATAATAAACCACCAAAATTTGTATTCACTCCAAGCCGTTCGAATTCATCATAAAATTTAAATCACTCTCATAAATCTCAAAGCAAAATTTTATCACGTTACTACTAGCCTTTTCCAAAATTAACATTTAAATTGATCTATTTAACTCAAGAGTTCATAATTTACGAATTCATAAAATTTCACAATCAATCAAAAATTTAACACTCTAAGATTTTCAAATAACTCATAATAAAACTCTTAGCATATTAAAAACAAACTCAAAAATTAAGCTCAATGCTCTCATCAATTTTAACTTCTATTTATGCTAAGTTATTCCAACAAAATCACAAGTTTTAGTTGGTAACTTCCTTTAATCAATAAAAATAACTTTCCATCACATCCTTCAAAATTCTTCCCAAAAATTTTAATATTAGCAATCCATCATTAAACTAAATTTTTCAAATAATCTTATCAGTCAAAATCTTTTTTTTACCAAAAGTCTAAATAGATTTATAAATCCTTAATCATAGGACACAATTTAAAATAAAGAAAAATTCTCAAAAATCGTTTTCATAACTTTCAAATATTTTAAACCAAAATTCACCGTCATTACTTCCCCTAAAAAAATTTAAAAGTTTATAAACACGAAAATCGCAAGTTGTACAACTCCCTTTAAATAATTCCTACGACCATTTTTAAAAGCTAAGTTTAATTTCAAACCAAATTTATAACTGTTCAAGATGCATAACTATAATACAATAAATCGTGAACATTAAAACTCGAAAATTAAATAAATTTTATATTTGTTCAAAGATGTATATCTATCTCCCAAACTCATAGATATCACAACTCGAAAAGTAAATTAATTTTATACTTGTGCAAGGATGTATAACTATAATCCAATAAATCATAAATATCAAATATTTGAAAATCAATCAATTTCTTAAACCAAGTATCAAATTATATAAATCCTCTGGTGTTTACTATTTAAAAATCTCAAGGTAAAAATTTTTCGTGGTAATAACCTACTTTATAAATTACTAATCATTAAATCATACTTAAAAAAAACTTTTAACTCAATTAGAGTCTTAAATGTATTCCAATTGCCAATATAACCATTTTAGCCATGTGTTTGACTTATGAGCATATACTAGTGTAGTCATCTTCCTATTTGACACTAAGCACGAAAATAAGAATCAAGGGTAGAAAGGAACCAAGTAAGATGCAATTCAAGGGGGTCGATCGAGAGTTCAGAATTTAAAGCCAAGGGAAGAGGTCAAGCTGTATGGATGAGATTCCTAGATTCTAATCCTATGTTGCAAGTTCACATCGGTACAATTACGTAACCGAAGTGACAAACCAGACCTGCATAGGCCACCACAAGAACATGTAATGCCCCAGTCCCAAAATACTTAGGACTAGATACGTATCCATGCCAGCTGCATAAATACAAAGTACACTCCAATATATGGAAACCTTGTATGTATACATAAGCTGTAAAATGCAGTAGAACCATAATAACTAAATCTCATCCACTAGATAAATAAATGATATAAAAGCAACTTTGAATTTGTCATGTATACAATCGTTGGGGGGAGACAAAGTCCATTACTAACTATCTCAAATAAAAAGTACAAGAAGTGATCGATAAAATAACGAGGCGAACCAAGCACAATCGTCTTCGAAAGAATAGAGAAGATCACTGCCTTGGCTAGAACACCTGCAAAATCATAGAAGCACACACCTGGAGAGATAACCAGGTCCTCAGAGGGACGTAACAAGATACAATAAACATGCCATATGAATACTGAATATAAAATATGACACAATCAAAGAAAGAGACAATACATAAATAAGGTACTCTAACCATACTAAAGTGAACATGCAGTTAAGAATAAACCTTTCGTCGCATGAGACCTAGCTGTAAATGGGATCTGGTATAGTCCCCACTTCGGCACCAGTGACCTAAGAGCATGACGTTCAAAAACGACAGTGGCCAACCTGAGAGGCTCATACCCGTATCTCCAGCGGAGCTTCCGGGTGATAAGGAAAGTGCAATCGAAGCCCATACGACAAGAAAATGTTCTTCCCACCCAATGTACCTATCATGTCGCCTCCACGACCATGTAACACTACTAACTGCTAAGTCTCCTAACATGCCTCTATTAGCAGTTAGCCCTAACGCAAGCACATGGGAGATCAGTCCACACGCAAGAACCTCTACATGCTACTCATCTCATACATCCTCGTGGTACAATGGTGTCAAGGTATATGCAATCCACTACAACGGTAGTCTCTTAACTCTAAGTCCATATGCAATCAAAGGATAAATAACAAAGTACATTTAATATCACTGAGCAGACAGTAAATCAAGAACTGGAAATAAATGAACAATAATATGTAATAAAATTTAAACTAAAAATAAATAGTATAATGGCAAGGTATCTTGCCTGAGGGTGGTATGAGAAGCAGCAAAATCCAACAATCAGAATCGTCAACACGAAAGTCAAAATCCACAAGAAGCTCCGGATGCTGAAACAAACATCACGAACGAGTTTGGAATAAAAGATATGCCTAGGAAATGCCTGTCCAAAAGTTAAATTCTGGAACAGGGGCAAAATCATAATTTCGGGTCAAAACGATGTCCGTCGTTGGACCCGTTTTGCACCGAAATGCGTGCCAGAACCTACGGTCTCTAAGTCGTCAAACTACATGTCTACAAATTTGTTTTGATGAGACGAACCCAACGGTACGTCTAATTTTGGATTCCGGTGGGCTGTGCACAAAATCACCCATTGAGTGGGATCGTGGACCCGCCAAAATAGTGTCCCGATCAACGGTCTCAGAATCGGACCAAACTTGGTTCACAGGACCATAAAAATATTTCGAGTTCAATGGCGCAAGTTTCATCGCGATATGATAAGTGTGCACAAAGTTGTGACTTAATTGCAAATGGTCGATACGGGGGTATCTTTATGGATACGCACTGATTTCGTCGCACACATGCAACAAAATCGGATTCCGTCAGTTCCCACATGTCGACAACATCCATACCCGCCTTTCGATGCATAAAGTGTGTGACCATGTCGCCCGGTTTGTTGGAGCGCAAGCCGTATCGGGTGCTTTTCCACTTTTTTGAAAACATAATTTACAGTTTTTTTGGGAAACTTTAACGTGTAACTTTCTACATACTAGATGAAAACTAAATCCAGAAGGTGCGTTACAATCTCGGTTAGGTTGTCTTTGACTACCTTCAATTAGTTTTTACGAAAGTTTAATAGACAGCGAGAAAAGTGGCCGACAAGTTGATGTTTCAAAACAGTTTTTAATATTCAGAAAAGTGGGTTTTTCTCCAACTTCGTCTCGATCTTTCGAGCAAGTTGGATGGCCATGTCAAAATCCACCTGGAGGATCTTGAAGAGGGTCATGGGGGATACGCGTAGAACTTCGTAGATCAAAAAATGATCGAACTAGATGGGAGGAAACTAGGAGAGAAGGTGAGTACCTCGTTGTTCCTTTACCGCTGCCGTTGTCGATGGTTCCTTTGTCTTCTTCGCGAGCATGGCTTCGCCATGGTGCGTCCGAACTTCGCCGTGGAGTAGGGAGGAGGAAGGAGGAGAGGAAAATTTTAGGGTTTTTTTTCCAACACTTTTATATATAACTTATATATATAAATATGTGGGAGGGGGTCGGCAATAGATGTGCTGCTACTTTGCTTTATAAAGGGTCGGCCTCACCCCTTTTCATTAGGCGCAAAGAGCTGCTGCTCTTGTTTGTTAGGGTATTGTAGTCGGCTGTGAGGCCGACCACATTGAATGAGTTTTCCTTTTTTTCTTTTTTTCTTTTTTTTTCTCTTTTCCAAATCTTTTCTTAAACTAATCTAAACTTCTAAATATATATATATATATATATATATATATATATATATATATATATATATATATATATATATATATATATATATATATATATATATATATATATATATCCATAAATATACAAAAAAACCTATTTAAAATCCAAATACCATTTAAAAGTCAACTATCCAATTATTCAATATATTTGAGAATATCTACATATATATATATAAATTCAATCCTTAATAAATCAACTAAAAATAATAATAATATTTAAATAGGAAAAGATGTTTATTAAATCTCCACAAATTTGAAATAAAGTTTAATATTATCTAACTATATATATGATGCATCTAAAATATATTTTTACATATATACACAAATTTAAATTGCCATAAAAGGCAACAATAATAATATCACATAATATCAAATATCAACAATAATAAAATGCCTATTAAATTTTCACAAAATAACTTTAGTAATAATAAAATAATAAAAATTGTTCCAACCTGTGAACTTTACTACACACCCTTATTTGGGCCCAGAAAAATATACCATTTTTGTAACATATTATTAAATAATAGAAACGTAAATTTTGTACCACTAATTAATATTTAGAAAATATTTCCCAAACCTTAAAATAAATTAAGAAATATTTTACACCCATAAAATATACATCCATGGTCGTTATTGATCACAACACATGTCTACTTGGGCTTAAATTTGGTCCACGCCCAGTTCGGGCTGAATTGGCCAAACCGGGTCATAAAAAAAAAATTAAATAAAATCATAAATTGTATAAATTTATTTTTAAGTCTAATAAAATAATAAAAAATAATAAAAAATAGGGGTTTTACATAGACCCTAAGTATCCCTAATCCAATTCTCAGTCATCACTCTTGCAAATTTATTCTAATATTACTACTATTTTTGTCTCGGTAATTCCTTGAAATTTTGGTATTACATTTCTTATACAATAACCACATCTCGTGCCACTTTATTGACTACCCAAGCAAGAAAGATAATCCAATATTTTCTTCGGTGGCATTTACCACTGTAAATGACATAAGACTTCTCTTTGATATATTTTTCCTTTGTTGCGAGTCCATACAATACTATCCTCTAATCTTCAAATTATAACCCATGTTTATAAATCATTTTCGGTTTGACTATATAATCCATGTTTCTCTAATTTTATCTGTTATCTTTCGTTTATTTCCCAAACATATTTCATCAAACTCTCGAGTCCTAAACGTTCTATCTTGATCAAAATTTAAATTTCCTTGAATATTGCCTAAAATAAATCTTAACCTTCATATATAAGATCGACTAATCATTTGTTCTCTTACCAATCCGAATGGTTATAAATTTTACTTCTACTCCTTTGTTCCTTCTAGAGTCCACAAAACTCATCTTCATGCAAGAATAGGGTTCGACAACGCATATGTGTTCAAAATTAGGATGAGCAAAAGCAAGTGAAATTTGACTCAAAAGAAATTTGAAGTAAGATTCTCAGGGGTCATCCCCGAAGTCTATTAAGAGATCCTAATATGTGATTGAGTACCAAAACCATAAAATATTTCAAGACTCAAATCCTAATCCTAGGGCGGGCTCACAGTAGTATGTGTAACGCCCTAGTCCCAAATACTTAGGACTAGGTACGTATCTATGCCAGCTGTATACATACGAAGTATACTCCAATATATGGAAACTCGTATGAATACATAAGTTGTAAAATGCAGTAAACCAAGAGTAATCTAATCCCATCCACAAATAAAGAATAAAAGATATCATATAATCAACTGTAATAAGTCTTTGTACAATACGTTGGGCGGAGACAAAGTCCACTTCCAACTATCTCAAATAAAAGGTACAAGAAGGAATAGATGAAATAACAAGACTAGCCAAGTGCAATCATCTTCGAAAGGATAGAGAAGATCACGCCCTCGACTAGAACACCTACAACTATCACAGAAGCACATACCTGGAGAGATAACCAGGTCCTCAGAGGGACGTAACAAGATACAATAAACTTGTCATATAAATACTGAATATAAAATAGGCCACAAACAAAAGTAAGTGACAAGACAACAACAAGGTAATCTAACCATGCTAAAGTGAACATGCAGTTGAGAAACAATCCTTCGATGCATGAGTCCTGGCTGTAAATAGGATCGACATAGTCCCCATATAGGGCACCAGGGGCCGACGTCCGTAACGTCCGAAGATCGTCAGAGGGCATAATGTGCAAGGGGCTAACGCTCTAGAAAACGTCAGAGGGCTCCTGGAGCCTGCGTCTCCGGATGAGCTCACAGGTAAGCAGGGAAGTGCAAAGAAGCCCATACGTTAGGTATTGTTTTCCTACCCGATGCTCTTATTTAAGTCGCATCCACGACCGTATACCTCTACTAACTGCTAAGTCTCCTAACATGCCTCTATTAGTAGTTAGCCCTAACGCATGCACATGGGGGATCATCCCACACGCAAGAACCTCTATATGCTACTCATCTCACACATCCTCGTGATACAACTGTATCAAGGTATATACAATACACTACAAATGGTAGTCTCTTAAGTCTAAGTCCATATGTAATCAAAGGATAATAACAAAGTACATCTAATATCACTGAGGAGACAGTAAATCAAGAACTGTAAGAACTAGAAATAAATGAACAGTAATATGTAATAAAATGCAAACTGAATATAAACAATAGGTATCTTGCCTGTCACGACCTGCACCCTAGAATAAGGGCACGAGAAGTGGGTACGTCCAGCCTACGTTGCAGTGTCGGCGGTAGAACGCTGTCCTAGGTCTCATGCATCTAACAGTATAAGGCTAAACAGTTTATACTCCCCGAATGGGGGTAAATAGCAGAATGTAAACTCAATCACATCTAAGGTAGAGCATAATGGAAAATAGACAAAACATGAAATCCAAAAGAGATACAGAAGATAGAAGTCTAAGTGTCTAAGATACACAAACCCAGAAATACATCTCAAAGCTCAAATACAGTAATCCATAATACAACTCAAGACAACTGAAAATAAAGGAGAAACTCTAGCTATGTACTCCGACCTCTACTGTGTCTCCTCTAGGCTAGCAATAACCTCCAAGCTATCTGTAAAATTTATCAACAGGTCCAGTCAGGACGGGAATGAGTATAATTCATCAAGAAATCCCATGTAAATGACAGAGAACTATAAAGCATTTATAGACAATTATATTGATAAATATGGCAGTTTTATACAGGTAGTGATGTAGAGAAGCAGTTAAGGAACAATGAAAGTAAGGTAACTAAACAAGAGGGAAAGCATAACAATGAAGACTATAAAATAAGATTTAGGTGAACTAGAGTAACATGATGAGTTTAGACAGTACAATATAAGTCGAGTGTAATTCCAATGTGAGTCTAATACAAGAAGAGTCGAATTTGATTCTAATTATTGTTCTAATAAGGTGATTCGAATAAGGTAATACAAATAAGGTGATACGAATAGTAATTCACATGATGATCTAACAATAATTCGAATAAATTCTCCAAGTGTGTTTTAAAATACTTAGATAGACATGTAAACGGCTATGGGTAAATCTGGCACATCACGCACTGATCAGGTGAGAGATGGCTATCGTTCGAATATTATTCACAGGGGGTGGTTCGAATAGTGGGAATGTTCACATGTCTAATCAAGTATTTTCCCGCCCATCTGATACAAATGAATCTAAAATTCGAAACATCAATCGAATAAAGTCCAACCAGCATATAAAGATACGAATAGGTGGTTCGAATAGTGATTCGTATGGTGATTCAAATAATAGAGGTAAGACGAGTAAGTATGTGTGTCGTATACATGGATTCAGAAATAAAAATACGTGTTTGTAACAGAGAATCATATACAGCTAACTAGAACTGAAGTACAGTAATTGACAAGTAAATGAGAAAACTATCAGAGAATATACTCGCCTGCTATCTGAATGTCCAAAGGAAATGTATTGTCCGAGGAGAGGTGTCTGACTCCTATTTAGAACATCACAAGTCACAACAAGTCCAAAATGGTAAAATAAAGCTCTACTATGTATTTTACATGATTCTAGGTCATTCTAGGTCAAAGTCAAATCTTAGTCATCTCTGGTCAACCGTACTAGTCAAATTAGGTTAACTAGGCAGTACTAGGTCTAAACCTAGACTAACAAGTCTCATTAGGCCTAACCAAGCCTAGACTAACACTCACACAAAATCACAAAGCTACACAAGTTATCAAACACACATTACATATATATTCATATATATTTTTTATTACAAGCAAGGTGCATAAAGATAAGGAGTGAGTGATACATGAATATGTATATGACAATGTGTACATAGCAGTACAATGTGTTCAAGTGTGAGGGTATTATGTTAGAAGGATAACATTTGCAAGGTTTCATTGTGTCACATAGAAGAAATAACATGTAAAGCATAGATTTAGCATGTGTGTGTGGGTGTTAATCATAACAAAAGGGTTTATTTATACATCAAAGGGTTTATTCATAACTGTAAGTAGGTTTTATGTGTATTCATGCTTGGGGTTACTGTCAACATGTAGAAGGGGGTTTTAACATATGAACATGGTGCTAAGTGCTAATATGGCATAATACATTCCTATCATGTTGGCAATCATATATAGTATACATTCATACTTGATTACGTTACTTACTTACATATGGATACTTGCATATATGTTTTAATACCTTGCATTACCCACATGCTTGCATTTCATCCATTCATTCATGCACCTATACATACATATTTGAATACATTATATACTTTCATACATTATATCATT